>JBBGZY010000915.1:600000-1008942 GCA_037952925.1 Lithobates clamitans
GTAGCCGTTCAAGGGGCTACGCAAGTACGCAGGCCAAAAGATGCCATGCGGTGCTTGAGCTGGTGTGCTTGGGGGACAGGAGCCACACTGGGGCAGAGGTTCTGTCAGCTCTGCAGGGGCAGGTTCAGAGGTGGTTGACGCCACGCCAACTTAAGGCAGGAATGGTGGTTTGCGACAATGGCACCAACCTCCTCTCTGCCCTCCGACAGGGACAAATGACCCATGTGCCCTGTTTGGCTCACGTCCTTAACTTGGTGGTGCAGCGGTTCTTGGGCAGGTACCAGGGCTTACAGGATGTCCTGAGGCAGGCCAGGAAAGTCTGTGTGCATTTCCGCCGGTCATATAATGCCAGTGCTCGGCTGACGGAACTCCATAAGGAGTTTAACCTGCCCAAGAACTGCCTAATCTGTGACATGCCCACCAGGTGGAACTCAACGTTGGCCATGCTGCAGCAGCTGCACACGCCGCAGAGGGCCATCAATGAGTACCTGTGGGACTATGGCACCAGGACAGGGTCAGGGGAGCTTGGTTTTTTTTCCCCACGCCAGTGGGCCATGATCAGGGATGCATGCACTGTCCTGTCACCATTTGAGGAGGCCACAAGGATGGTGAGCAGTGACAGTGCATGCATCAGTGACACTGTCCCCCTTGTCCACCTGTTGGAGCACACACTGCGTGGAATAATGGACAGGGCACTTGAGGCAGAACAGAGGCAGGAAGAGGAGGACTTCCTTAGCTCTCAAGGCCCCCTTTATCCAGACAGTGTCCCTGCGTGCCCACCGATCACACAGGAAGAATACGAGGAGGAGGAGGAGGAAGATTGTGTCAGTATGGAGGTGGAGCCTGGCACTCAGCATCAGCAGCAGTCTTTAAGGGATCAGTCCCAAGAAACACATGGACTTGTACGTGGCTGGGAGGAGGTGGCTGCGGACCATGTCGTCCTTAGTGACCCAGAGGACTCCGGACCGAATGCCTCAGCAAACCTACGCTGCATGGCCTCCCTGATCCTGCAAAGCCTGCGTAAGGATCCTCGTATTCGTGGTATCAAGAAGGACCAATACTGGCTGGCAACCCTCCTTGATCCATGTTACAAGGGTAAGGTTGCGGACCTTATCTTGCCATCGCAGAGGGAGCAGAGGATGAAACATCTTCGGGAGGCCTTGCAGAAAGGTCTGTGCAACGCGTTCCCAGAGACTGGGAGGTTACAAACTCCTGTTTCTGGACAACGTGTTGCTGAGGCTTCGATCAGTCAAAGAAGGAGCGGTGGAGAAGGTGGCCGTCTGACCGATGCGTTCAGACAATTTTTTGGTCCGCAGCCCCAAGGTATGATCGGTTCCAGCAACCATCGCCAGCGTCTGTTTTACATGGTGCAGGAATACCTAGGGGCAAGATCAGACTTGGACACCTTTCCCACCGAAAATCCTCTGGGTTACTGGGTCTTGAGGATGGATCACTGGCCAGAGCTTGCACAGTATGCAATTGAGCTACTGGCCTGTCCTGCATCCAGCGTACTTTCGGAACGCACATTCAGTGCTGCTGGAGGCATGGTAACCGATCACAGGGTGCGTCTGTCCACCGACTCGGTCGATCGACTGACCTTCATAAAAATGAATCAGTCTTGGATCACCACCAGCTACCAAGCACCTGATGCTGATGTAACCGAATAATTTTTTTTGAAATCTCAGATCCCTTCAAAGACTGCCTATGTTGATGCTGAGTGACTATCCCTGAGTAATTATCCTCTTCCTCCTCAATCATCACGCTGATAGCTTGTAAGAACATTTTTGGTTCTGGGCGCCACCACCAGTGCCTAAGGCCCAATTTTTCTGCCCCTGGGGCGTGTAATTACAATTTTTGATGCAATACTTTGCAGCAGGGCTCGTTCCTGCGTTCCAACTAGAGTGTCTGTGAGGGGTTGCAGTGTTGTGGCACCAGTGCCTAAGGCCCAATTTTTCTGCCCCTGTTTAACAGGGGCGTGTAATTACAATTTTTGATGCAATACTTTGCAGCAGGGCTCGTTCCTGCGTTCCAACTAGAGTGTCTGTGAGGGATTGCAGTGTTGTGGCACCAGCACCACCACCACCAAAGGCCCAATTTTTCTGCCCCTGTTCAACAGGGGCATGTAATTACAATTCTTGATCTAATATTTCACAGCAGGGCCCATTTCTGCACCCACCAAGAGCGAGTGAGGACTTACAGTGTTGTGGCACCAGAACCACCACCACCACCACCACCAAAGGCCCAGTTTTTCTGCCCCTGTTCAACAGGGGCATGTAATTACAATTCTTGATCTAATATTTCACAGCAGGGCCCTGTGAGGGCTTACAGTGTTGTGGCCACAACAACACCTAAGGCCCAAATTTCTGCTGAGTATATAGGGCAGGCCCCTACTTTCAAACATCTAACTTACAAACGACTCCTACTTGCAAACGGAAGGAGACAACAGGAAGTGAGATGAAATCTACCCCTAGGAAGGGAAATTCTCTCCTGTAAGAGTTGATATGGGAAAAAAATTCTCCTTTCCACTGATGCTTTCCAATCCTTGTTCCACAAAAAAACCCAAATTTTCAAAAAACATTTTTCATTGGGACAAAAAGTGAGGTGAAATCTTCTGAAGAGGAGGAAAGACAGCAAAACAAATGTCACAGGGGTGATAACCCTTCCCTATGTTTTCCAAAAAGCTTAAAAAAGATTTTTTGGCTGGAGCTAAACACGTTAAAAATGTACCCGTTCAAAATTACAAAGAGATTCTACTTAACAACAAACCTACAGTCCCTGTCTTGTTTGCACCGCCTGTATACTGCTGTTCAGAGTATATAGGGCCTGGTGGCCCCACACCTTTCCTTATTTTAATTTGGGTGCGGGGTTCCCCTTAATATCCATACAAGACCCAAAGGGCCTGGTAATGGACTGGGGGGTACCCATGCCGTTTGTCTCACTGATTTTCATCCATATTGCCAGGACCCGACATTACATTAAACCCGCAAGCAGTTTTAAATGAGATTTTTTCCTTTAAAAATGACATTTGGTGCAGGGACTGTTCTAAACACGGGAAACACGCGTCACTTTACAGGCATACTATAGACACCCCTCAGGTACGATATTTAAAGGAATATTTCACTTTTTTTTTTTTTTACTTTAAGCATCATTAAAATCACTGCTCCCGAAAAAACGGCCGTTTTTAAAAGTTTTTTTTGCATTGATACATGTCCCCTGGGGTAGGACCCGGGTCCCCAAACCCTTTTTAGGACAATACCATGCAAATTAGCCTTTAAAATGAGCACTTTTGATTTCGAACGTTCGAGTCCCATAGACGTCAATGGGGTTCTAACGTTCGTGCGAACTTTCGGTAAGTTTGCGGGTTCTGGTGCGAACCGAACCGGGGGGTGTTCGGCTCATCCCTATTGCTGACGCATAATGCTCATACATGTTGGGGGGGGGCGCCCCAATTTGGCATGCTCGCCCTGGGCTCTAGATGACCTTGCCCCGGCACCAGTTGGCAGGTGGCAACAAAGAAGAAGCCGGGAATGAAATGTTATTTGTTGGCAGTTTATCAATACATCTGATAATTTACATTGTTTCCAATTGTTTTTTCTTCAGCAAAAAAATGAAACATGTGAAGGATCATTTATGGATATATTTGAAAAGGGAACACAAAAGATCTCACATCGTTTTCAACATAACAAAATTATAGACAACATCAGCAAAAACATACATACATGTGTGAAAAAATTGGAGAAGGAGTGTCCGAACCTGAAGGTAAGCCGCGTATATTCACTTTGTGAACGTCTAAGAATTGGATTTGCCACTAGACGTGTTCAGCGCGTTTCGTTCCAAGTTGAAATTCGGACACAATTTTTGTTATTCCGAAATCCGGATGTATCCGAACTTCCAAATTACAATAGTAAGAAATTTAAGCAAATCCGAAATAACAAATCCAAATTTCGGACAGAATTCAAATTCAAATTGTTTTCTAATCGAATTCAAATAGTTTTTGAATCGAATTCAAATTTCCGAAGAGACTAAAATAGAATAGAAAATAAAGGGATAGAATAGGAAAGAATATAATAGAAAATAAAAGAATAGGATATTGTAGAGTAAAACTGAACAGAATACAAAATCAAAGAATAGAAAAAAAGAGAGAATAGAAAAGAAAAGAATATAATATAATAGAAAATAAAAGAGTGTAATATAATAGAGTAAAACAGAAGAAAATACAAAATAAAATAATAGAAAAAAATAGAATAGAGAAGAATATAATAGAAAATAAAAGAGTATAATATAATAGAGTAAAACAGAAAAAAATACAAAATAAAATAATAGAAAAAAATAGAATAGAGAAGAATAGAATAGAAAAGAAAAGAATATAATAGAGTAAAACAGAACAGAATAGAAAATAAAAGAATAGAAAACAATAGAATAGAAAAAAAAGGGACAGAATAGAAAATAAAAGAAGAGTAAAACAGAACAAAATAGAATAGAAAAGAATAAAATGAATATGATAGAAAATAAAAGAATAGAATATAATAGAGTAAACCAGAACAGAAAACAAAATAATAGAATATAAAACAATAGAACAGAAAAAGGGGGACAGAATAGAAAAGAAAAAAGAGAAAAATATAAAATAGAATAAAAAATAAAGGAATAGAATAGAATAACAGCGTGTGAACAAAGGAGAGCCGGTAACTGGCAACTCTGTTTACATTGTGATCAGCTTGTGATTGGCCCTTTACCACGATCTGTGATCAGCTGTGTCTGAAAACAGGATGCAGTGATCACAGTGTGCACCTGATGCACGCCCAAGGGGGCACCTCACACCATCTAGTGGTCATAATGCCATATTTTCTTGCTGAAGACAATTCTGAAAAGTGCTGAATTGTGGCCACTAGATGGAGCTGATGATCATTGGAAATACACACACTGTATTAGACACATTAAAGGTATTTGTTTACAATGGCTGAGGGGGATGCTGAAACATTTTTGGAAATAGACCCCGGTGAGTGCAAATCCAACTTTTCAAGGCCACTCAGAACCTCTTTGATTCCTCCCACTGACACCAATGATGGGGCACTATTCCTCCCACTGACACCAATGATGGGGCACTATTCCTCCCACTGACACCAATGATGGGGCACTATTCCTCCCACTGACACCAATGATGGGGCACTATTCCTCCCACTGACACCAATGATGGGGAACAATTCCTCCCACTGATACCAATGATGGGGCACTATTCCTCCCACTGATACCAATGATGGGACACTATTCTTCCCACTGATACCAATGATGGGGCACTATTCCTCCCACTGATACCAATGATGGGGCACTATTCTTCCCACTGATACCAATGATGGGGCACTATTCCTCCCACTGACACGAATGATAGGACACTATTCCTCCCACTGATACCAATGATGGGGCACTATTCCTCCCACTTATACCAATGATGGGGCACTATTCCTCCCACTGACACCAATGATGGGACACTATTCCTCCTACTTATACCAATGATGGGGCACTATTCCTCCCACTTATACCAATGATGGAGCACTATTCCTCCCACTTATACCAATGATGGGGCACTATTCCTCCCACTGACACCAATGATGGGACACTATTCCTCCCACTGATACCAATGATGGGGCACTATTCCTCCCACTGATACCAATGATGGGACACTATTCCTCCCACTTATACCAATGATGGGGCACTATTCCTCCCACTTATACCAATGATGGGGCACTATTCCTCCCACTGATACCAATGATGGGACACTATTCCTCCCACTTATACCAATGATGGGGCACTATTCCTCCCACTTATACCAATGATGGGGCACTATTCCTCCCACTGATACCAATGATGGGACACTATTCCTCCCACTTATACCAATGATGGGGCACTATTCCTCCCACTTATACCAATGATGGGGCACTATTCCTCCCACTGACACCAATGATGGGACTGGCCCTTTTTTTAGAAAGTTGGGAGACCCCTGATCTTGTCAGTAGGGGGCGTACAGGTGCGAGAGCTGAAATGTATATTGTTGATGAAGTCAAATAGCAATTGTACCTTGTTTAGTATATATTCAGATACCCCCCCTCCCCCCATTATTCTCTGTAAATGTTACATTTTTTGTCTTTTGCAGAAGGACCACTATGAAGAATGTAAGAGTAAGATACAGGGCCGGACCATGATATTTTTTGTGGGCGGGTTTTTAGGATTTTCCAATGCACTTCGGGACAGAGAAACGTGCAATAAAATGTTTAAACTGAAATTCGATCGCTTTGCGGACAATTGGAATGAAACTTTGCCGATCTGCTGATTCGTTATTTTAAAGTCTTGCAAAATAATGTAGTCGCCATTTTTTACTTTATTACTTCTAAGATTTTCCCGCACTTTATCACATTACAAGTCTCTCTACTGAGTCTTTTGAGCAACCGGTGACTGGCCCCTCCCCCATCCATGAGGGTGAGCTTGGCAGGTCATCAACCAGCTTGGCCGGCGGCTCCTCTGGGCACTGTCATTCACTTGTATATTGCGTCAGGCTTCCAGGCACGCGCCCCCTCCCCCCCTTGCTTCCCGTGCTGTGGTTGGACACGGCATGAGTCCGTCAGCAGGCTCGCAGCCAATGGTTTTTGGCCAATCACAGCACGGATCTGGCTGTTTTTTTTTTTTCTCCCTGATCTCACTTACCGCTCAGCACCAAAATCAGGAAGAAATGCCAGCACACAGCTAACCCTTCGATTGCCCTCCTCTCACTCATTCCAGGGTCATTAGTACAGTGACAGTGCACAGTATTATCACTGATCACTGCATTAGCCCCCCCCCCCCTCACACCGAATCCGGCTTTGAAATCGCGCTACGTCACTTGAAGCCGCACAATTCAGTTCAGTGCGACTCCAGGTGCGACTTGGCTGACACCTGTGTGACTTCATGCAGAGATGTCTATGCAAGTCGTGCCTGAAATCGCAAAAGATAGTGCGGGAACCTTGTTTTTTTCCCCCCTGTTGCTGACAGTAGGGTGCGACTTGTCATGCGATTTGGATCGGTAAAATCGCATGACAAGTCGCACTGTTGTGAACGGGGGGCTAAGTGTCACTAGCGATGTCAAAATGGGGTCGATTTACTATATCTGGTGAAGCTGTGCATGGCGGCCAATCAGCTTCTAACTTCAGCTTGTTCAATGAAGCTTTGACAATAAAACCTGGAAGCTGATTGGTCTCTAAGCAGAGCTGCACCAGATTTTGCACCGTGCAGTTTTGGTAAATAACCCCCCCCATAGGGTCAGTTAGTCAGTTAGTGTCCCTCCCAGCCAGTGCCAGTCAGTGCCAGTCCCTGATTGGCCTCCACCTACCACAAGCCTCTGCCATTACCGGTATAGTGTACAGTGGCGGCCGGTGGGGTTTTTTTTTGGGCGGGGGGCGGCAAACAAACCCCCCCTCCGGTCGGTGGGTCTCCGGCTCGGTTGGGTCTCTTCCAGCACTTACCCCATCTAGGTTCCGGACGGGCAGCACCGCGATGGGCAGGCATCTCCTCCTCCTCTACATCTCAGCAGCTTCCGCTGATCGTCTCCTCCCTCCTCCTCCTCCTCCTAGGCGTCCAATAGGATCGCCTGTCCTTTCAGCCAATCGGGTGACGGGTCTCATGATTGGCCCGGGAGGAGCGTCAGTGTAAGAATAGCGAATATTCATACGATATTGTCACACAACCGGGTGCGCCCCGAGCCTACCCTTTTTCAAAGGCCAACTAGAGCCTCGAATCACGTGCTTCATAAAAAAAATAAAAATAAGAAAAAAATTATAATAATTAAAATAATAAAATAAGAATAATTTTAAAAGTTTAAGAAAATAAGAAAATATAATAATAATAATAATAATTGGAAAAAAAAAAATAAGAAAAAAAAATGCCTAGATCAAGGTCAGTGTCAGGGTTAGTGTTTGAGTCAAGGTCAGGGTCAAAGGTCAGGGCCAAAGGTCAGGGTCAGTGTTTTTTGGGACTGGATTTTTTTTTTTTAATGAATTAGTATTAGGCTGGGTTCAGACCGGTGTGCTGTGCGATATTGTATGTGATTCGTGCCGCACTGCTGTGCAAATCACATGCGATGTCTGTGCGATGCGGATTCAACCATAAAGATTGTATGGCTCAATTTGCATCGCATTTGGACCAAAGTCCTGCAGGACCCCCTTTTTTTTTTTTTTTAAGCAGCAAGATAAGCAATTCGCATAAGTATATTATTTTAGAAAAAATAAATTCTTTATTAAGGTTTACATGTAATATTCGCATGGCAGTTAAAATATGAGCTCTGGTAGCAGAATAAAAACCATTCCAAATACATAAAGTGCAAACACAGAATTATATATACATGCCATTACATGTCAGAATGTTTGTTGTATAACATTGACGCGTTTCGACCCGTGCACTTGGTATCTTCTTCAGAGGATTGGTTTGCTGCAAAGATATTGCATTTAGCATGGTGGAAGGGGTTAATGATTGTGCATTGGAGTTTCATTTAATGTTTGTTATTTGGCTGTTATGTATGAAAAGCCTTCCTGCTATTAGAAATGACACAATGGTGTAATAAATGTATCCATTCAATTAATGCTAATAAAAAAATACATTTTGCTTCTAAATGCTGGCTGTAAAAGGCGTTTGTCATGTGACATCCATTATTTCCAGGGTAGCGACACCAGTCAGGGGGGGTTTATGGAAGCAGGGGGTCTGTGTGCAAGATCATACCTGGGGCCCTTCTGCCAGGGAAGTGCAGTAAGCAACTATGCTTCAGAAATGAATGAACACAGGAGTGATCAGTACCGACATGGCGCACAGGGTGTTTCCGGGTGTGCCTGGGCACAACCTAATCCGAGGGCTCGACAACCCGCTGATCACGACCTACCTGTCAATCGTGGGCGTGTGACGGGTAGACCGCAAATCTTCCTCGCGTACCCCCCCCAAAAAAAAAACAAAAAAAAAAAACACAATTTTATAGTGTAAAAAATAATTAAAAAATAAAATAATAGGAATCTACTGACACTGCCCTACTGAAACCAATCTCTGCTCTACTGACACCATTTACCATAGGCGTGTGCACAGGGTGTGCCAGTTGTGCCTGGGCACACCCTAATCAACCCTGTGTGGACCAGATTCTCCCCGTTTAGACCCCTGATATTTCACCAAAGCCCCCTAATGGAGCTCCTAAAAAAAAAAAAAAAAAAAAAGTAAATTAATAAAAGAAACTAAAATTATAAAAAAAAATTTTTTAAAAAAATAACAAAAATAAAAACTACTGATACCGCTTAGAATTAGGGCCAAAAAGTTCTGTCTTGGTCTCATCAGACCAGAGAATCGTATTTCTCACCATCTTGGAGTCCTTCAGGTGTTTTTTAGCAAACTCCATGCGGCTTTCATGTGTCTTGCACTGAGGAGAGGCTTCCGTCGGGCCACTCTGCCATAAAGCCCCGACTGGTGGAGGGCTGCAGTGATGGTTGACTTTCTACAACTTTCTCCCATCTCCCGACTGCATCTCTGGAGCTCAGCCACAGTGATCTTTGGGTTCTTCTTTACCTCTCTCACCAAGGCTCTTCTCCCCCGATAACTCAGTTTGGCCGGACGGCCAGCTCTAGGAAGGGTTCTGGTCGTCCCAAACGTCTTCCATTTAAGGATTATGGAGGCCACTGTGCTCTTAGGAACCTTAAGTGCAGCAGAAATTTTTTTGTAACCTTGGCCAGATCTGTGCCTTGCCACAATTCTGTCTCTGAGCTCTGTGCCTTGCCACAATTCTGTCTCTGAGCTCTTCAGGCAGTTCCTTTGACCTCATGATTCTCATTTGCTCTGACATGCACTGTGAGCTGTAAGGTCTTATATAGACAGGTGTGTGGCTTTCCTAATCAGGTCCAATCAGTATAATCAAACACAGCTGGACTCAAATGAAGGTGTAGAACCATCTCAAGGATGATCAGAAGAAATGGACAGCACCTGAGTTATATATATGAGTGTCACAGCAAAGGGTCTGAATACTTAGGAGCATGTAATACTTCAGTTTTTCTTTTTTAATCAATCTGCAAAAATGTCCACAAGGTTTAGGAGGGTGTCTATGGGAATGCTTGACTATTCTTCCAGAAGCCCATTTGTGAGGTCAGGCACTGATGTTGGATGAGAAGGCTTGGCTCGCAGTCTCCACTCTAAGTCATCCCAAAGGTGTTCTATCGGGTTGAGGTCAGGACTCTGTGCAGGCCAGTCATGTTCCTCCACCCCAAACTCGCTCATCCATGTCTTTATGGACCTTGCTTTGTGCACTGGTCCAAATCATTTGGTGGAGGGGGGATTTGTGTGGGGGGAGGGGGGATTATGATGTGGGGGTTGTTTTTTGGGGGTTGGACTTGGCCCCTTAGTTCCAGTGAAGGGAACTCTTAAGGTGTCAGCATACCAAGACATTTTGGACAATTTCATGCTCTTAACGTTGTGGGAACAGTTTGGGGACGGCCCCTTCCTGTTCCAACATGACTGCGCACCAGTGCACAAAGCAAGGTCCATAAAGACATGGATGAGCAAGTTTGGGGTGGAGGAAATTGACTGGAGACCTTATGATTTGTGCGAAGCGATACAATCCCTTTACCTCAATACTGAACCCTGCGGACTAAGACTGGGACGCCATTAAAGTTCATGTGTGTGTGTAAAGGCAGGCGTCCCAATACTTTTGACAATATCGTGTATGTATAACCTTGTTTGTTGTTAAAAACAGATTGCATTTACAAACACTGTAGCCTCCCTGGCGCTATTCCCGAGTGTGGCTCGGGGGTTAAATTTCAGTCCCATTAGCGGTAACCCCCGAGCCACACTCAGGATTACATTGCAGGATCCTGGCGTTACTTACCTTGTCCCCAAGATCCTGAGATCCCCCCCCTCTGTGTCCGCGAGCCGTGTCCTCCTCCGAAGCCTCTCCGTCCTGGGCTCCCTTACCTGCGAGCGTCGCGTCGCACGGGGGCGGAGCCTGGCGGCAAATTCAAAAAATGTAAAAACCATAACACATACAGTACTGTATGAAATGATTTCACTTCCCTTTTGTCCCCAGTGCTTTGTCCAATGCCCGGCATGCAGTTTTATGTTATATATACTGTTCTTTCTGCCTGGAAACTGGAGATTGTCCATAGCAACCAAAAAGTGTCCCTTTACGTCAAAAGTGGCTTTAGACCAGCTAGAAAACAGCGATAGTGAATTAGAACACTTGCAGAATTGAGCGATAGTGAATCGTGGGGACATTTATTATATTATTATTATATTATTATTATTTTTTTTAGTTATTTATATTTATTTATTATATTATAATTTATGTTTTTGTGTTTCAAACTTCATCACACCCGGGATATCTACTAGACTCTGGTTTGGACAGATATAAGTGTGTTATTGTTAAGAATTACAGATCTACAATATAAAACGCCAAATTTCCATGCAAAATAATTGTACCGCTTTCAGCACCTAAAAATCCGAAATAATCATCCCGCCGGGGAGGTTACGCTAAGGTCGTGCAACAATCACAACGATGAACGGACTAGAAAAAGAATTAAAAAAATAAAAATCAAATCTGTTATCAGTTATATATAAAAAAAAAAACATCTAAATGAAACAAAACCTCAAACCTCAAACTTTGATTCTTTGTTTCTCAGTAAGTCTTGTCTTATTGGTTTAAGTGGTTTGGCTTTTATATATATATATATTTTGTGTATCCCGGATGGATCCGGGACAGTGATCTCCATGTTCCTGAATGTCAAATAGGGTAAAAATAAGTCAATAAGTAACTGTTTAAACATAACAGAAATCATGTTGTCAGATCAAATAAGAGCAGCAGGTAAAAACAACTAGATACATTGTATGCAGATATACACAGTATCTCACAAAAGTAAGTACACCCCTCACATTTTTGTAAATCTTTTCTTCTATCTTTTCATGTAACAACACTGAAGAAATGACACTTGTCTACAATGTAAAGTAGTGAGTGTACAGCTTGTATAACAGTGTAAATTTGCTGTCCCCTCAAAATAACTCAACACACAGCCATTAATGTCTAAACCACTGGCCACAAAAGTCAGTACACCCCTAAGTGAAAATCTCCAAATTGGGCCCAAAGTGTCAATATTTTGTGTGGCCACCATTATTTTCCAGCACTGCCTTAACCCTCTTGGGCATGGAGGTCACCAGAGCTTCACAGGTTGTCACTGGAGTCCTCTTCCCCTCCTCCATGATGACATCACAGAGCTGGTGGATGTTAGAGACCTTGCGCTCCTCCACCTTCCGTTTGAGGATGTCCCACAGATGATCAATAGGGTTTAGGTCTGGAGACATGCTTGGCCAGTCCATCACCTTTACCCTCAGCTTCCTTAGCAAGGCAGTGGTGGTCTTGGAGGTGTGTTTGGGGTGGTTATCATGTTGGAATACTGCCCTGCGGTCCAGTCTCTGAAGGGAGGGGATCATGCTCTGCTTCAGTATGTCACAGTACATGTTGGCATTCATGGTTCCCTCAATGATCTGTAGCTCCCCAGTGCCGGCAGCACTCATGCAGCCCCAGACCATGACACTCCCACCACCATGCTTGACTGTAGACAAGACACACTTGTCTTTGTCCTCCTCACCTGGTTGCCCCCACACACGCTTGTCACCATCTGAACCAAATACGTTTATCTTGGTCTCATCAGACCACAGGACATGGTTCCAGTAATCCATGTCCTTAGTCTGCTTGTCTTCAGCAAACTGTTTGTGGACTTTCTTGTGCATCATCTTTAGAAGAGGCTTCCTTCTGGGATGACAGCCATGCAGACCAATTTGATGCAGTGTGGGGCGTATTGTCTGAGCACTGACAGGCTGACCCCCCACCCCTACAACCTCTGCAGCAATGCTGGCAGCACTCATACATCTATTTACTGAGGTTTAACTGGGTATTCGGATATGGGTATCAGCGTTGGAAGGTGGAGAGTTGGTATCCTCAGGGCTGGTGCAAAGATTTTTGACACCCTAGGTGAAACCTTATTTTGCTGCCCCCCTTCTTGGCTCCACCCCTAATGCAACCCCCTTTTCCCTGCCCATGAAAACCCCACTTTTTCAATGAAGCGCCCATCAAATGCAGCCTCACCAGCGCCCATCAAATGCAGCCTCACCGGCACCCATCAATGCAGCCTCACCAGCGCCCATCAATGCAGCCTCACCAGCGCCCATCAATGCAGCCTCACCAGCACTAATTAAATGCAGCCTCACCAGCGCCCATCAATGCAGCCTTCCAGTGCCCATCAATGCAGCCTCACCAGCACCCATCAATGCAGCCTCACCAGCGCCCATCAAATGCAGCCTCACCGGCACCCATCAATGCAGCCTCACCAGCGCCCATCAATGCAGCCTCACCAGCGCCCATCAGATGTAGCCTCACCAGCGCCCATCAAATGCAGCCTCACCAGCGCCCATCAATGCAGCCTCACCAGCACTAATTAAATGCAGCCTCACCAGCGCCCATCAATGCAGCCTTCCAGTGCCCATCAATGCAGCCTCACCAGCACCCATCAATGCAGCCTTCCAGCGCCCATCAATGCAGCCTCACCAGTGCCCATCAAATGCAGCCTCACCAGTGCTCATCAGTGCAGCCTTCCACCGCCCATCAATGCAGTCTTCCAGCGCCCATCAATGCAGGCTCACCAGTGCCTATCAAATGCAGCCTCACCAGCGCCCATCAATGCAGCCTCACCAGCACCCATTAAATGCAGCCTCACCAGCGCCCATCAATGCAGCCTTCCAGCGCCCATCAATGCAGCCTCACCAGCGCCCATCAAATGCAGCCTCACCAGCACCCATCAAATGCAGCCTCACCAGCGCCCATCAATGCAGCCTCACCAGCACCCATCAATGCAGCCTCACCAGCGCCCATCAATGCAGCCTCACCAGCGCCCATCAATGCAGCCTCACCAGTGCTCATCAATGCAGCCTTCCACCGCCCATCAATGCAGCCTTCCAGCGCCCATCAATGCAGCCTTCCAGCACCCATCAATGCAGCCTCACCAGCGCCCATCAAATGCAGCCTCACCAGTGCTCATCAGTGCAGCCTTCCACTGCCCATCAATGCAGTCTTCCAGCACCCATCAATGCAGCCTCACCAGTGCCTATCAAATGCAGCCTCACCAGCGCCCATCAATGCAGCCTCACCAGCACCCATTAAAGGCAGCCTCACCAGCGCCCATCAATGCAGCCTTCCAGCGCCCATCAATGCAGCCTCACCAGCGCCCATCAAATGCAGCCTCACCAGCGCCCATCAAATGCAGCCACACCAACGCCCATCAATGCAGCCTCACCAGCACCCATTAAATGCAGCCTCACCAGCGCCCATCAATGCAGCCTTCCAGCGCCCATCAATGCAGCCTCACCAGCACCCATCAATGCAGCCTCACCAGTGCTCATCAATGCAGCCTTCCACTGCCCATCAATGCAGCCTTCCACCGCCCATTAATGCAGCCTCGCCAGTGCCCATCAATGCAGCCTCACTAGCGCCCATTAATGCAGCCTTCCAGCGCCTATCAATTCAGCCTCACCAGCGCTCATCAAATGCAACTTCATCAGCGCCCTTCAATGCAGCCTCACCAGTGCCCATCAAATGCAGCCTCACAAGCGCCCATCAAATGCAACTTCATCAGTGCCCATCAATGCAGCCTCACCAGTGCCCATCAAATGCAGCCTCACCAGTGCCCATCAAATACAGCCTCACCATTGCCCATCAAACATTGCTTCAACAGCACCCATCAATGAATGTTTGCTTGCTACCATTTATTCGGGAGTCGGGACACCGACACAGTCCTCCGCCACCGCTGCGCCTCTGACACTATGTGCGAATGGAGCAGTGGCTGCCTGCTGATGCTGAGACTTAGTTGCTTGCTGCAGAGAGAAGAGAGTAGGAGCCCCAGTGGCCGGGCGCCCTAGGCAGCTGCCTAGTTTGCCTAGTGGTAGCACCGGACCAGGGTATCGTCCTCTAGTTGGTGTGTTGCGACTGGGGAGCTTGTGTGGTCACGCTGATACTAAATAGATTTGGGGTCTTTTCAGTGCCTTCAAAGATCAGCAACCTGGTTAATAGCTAGATTATTCCATGTAAATGAAATGTTTATGGTTATTTGCTAATAAATGGCCGGTACGGACAATTTTACTCCAAAAAGGGCGTCGTCTGGTCATTTAATATGGCATACAATATGTATGGGACGTGTAGGGGTTAATAGTCAGTTTGCATCTGTCTTGCCATAGTCATGATGCCGTCCATGTAAACTATATAAAGGGCAACGGAATTAGCAGCTCCTGTCCTATAGATACTGATGTCGGCTTCCCTGACCATTTATTAAGCTGACTGTTGATTGGGATGGTCTGCCTTTACTTTAGGGGCCCATTTAGGGTTAACACATATGAATTACACAGGTTCTAGACATGTGCAATTCATTTAGTTCCAAAATCGTTTATGATCAAATTTTGACAAATTTGTTAATTCTGAAATTCCCGCATTTCTGAATTTAGAATTTCCCAATTTCCCAATGTTCGAAAATTCGAACTTTCGGGAAATTTGGAAATGCGAGATTTCAGAAATTCGAAATGCGGAAATTCGAAATTTCGGAAATTCAAAAATTCGGAAATTCAAAATTTCAGAAATTTGGAAGTTTGGACATTCGAAAATAAGAATGAAAATTCACAAAAATGAAAATCCGGTAAGTCGAAAAGATTCGGAAATTCCAAAATTCTGAAAATTCAAAAGAATGAAAATCCAAGAATTAAAAAACTCGGAAATAACAACTAGTAATAACTTAACTATTACTAACTATTAAATTATAGGTATTGGAATTTTTTTTCAAATTTGGCTGTTAGTGAACGTAACTAATATGAATTTATCCGAAGTTACAAATTATCAGAAATAAACAATCCTGCATTTAAACAAATGGAACTTAACAAATTAATAATAATAAATAACAATAATAAAAACTTTTTATTATTATTATTTGTTATTAATTTGTTCCATTCCATTTGTTTAGATGTGGCATTCGTTATTTCCGATAATTCATAACTTCTGATAAATTTGTATTTGTTACGTTCACTAACAGCCAAATCTGAAAGGAAATTCCAATACCTATAATTTAAGTTAGTTATAATCAGTTAGTTATTATTTCCAATTTTCGGATTTTTGGTCTTTTGAATTTTACGGATTTTCTTTCTTATTTTCGGATTTTCAAATATTCAAATTTTCTAATTCTGAATTTCCAAAAACTCTAAAATTCGAACATTCGGAAATTCAGAATTTGAAAATCCGAGAATTTTTTTTTTAATAAACTCCGTGTATAGCTCTAAATATGATTATATTTTTACATATTTCCTAGAGGTGGCAGAATTGCCATATTCTACTGAGTGGATATCCTAATATAAACACCCAGAAAAAAAATGTTTATATTGATGTGCAAATTACAACTTACCCACCTCACCATCACCATCTCACCATCACCATCTCACCATCACCATCTCACCACCTCACCATCACCATCTTCACCATCACCATCTCACCATCTCACCATCACCATCTCACCATCTCACCATCACCATCTCACCATCACCATCTCACCATATCACCATCTCACCATCTCCATCTCACCATCTCACCATCTCACCATCACCATCTTACCATCTCACCATCACCATCTCACCATCTTCACCATCACCATCTCACCATCACCATCTCACCATATCACCATCTCACCATCTCCATCTCACCATCTCACCATCTCACCATCACCATCTCACCATCTCACCATGACCATCTCACCATCTCACCATCACCATCTCACCATCACCATCTCACCATCACCATCTCACCATCACCATATCACCATCTCACCATCACCATCTCATCATCTCACCATCTCACCATCACCATCTCACTATCACCATATCACCATCTCACCATCTCCATCTCACCATCTCACCATCTCACCATCACCATCTCACCATCTCACCATCTCACCATCACCATCTCACCATCTCACCATCACCATCTCACCATCTCACCATCACCATCTCACCATCACCATATCACCATCTCACCATCACCATCTCATCATCTCACCATCTTCACCATCACCATCTCACCATCTCACCATCACCATCTCACATCACCATCACCATCTCACAATCACCACTCACCATCTCACCATCACCATCTCACATCTCACCATCACCATCTCACCATCACCATCTCACCATCTCACCATCACCATCTCACCATCTCACTATCACCATATCACCATCTCACCACCATCATATCACCATCACCATATCACCATCTCACCATCACCATATCACCATCTCACCATCACCATATCATCATCACATCATTATATTACCATCTCACCATCACCATCTCACCATCTCACCATCACCATATCACCATCACCAAATCACCATCACCATATCACCAAATCACCATCACCATATCACCATATCACCATCTCAACATCACCATATCACCATCTCACCATCACCATATCACCATATCACCATATCACCATCTCACCATCACAATCTCACCATCAAAAATCTCCCATCACCATCACCATATCGCCATCTCACCATCACCATCTCACCATCACAATCTCACCATCACCATCACCATATCACCATCTCACCATCACCATGTCACCATGTCACCATGTCACTATCACCATCCCACCATCACCATCTCACCATCTCACCATCTCACCATCACCATCCACCATCTCACCATCACCATCTCACCATCACCATCTCACCATCACCATCTCACCATCTCACCATCACCATCTCACCATCACCATCTCACCATCTCACCATCACCATCTCACCATCACAATCTTGCCATCACCATATCACCATCTCACCATCACCATATAACCATCACCATATCACCATATCACCATCTCACCATCACCATATCACCATATCACCATCTCACCATCACCATATCACCATCACCATATCACCATCTCACCATCACCATATCACCATATCACCATCTCACCATCACCATATCACCATATCACCATCTCACCATCACCATCTCACCATCACTATCTCACCATCACCATCACCATATCGCCATCTCACCATCACCATGTCACCATCTCACCATCACCATCCCACCATCTCACCATCACCATCTCACCATCACCATCTCACCATCACCATCTCACCATCTCACCATCACCATATCACCATCTCACCATCACCATCTCACCATCTCACCATCACCATCTCACCATCTCACCATCACCATCTCACCATCACCATCTCACCATCACCATCTCCCCATCTCCCCATCTCACCATCACCATCTCACCATCTCACCATCACATCTCACCATCACCATCACTATCACCATCTCACCATCACCATCTCACCATATCACCATCTCACCATCACCATCTCACCATCTCACCATCACCATATCACCATCACCATCTCACCATCTCACATCACCATCTTGCCATCACCATCTCACCATCACCATATCACCATCACCATCTCACCATCACTGTCCCAGAAGATGAGGATCGGGGCCGCTCTGTGCAAAACCATTACACAGAGCAAGTAAGTATAACATGTTTGGGGTTTTTGTTTTTTTTTTAAATGCCTTTAACAACTAGAAACCCTGTGCTGAAAAACACATTGAACTCCTCCCCTTCCAGAAAATGCATGTAGCATGCAAAACACATAAAAAAACTTCAATTTGCGCAATTAACAAAATTCAGAAAATCGGATCATGTTGCAGCTGCATTAATGTGAACCGAGCCCAAAGGTGCTTTATGAGCTTACCACGATTGTGCAAAAAAGACTTTCTTCCAAGCAAACAGCAAATAAGAATTCCAGGTAAAGGCAGTCCCCGAGCAACAAACATCCTACTCATAATTACATACATCCGACTTACATCCAACTTACATCCGACTCATAATTACATACATCCGACTTACATCCGACTCATAATTACATACATCCGACTTACATCCGACTCATAATTACATACATCCGACTTACATCCAACTTACATCCGACTCATAATTATATACATCCGACTTACATCCAACTTACATCCGACTCATAATTACATACATCCGACTTACATCCAACTTACATCCGACTCATAATTATATACATCCGACTCATAATTATATACATCCGACTTACATCCAACTTACATCCGACTCATAATTACATCTATCCGACTTACATCCAACTTACATCCGACTCATAATTACATACATCCGACTTACATCCAACTTACATCCGACTCATAATTACATACATCCGACTTACATCCGACTTACATCCGACTCATAATTATATACATCCGACTTACATCCAACTTACATCCGACTCATAATTACATCTATCCGACTTACATCCAACTTACATCCGACTCATAATTACATACATCCGACTTACATCCAACTTACATCCGACTCATAATTACATACATCCGACTTACATCCGACTTACATCCGACTCATAATTATATACATCCGACTTACATCCAACTTACATCCGACTCATAATTACATCTATCCGACTTACATCCGACTCATAATTACATCTATCCGACTTACATCCAACTTACATCCGACTCATAATTATATACATCCAACTTACATCCGACTCATAATTATATACATCCGACTTACATCCAACTTACATCCGACTCATAATTATATACATCCGACTTACATACATAATACAGAGGAAGACAACAGGAAGTGAGAGGAAATCTCCCCCTAGGAAGGGAAGTTCTCCCCTGTAAAAGTTATCATGGGGAAAAGGTGTCTCCACTGAAGCTTTATCACCAAATCCTTGTTTCCACAACAACCCCAAATTTTCAAAATCCAATTGTCCCCGGGACAGACAGAGAGGTGAAATCTTCTGAAGAGGAGCACAGACAGCAAAACAAGTGTTACAGGGGTGATAATCCTTCCCTATGTTATCCAAAAAACATAAAAACTATTTCTGGCTGGAACTGAAATTTTTTTTCAAAAGGACTTTTTTCTCTCCCACTTAAAAAATGTACAGTGCCTTGAAAAAGTATTCATACCCCTTGGAATTTCCCACATTTTGTCATGTTGCATGCAAAAAATGTAAATGTATTTTATTGGAATTTTATGTGATAGACCAACACAAAGTGGCACATAATTGTGAAGTGGAAGGAAAATGATAAATGATACAAATAAATATGTGAAAAGTGTGGGGGGTACATTTTTATGGCGCCCCCCGGAGTCAATACTTTGTAGAACCCCCTTTCCCTACAAGTCTTTTTGGGGATGTCTCTACCAGCTTTGCACATCTAGAGAGGGACATTTCTGCCCATTCTTCTTCTTTGTAAAATATCTCAAGCTCTGTCAGATTGGATGGAGAGCGTCTGTGAACAGCAATTTTCAAGTCTTGCCACAGATTCTCAATGTGATTTAGGTCTGGACTGTGACTGGGCCATTCTAACACATGAATATGCTTTGATCTAAACCATTCCATTGTAGCTCTGGCTGGATGTTTCGGGTCGTTGTCCTGCTGGAAGGTGAACCTCCGCCCCAGTCTCAAGTCTTTTGCAGACTCTAACAGGTTTTCTTCTAAGATTGTCCTGTATTTGTCTCCATCCATCTTCCCATCAACTCTGACCAGCTTCCCTGTCCCTGCTGAATAAAAGCACCCCCACCACATGATGCTGCCACCACCATGTTTCACGGTGGGGATGGTGTGTTCAGGGTGATGTGCAGTGTTAGTTTCCCCCACACATAGAGTTTTGCTTTGAGGCCAGAAAGTTGAATTTTGGTCTCCTCTGACCAGATCACCTTCTTCCACATGTTTGCTGTGTCCTCCACATGGCTTCTCACAAACTACAAACAGGACTTCTTATGACTTTCTTTCTCCAATGTCTTTCTTCTTGTCACTCTTCCATAAAGGGCAGATTTGTGGAGAACACGACTAATAGTTGTCCTGTGGACAGATTCTCCCCCCTGAGCTGTGGATCTCTGCAGCTCCTCCAGAGTTACCATGGGCCTCTTGGCTCTTCTCTGATGAATGTTCTCCTTGCCCGGCCAGTCAGTTTAGGTGGACGGCCATGTCTTGGTAGGTTAGCAGTTGTGCCATACTCTTTCCATTTTCCGATGATGGATTGAACAGAGCTCCGTGAGATGTTCAAAGCTTGGGAGATTTTTTTTATAACCTAACCCTGCTTTATACTTCTCCACAACTTTATCCCTGACCTGTCTGGTGTGTTCCTTGGCCTTCGTGATGCGGTTTGTTCACTAAGGTTCCCTAACAAACCTCTGAGGGTTACGAAAAAAATCATAAGAGCAAGACTACGCATGCTCAGAAACGAAAGAATACATACAAACCATTTAACACATTATGTCACTTCTGAAGTTGTATTCTGTCGTACAAAAATTTTTCGTATTGTGAATAACCTCTTCACTTTCGACATGAGACTAACATGCCACAAAAAACGGTTCAAATTAAGAACAGAACTGATCTTGTTTGTACCCCGGGGACTGCCTGTAAGTGAATTCCATTTAAAAGGATTGTGCCCACTGACAACAGAGTAGAACTTTTCCCCCTCCTCCTATTCCTCCTCCTCTTTCCTTCATTTGGTTCCCCACCTCTCCCATTTTCCCTTTCCTCTCTTCCTCCTTTCCCTCCCCCCCCTTATTTCTCCTTATGTCTCCTCATTTTTCCTTACCTCTCAGCTCTTCTTTACACTTTCTCCCCCCCCCCATCTAATCCCATTCCCTTTTTCCTCTCCCACTCCCCCTTCCCTTCCCCTTTCTTTCTTTTCTTATTCCCATTTTCCTCCTTTCCCTTTTCTCCCCATACCCCCCTCCTTTTTTTCCCCTTTCTTCCCTTTCCTCCCCCTCTCTCTTTCCTTGCTATTTCTCCCCCCCCCCTTTTTTTCCCTCCCCCTCCTTTCTTTCCTTGTTTCTACCCCCTTCTTCCTCCCCCTCTCCTGCCCTCTCTCTTCACCCCCCCCCTCCCCTTACCCTTCCTCTTCCCCCTTTTTCTCTACTTTGCCTATAACCCTTCCTCTTCCCCTCCCCCTGTCGTGGGTAGATGGGTGGTACATTCTTTAAGTCCCCTTTCCTCCTCGGGCGCCAAGTGTAGGTCACATAGGAGGGTTACACTGGGGTGGGTTCTTCTGGGATACGCTAGGCAGTTTGTGCAGGGTCACTACCATCCACATGGGGCACCATTACTTGAGCAACACTCACGACTCAGTAGATGAAAAACATGAACAAATTCTAGTAAACTCCCTTGATGTACTTTACACCAACACGGTCACTTGTGGATTTAGGAGGGACACACAGAGCCAATGCCCTCTCCACTTCCAGCATATCACCGCTACCTAACTACCTTCTAGGTGCATGCGTGGAGCCAGCGCTAGGTGCATGCATGGAGTCAGCGTTAGGTGCATGCGTGGGGTCAGCGCTAGGTGCATGCGTGGAGTCAGCGCTAGGTGCATGCGTGGAGTCAGTGCTAGGTGCATGCATGGAGTCAGTGCTAGGTGCATGCATGGAGTCAGCCCTAGGTGCATGCATGGAGTCAGCGCTAGGTGCATGCACGGTGTCATCGCTAGGTGCATGCACTGAGTCTGCGCTAGGTGCGTGCATGGTGTGAGCGCTAGGTGCATGCACGGTGTCATCGCTAGGTGCATGCATGGAGTCAGCGCTAGGTGCATGCATGGAGTCAGCGCTAGGTGCGTGCATGGTGTCAGCGCTAGGTGCATGCATGGAGTCAGCGCTAGGTGCATGCGTGGGGTCAGCGCTAGGTGCATGTGTGGAGTCATCCCTAGGTGCATGCATGAAGTCAGCACTAGGTGCATGCGTGGAGTCAGCGCTAGGTGCATGTGTGGAGTCAGCGCTAGGTGCATGCATGGAGTCAGCGTTCGGTGCATGCGTGGGGTCAGCGCTAGGTGCATGCGTGGAGTCAGTGCTAGGTGCATGCATGGAGTCAGTGCTAGGTGCATGCATGGAGTCAGCCCTAGGTGCATGCATGGAGTCAGCGCTAGGTGCATGCACAGTGTCATCGCTAGGTGCATGCACGGAGTCTGCGCTAGGTGCATGCACGGAGTCAGCGCTAGGTGCGTGCATGGTGTCAGCGCTAGGTGCATGCACGGTGTCATCGCTAGGTGCATGCATGGAGTCAGCGCTAGGTGCATGCACGGAGTCAGCGCTAGGTGCGTGCATGGTGTCAGCGCTAGGTGCATGCATGGAGTCAGCGCTAGGTGCATGCACGGAGTCAGCGCTAGGTGCATGCATGGTGTCAGCGCTAGGTACGTGCATGGTGTCAGTGCTAGGTGCATGCACGGAGTCAGCGCTAGGTGCATGCATAGAGTCAGCCATAGGTGCATGTATGGAGTAAGCACTTTATGAATTTTCGAATTTATGAATTATCAAATTTACGAATTTCGATCATAATGAATGACCCCAAAAACGAGAAAAAAAAAAGGAATGAATCGAAAACAATTTTTTTTCCGGCAGTGCGCATGTCTACAAATCATAATGTTTTGCTGCAGGCAGTCCTTTCTCCCATCCTCCTCCCACTTATGGTGTTGGATCAGGGAGTCAGCGCTAGGTGCATGCATGGAGTCAGCACTAGGTGCATGCGTGGAGTCAGCGCTAGGTGCATGCGTGGAGTCAGCACTAGGTGAATGCGTGGAATCAGCGCTAGGTGCATGCGTGGAATCAGCGCTAGGTGCATGCATGGAGTCAGCACTAGGTGAATGCGTGGAGTCAGCCCTAGGTGCATGCATGGAGTCAGCACTAGGTGAATGCGTGGAGTCAGCCCTAGGTGCATGCGCGGAGTCAGCGCTAGGTACATGCGTGGAGTCAGCACTAGGTGCATGCGTGGAATCAGCGCTAGGTGCATGCATGGAGTCAGCACTAGGTGAATGTGTGGAGTCAGTGCTAGGTACATGTGTGGAGTCAGCGCTAGGTGCATGTGTGGAGTCAGTGCTAGGTGCATGCATGGAATCAGCGCTAGGTGCATGCATGGAGTCAGCACTAGGTGCATGCGTGGAGTAAGCGCTAGGTGCATGTATGGAGTCAGCGCTAGGTGCATGCATGGAGTCAGCGCTAGGTGCATGCATTGAGTCAGCGCTAGGTGTTAGAGGAGTTAGCCCTAGGTGCATGCACGGAGTCAGCACTAGGTGCATGCACGGAGTTAGCCCTAGGTGCATGCACGGAGTCAGCTCCAGGTGCATGCATGGAGTCAGCGCTAGGTGCTTGCATGGAGTCAGCGCTAGGTGTTAGCGGAGTTAGCCCTAGGTGCATGCACGGAGTCAGCTCTAGGTGCATGCATGGAGTCAGCGCTAGGTACATGCATGGAGTCAGCTCTAGGCGCATGCATGGAGTCAGCGCTAGGTGCATGCATGGAGTGAGTGCTAGGTGTTAGCGGAGTTAGCCCTAGGTGCATGCATGGAGTTAACCATAGGTGGATGCATGGAGTAAGTGTTTTATGAATTTTTGCATTTTCAAATTTATGAATTTTTGAATTTATGAATTTTCAAATTTACGAATTGCGATCATAATGAATGACCCCAAAAACGAAAAAAAAAAAGGAATGAATGGAAAACTATGTTTTTTCCGGCAGTGCACATGTCTACAAATCATAATGTTTTGCTGCAGGCAGTCCTTTCTCCCAGCCTCCTCCCACTTATGGTGTTGGATCATGGAGCATGGAGTCAGCCCTAGGTGTATGCATGGAGTCAGCGCTAGGTGCATGCGTGGAGTCAGCGCTAGGTGCATGCACGGAGTCAGTGCTAGGTGCATGAGTGGAGCACTAGGTGCATGCATGGAGTCAACACTAGGTGCATGCATGGAGTCAGCGCTAGGTGCATGCATGGAGTCAGCACTAGGTGCATGCGTGGAGTCAGCGCTAGGTGCATGCATGGAGTCAGCGCTAGGTGCATGCGTGGAGTCAGCGCTAGGTGCATGCGTGGAGTCAGCGCTAGGTGCATGCACGGAGTCAGTGCTAGGTGCATGCGTGGAGCACTAGGTGCATGCGTGGAGTCAGCGCTAGGTGAATGCTTGCATGGAGTCAGCACTAGGTGAATGCATGGAGTCAGAGATAGGTGCATGCATGGAGTCATCGCTAGGTGCATGCGTGGCGTCAGTGCTAGGTGCATGCATGGAGTCAGCACTAGGTGCATGCACGGAGTCAGCCCTAGGTGCATGCATGGAGTCAGCGCTAGGTGCATGCGTGGAGTCAGCACTAGGTGCATGCATGGAGTCAGCGCTAGGTGCATGCATGGAGTCAGCACTAAGTGCATGCGTGGAGTCAGCGCTAGGTGCATGCATGGAGTCAGCGCTAGGTGCATGCATGGAGTCAGCACTAAGTGCATGCATGGAGTCAGCGCTAGGTACATGCACAGAGTCAGCGCTAGGTGCATGCACAGAGTCAGCACTAGGTGCATACGTGGAGTCAGCGCTAGGTGCTTGCACGGAGTCAGCACTAGGTGCATGTGTGGAGTCAGCGCTAGGTGCATGCGCATAGTCAGCGCTAGGTGCATGCACAGAGTCAGCACTAGGTGCATACGTGGAGTCAGCGCTAGGTGCTTGCACGGAGTCAGCACTAGGTGCATGTGTGGAGTCAGCACTAGGTGCATGCGCGGAGTCAGCACTAGGTGCATGCGCGGAGTCAGCGATAGGTGCATGCGTAGAGTCAGCACTAGGTGCATGCGTGGAGTCAGCGCTAGGTGCATGCACAGAGTCAGAGCTAGGTGCTTGGATAGAGTCAGCGCTAGGTGCATGCAAGGAGTCAGCGTTAGGTGCATGCACAATGTCAGCACTAGGTGCGTGCACGGAGTCAGCGCTAGGTGCATGCATGGAGTCAGCACTAGGTGCATGCGTGGAGTCAACGCAAGGGTAGCTCCAGAGGGATACTTTCCATAGGAGCACGTCTAAAGGGATGCAGGCCCATCAGATTTCCTCATTAGTGCCCTGCAGCTGCACACCTGACAGTTAATTATGAAACCCCTCCCATTACATCCACTCTGTAGGGAGGCACAGACAAACACACAGGGATTTCTTCAGAATAACAAAAGGTAGGAATCTGCAACAAAGGTTGTTATAATAAAAAAAATTATCCCTAGTATATGTATGAATGTGAGTTAGGGGACCTTAGATTGTAAGCTCCTCGAGGGTGTAGGGACTGATGTGAATGTACAATGTATATGTGAAGCTCTGCGTAAATTGACAACGCTATATACAGTAAGTACCTTAAATAAATAAATAAAATAAATAAATAAATAACCCTTGCAATGTATAGAGATCACCCAGAGGGGAATGTTTCTTTTTTTCTCAACAAAAGTGGAGTTACGCTTTAAGTTGTTATTAGTTATTATTTCAGATTTTCGCATTTACAAATTTTGGAATGTACGAATTTTCGAATATTTGAATTCACGAATATTCGGAAAAATTAGTTGAACGGATCTTCGTTATTTCGGATATTTCCGAATTGGCGAATTTGTTGAAATTTGTTAAAAAAAAAACTAATTCGGAACGAAACGAATCTAATATTTTACATACAGATGCAGGAGAGTTCCAAAACAACTACAAATATTGATTGTCACTCCAAGCAAACGTTGTACATTGCAACTTCCATGAGCTTCTGACAACCTGCTCTTAATTTTAATTAAAATGTTTGAACTATGTTGGCATTCCTACCCAAAAATGATGGTTGGCAGTGGAAAAAAACAAAAAAAACAAAACCTTGCTGCCGAAAGCGTGTGCTTGTCTCGATGGAGATCAGTAACGCTCAGTGGGGCGGATGTTCTGTGATGGGTTTTATCACAAGAAACAAGACAGACAATATCAGGACATCTAAGGCTGCACAAACCACATGTCTCTCAGGGCAGCCACACTATCGTTCAGCTTGGGGGGGGGGGGGGGGTCACAGTGTTTTTGGAATGAATGAATGCTTTGTAAATCCATAAGCACAGCGAGGGACATTTATTGTCATAAAATAAACTCCAAGCCTTTGGTATACACATTCCCCGGTGAAGAACACTCTTGGGGTCTAGGCAGGGCGCCCAAATCAGGATGTTCCTTCTGTCGCGAAGAGGACAAAAATGACCATTGCTTTTATTTAGTGCCTCCCCCGGCTTGTGTCCAATAAATGGACACCAATTCAAGCATGCTAACTTCAACCCAGGAACCTGGGGGGGGGGGGGGGGCTTTTCAGGAACCAGCCATTGCCCTGCTCCAATACCGATCACTGTAGGACAGGACTTTACCAAGAAGCTGCCTTGCTTCGATACCATTTACCAAAGTCCTGCCCATAGAGGGTGTGCACAGGGTGTGCCCGGTCACACCCTAATTCAGGGGGTCGGCAACCCATTGATCGTGATCTACCCAGTGATTGCCGGCAGGTGACGGGTAGACCGTGATCCTTCCTTTGCCAACCCCCAGAACCTGCAGAACAGGAGGGGCGGTGGGGGGGGGGGGGCATTTATTGGGACCGATCTTTCGCCTTCCTCTGGATCAACTGTAGGAATAGGATTGGGTATATGGGATTGTATAATATTTTTTATTTTATTATTATTTCTTTTTTTTTATGGTTTAACTAGATGGACTTGTGTCTTTTTTTAACCTGACTAACTATGTAACTACCGGTATGTATTTTCCTCTTGCAGCAGTAGGCTTCTCCTCCTCTCCTTCCCGCCAGCATTGAGTTGCACACAAGAGGAAAATACAGGGGAGCAGGTGTGTTAAATTTGGTGTTATCGCTCTCACTCTCTCATACTGGTCACTGGAAGTTCAACATGGCACCTCATGGCAAAGAACTCTTTGAGGATCTGAAAAAAAAGAATTGTTGCTCTACATAAAGATGGCCTCGGCTATAAGAAGATTGCCAAGACCCTGAAACTGAGCTGCAGCACGGTGACCAAGACCATACAGCGGTATAACAGGACAGGTTCCACTCAGAACAGGCCTCTCCATGGTCCACCAAAGAAGTTGAGGTCACGTGCTCAGCATCATATCCAGTGGTTGTCTTTGGGAAATAGATGTATGAGTGCTGCCAGCATTGCTGCAGAGGTTGTAGGGGTGGCTGGTCAGCCTGTCAGTGCTCAGACCATACGCCGCACACTGCATCAAATTGGTCTGCATGGCTGTCGTCCCAGAAGGAAGCCTCTTCTAAAGATGATGCACAAGGAAGCCTGCAAACAGTTTGCTGAAGACAAGCAGACTAAGGACATGGATTACTGGAACCATGTCCTGTGGTCTGATGAGACCAAGATAAACGTATTTGGTTCAGATGGTGACAAGCGTGTGTGGGGGCAACCAGGTGAGGAGGACAAAGACAAGTGTGTCTTGTCTACAGTCAAGCATGGTGGTGGGAGTGTCAATTTCTGGGGCTGCATGAGTGCTGCCGGCACTGGGGGGATACAGATCATTGAGGGAACCATGAATGCCAACATGTATTGTGACATACTGAAGCAGAGCATGATCCCCTCCCTTCAGAGACTGGACCGCAGGGCAGTATTTCAACATGATAACCACCCCAAACACATCTCCAAGACCACAACTGCCTTACTAAAGAAGCTGAGGATAAAGGTGATGGACTGGCCAAGCATGTCTCCAGACCTAAACCCTATTGATCATCTGTGGGACATCCTCAAAGGGAAGGTGGAGGAGCGCAAGGTCTCTAACATCCACCAGCTCTGTGATGTCATCATGGAGGAGGGGAAGAGGACTCCAGTGACAACCTGTGAAGCTCTGGTGACCTCCATGCCCAAGAGGGTTAAGGCAGTGCTGGAAAATAATGGTGGCCACACAAAATATTGACACTTTGGGCCCAATTTGCACATTTTCACTTAGGGGTGTACTGACTTTTGTTGCCAGCGGTTTAGACATTAATGGCTGTGTGTTGAGTTATTTTGAGGGGACAGCAAATTTACACTGTTATACAAGCTGTACACTCACTACTTTACATTGTAGACAAGTGTCATTTCTTCAGTGGTGTCACATGAAAAGATAGAAGAAAAGATTTACAAAGATGTGAGGGGTGTAACTTACTTTTGTCAGATACTGTACATGTTTAAAGTGTTTGTATACCTTTGTTTAAAAAAAAAAAAATAACAAACATATTATACTTACCTGCTCTGTGTAATGGCTTTGCACAGAGCAGCCCCGATCCTCTTCATCGGGTTCCCCCACAGAAAGCCATGGGGGGCACACGTGCGGGCATTGACACAGACAGCGGGACTTGCCCCGCCTCTCGCTCCCGTGTCACAGCTTTTGATTAACAGCAAAAGGAGCCAATGGCTGAACTTGATGAACTTGGGTCTTTTTTCAAACCCACTAACTATGTACTGAAGTCACAATGTATATCTGGGCATATCTGTTCTGCAGTGGTTACTGGACTGGGATGCTTTCAAACTGATCTGCTGGTGCAGCGCAGTACACCTGCTGGTTACCTACATGCAGCCATAGACTTCTGTTATTACCTGCCGATTTTGTATGCTTTCTTTCTAAAAGTGCAGCACACCTGCACAGTGGCATCTCCAGCTTTCATATTTAGGGGGGGCACATGGGGGGACAGGGACAAAAGTAGGGGGGCATTATAAAATGCAAATATATATATATATATATATATATATATATATATATATAGATAGATAGATAGATATATATATATATATATAGATATATATATATATATATATATATATCTATATCTATATATATATATATATATATATAGATATAGATATATCTATATATATATATCTATATTTATATATATAGATATAGATAGATATATATATCTATCTATATCTATATATATAGATATAGATATCTATCCTGGGGCCCTTTACTACGATCCCACAACGGCCCTTTCACATGTTCTGCAGTGAGCTCCCTTCCCACTGTATTGGACCCCCCCAGGGTGGCAGAAAACAAGAGATATATGTCACCAGCATAGCAAGAAAATATAAGGGTCCAAAGCAGTGGGAGAACTATCAGGGTTGCAAAGGTTGTCTTGCCACCGGGCCCTGGTGTTCTGCCACTGTGGGCTTCCCCAGCCTCCTCTTGCTGTCCTGCCCCTGCTATTGACAGCGCTGGTCTGGCATCTCTTGGAATTTACAGGCTGGTTCTCCTGTCCTAAGCACGGGAGAAATCAGTCTGTTTCTTCAGTAACTGAGAGTCCTGGTGGAGTCCTTCCTGCAACTCGCTCTTCTCCCTGCCAATGAGGATGCAGGGGAAGAAGCAGATCGGGCGGCCGTGGTTGTGTGAGCGCTCGCATTATGCAGTGTCAGCGAGCAGAGGGAGGGGGGTGGAATCACCCGCAGGAGCTGACTGGGGACACTCTCCCTCTTAGACATTGCCTTTTTGTAAACAAAAAAAAATATTTTTTTTTAATTGGGGGGGGGGGCACATGGTGGGGCATAGCATAATGTTGGGGGGGTCATGGCCCCCTCTGGCCCCCCCTAGGGACGCCATTGCACCTGCAGGATATAACAGGAGTCTATGGCAAAAAGCAGCTAATCCCCAGGAAAGCCACAGGTGTGCTGCAATGTGGGTATAAGTGTCAAAACATCCAATCGGACCGTCCAGTCGCCTCTATGGAGTGGCAGATGTAAACAGACTTATGCCCATTTACACCCGCCTATCTCCAATTTGATCCGCTAAAAAAAAAAAAACAGTAGGGGGATCCATCCACCTCCGCCTGGGCAGATCGAAAACGGAAGGCCCATAGAGTAGAGTGGGCTGCGTCCATGTCCGCTCTTCTCATGAACAGTAGACATGGACCTGTCATCCACCCGCCCCTATCATTGTGGCCATTGACCAGTCACCAAGTCGCTTATGTTATGTGGCCCTCACTCATTATAAGTTTGGCATCGGGCCCTGGGCGCTGGGGGACCTTGTCCCGGCACTGCCCTGGAGCAATGACACTTCCAGACTGAACAGTCTATTAGCCTTTAGTCAATCCACCCCATAGGCGGTAGCTCATTTGACGTGGACGCATTTTGCCTTTTCTAAGATCTCAGCTAAAGGTTGTCCCTTTGCAAAGTTATGCATTTCTATTTGAAATGTTTTTACATTTGGAGTTGGTGAGTATATTGAGCTGCTGATTTCCAGCTCTTGTATTGTCTTACATGTATGCTAACAAGGAAAATTATGTGTATTATTATCCACTTTTGGTCCGCCTGCCGTTGGTATACGTCGGTATAATTTGACATTAAATACCGGGGTTATGGCAGTAGATAGCTGCCATAACCCCAGTATTTTCTCAAAATGGCGGGCGGTCCACTTTATGATAAAAGTGGTCTCTGCGGCTGAAGATCACTTTTATGGGCAGTGGGAGATGTGCCAAACCACCGCGTCCCGGTCATTTCCGTTGCTTACCGGAACCGTCGGTAGCGGTGGAGACGATCCGATCCTTTCCCCACAGAGGCAATGTGTCGAGTGAGGGAATGATGGCCTCCCCACCCGACTCAATGACGTTGGATGATGGAAGCGATGTCAAACGTCACTTCTGCCCAACGGCCTTAACCATTTACCTACCGGGCACTTACACCCAGGAGCAGACTGACAACTCATGGGGCTCCCGGGCACTAGGAGGTGATGGGGCCCCCGGGCAATAGGAGAAGATTATGGGGCACCCAGGCAATAGGAGATTATGGGGTCACACAGTATACACACACACACATACAGTATACACACACAGACACACAATATACACACACAGTATACACACACAGACACACAATATACACACACAGTATACACACACAGAATACACATACACACACTAAAAAGGTACTGGAGAGGCGGGGCAGCTATAATCTCGGGATTTAAAAAAAAAACAGATTTTTACATACTGTCCCTGGTTTTATTGAGGCTGACAACCCTGATGGGGCCCCTTAGTGGCATGGGGCCCTCGGGCAGTGCCCGAGCGCCTGAATGGTCAGTCCGCCCTTGCTTACACCCCCTTCCTGCCCAGGCTGTTTTTCAGCTTTGAATGACAATTGCGCGGTCATGCTACACTGTACCCAAATGAAATTTTTAGCATTTTTTTCACACAAATAGAACTTTCTTTTGGTGGTATTTAATCACTGCCGGGGTTTTTATTTTTTTGCTAAAAAGAAAAAAGACCAAAAATTTGGAAACAAATAATTATTTTACTTTGTTTCTGTCAGTAAATTTTGTAATATGCAGCACTTATGGGCACTGATAGGTGGTACCGGTGGGCACTGATAGGTGGCACGGATAGGCGGTACTGATGGGCACTGATTGACATTGATGGGTGGGACTGATGGGCGACACTGATGGGCATTGATGGGCAGCACTGATAGCCAGCACTGACTGGCATCGCTAATGGGCACTGATTGGTCGCACTTATGGACAGTGGTGGGCACTGATTGCTGGCACTGGTGGCCACTGATTGTTGGCACTGGTTGGCAATGGTGGGCACTGATTGGTGACACTGTTGGAACTATATTGTAATCAGGGCACTGATGATCAGTGCCCTGATTACATGTGTAGATGTCCCCTGCGAGGAGATGCCGCTGATCGGCTCTCCTCGCCACACACTCTGTCAGTTTACAATCTAAAGCTTACAATCTAAAGGAGTTAAAGTGGATGTAAACCTGAATTTTTTTTTTCAATTAAGGCTTGCACCTTGTAGAGTATAGGATTTCATGTCATCTGTGCCCAGTCTTGCCACGAAGAGTTAATCCAGCTCTGAACAATCCTCTTATGAGTGAGATAAAAACAGACAGACAGCATACCTCCCAACATTTTAAGATGGTAATGAGGGACACCTACTAGCAAACGTATGTAGGCATAGGACACGCCCCCGTCACACCCCCTTAAAGGAGAATTAACCAAAAAAAAGGTTCATTAAATCCACAAGGGCTTTTTTTTTACCACTAATATTCCTTTATATTGGCTTTTAAAATTTACAAATGCAGCAATTTAGAAATTGGATGAAAGGTTTAGCACTGGGAAGCACTGTTTGAAAGATAAAAAGTGCATTTTATATACAACTATACAGATCAGACCAAAATGAGGGACAAATGAGGGACAGAAGGACATTTCTCCAATTCAGGGACAGTCCCTTGAAATCAGGGACAGTTGGGAGCAATGAGACAGAGAAATAGAAGTCGGTTTCTCCCCCTTTGCTGTGAGTGACGGGTGATTTACATATCTCATGCAGGAGCCTTAGAGAGAGGCATTCTGTGTACTTCACATCCCCCTCCTCCTTTCTTCTCCAGCTCTCCCAGGATTGGCTGCCCCACACCTCAGCATGATTGGGCATGCTGAAGTCACGTGGTGACTTTTCTGGGTTTTGATTGGATGTTAGTAATCATAGCAGATGTTCAGTGTAAGAAATACACAGAGAAGAAAATGCATGTTGAAAAGGGGAGTGTAGATGTCTACTGACATCACGACTCCACCCACCAAGCACCGGACAACAGACCCGCCCACAGAATCTGCAGTTTTTTGGGTCTCATAACAGGCAGAGGGGAGACATTTGACAGGTAAAGATACATGCAGGAGACGTGTATCTCTGTAAAAGTCCAGGGCTTACTACGCATGCACCAATGGCGTATTGACGCAAGAGGAAATCCGTGCCAACTGAGCATGCGCCAAAAACTCCTCAGCGCGTCAACCCGCACCTGCGCAGAAGACTTGATGGAAAAAGGCAGGAAAATGCCCAGGAGGCGCACAGAAAGTGACCTCAACCTGATGGAAAAAGGTGGGAAAATACCCAGGAGGCGCACAGGAAGTGACCTCAGCCTAATAGAAAAAGGCGGGAAAATCCCCAGGAGGCGCACAGGAAGTGACCTCAACCTGATGGAAAAAGGCGGGAAAATCCCCAGGAGGCGCACAGGAAGTGACCTCAATCTGATGGAAAAAGGCGGAAAAATACCCAGGAGGCCCACGGGAAGTGACCTCAATCTGATGGAAAAAGGCAGGAAAAACCCCAGGAGGCCCACAGGAAGTGACCTCAACCTGATGGAAAAAGGCAGGAAAATCCCCAGGAGGCCCACGGGAAGTGACCTCAACCTGATGGAAAAAGGCGGGAAAATCCCCAGGAGACGCACAGGAAGTGACCTCAAACTTCCCTATATAAGCCCAGCCCAGACACTGCCAAATTGCTGGATTATCTTCAGCCCCCCCCTTGTTCCTGTGCTAGTGTGTGATCTGTCTGAACTTGTTGTGATCTGGAAACCTATTTGATTACTCTTGTTTGCTGTATTCCATTGACCTCGGATTTGTACCCTGACCATTCTACTTCTTTGCCCCTTTTGTACTCAGCTGCCAAATTGGAACCGACCCCGGCTTGGCTCTCGACCATTCTTCTTCTGATTAACCCTTTTATACTTGGTTGCCCAACTGGACTTGACCTCAGCTTGGATCTCGGACTAAGGCTTGCACGGTGCTCCGCACCCCTGGCACCCCTACCACTCGGTGTCCACCAAATCTCTGTCTCCATCTCCAGAGGCTTCAAGGACCCGAGGGAGGCCTCCCCACTACTTCGGTCTCACGTCAGGTACGTGGCCCTCGTGACAATATCCTTATAGATCAGCACTATGGCAGCAGTGTAGAAAGGATGAGAGTGGCTTGACATCCACTTTAAAGACACAAGCCAGAGGAGCAAAGATAATGGTTAACATCTTCTTGAACTTAAGTTTGCAAGCTGCGTGACCGATTTATCTCCTTCAATCTGACATATTTCCTTCTGCAAGCTGCTTCTAAGAATTGACAGTACAGTCCAGATGCAGAGATGATAACCAGAAAGCCGAAAGCGTTGGCAGGGCTGCGACTTGTGTGGGAGGTTATTGTGTCTTCCTAAAGATAATTATAGCAGCTTTATGATTGCCGCATTGTGCGTACTGTAAAATGTTCTTAGATTTGTTGCATAGTAACCGCTCGACCCCCAGAAGATTTACCCCCCCATTCATGACCAGGCCATTTTTTGTGATACGGCATTGCGTTGCTTTACCTGACAATTGCGCAGCCGTGCGACGCTGTACCCGAATAAAATTGACGTTCTTTCCCCCCCCCCCCACAAATAGAGCTTTCTTTTGGTGGTATTTGATCATCTCTGCATTTATATTTTTATTTTTTGCGCTATAAACAAAAAAAGACCGACAATTTTGAGAAAAAAAAATATTTATATATATATATATATATATATTTTTTTACTTTCTGCTAGAGCTGCACAATGCTGGCCAAAATGAGAATCACGATTTTTTTTTTTTGCTTAGAATAAAAAGATCACGATTCTTGCGGCGTAAAATCTTTCACATTATACAAAACAAACTGGGCTAACTTTACTGGTTAGTTTATTTATTTATTTATTTTTTTAAATTCATTAAAGTGTAATTTGTTCCCAAAAAAATTGCATTTGAAGGAACTGCTGCGCAAATACAGCGTTACATAAAATATTGAAACAACAACCATTTTACTCTCTAGGGTCTATATATATATATATATTTCTGATTTTTTGCTAGAAGATTACTTAGAACCCCCAAACATTATATATATATATATATATATATATATATATATATATATATATATATATAAAAAATATATAAAATGTTTGGGGGTTCTAAGTAATTTTCTAGCAAATAAAAAAAAAATATTTTAACTTGAAACCAACAAATTTCAATAAACTTAGCATTTAAACAGGACATATTTTTGAATAAGATTTGTTTTTATTTGTATTTATTTTTTTAAAGGAACACTGGTCAAAGAAGAAAAAAGTGCTTTTTTAAAAACTTTTGTTCCTTTTTTTTTTGGCTAAGAATTGCATTAAAAAAGATGATTTTTTTTTTTGCAAGACAATATTACGGGGAAAAAAAAGCCTTGTTTCCCCTGAAAAAGCAATACGTGTGTTACCTTGTTATCATAGTAATGACGGTTATTGCAGCATGCACAGGTCAGAAGCAGGAAAGCAAACACTGCTCTGGGTTCATAGGGGGTGTACGGGGCGAGAGGGGAAGTGGTTAACCACTAGCCGTCCGAGGCAATTTTTTCAAACTTTTAACATACGGTACATGTAAAATCTGTGTGTTTTGCCAAAAAATCACTTAGAACCCCACCCCTCCCCCCCCAAATATGTATTTTCTGAAAGCTGAGGTCCTGTTTTTGCAATTTATTATGTCACATGATTTTTTTTTGTTCAATAAGTTTTTATTGAGGAATAAAATAGGAATATAGTACAGTAACAATGAGTAAATAACAAAATAACCAGTAGTCCTCATAGTGACATTTTATATAAACACATATGTATGCAAGGACGTCCGACACGAGCAATAGTCCACCTCATATATTGTCAGGCGTACGTATATGCCTAGTGCCTTACAATTAGGGTTGTCCCGATACCACTTTTTTAGGACCGAGTACAAGTACCAATACATTATTTTATGTCATGTGACAGTTTTCAAAGCACAATACAGATTAGGTGGCACTGATGAGCACTGATAGATGGCATTGATAGGTGGCGCTGGCACTGGCAGGTGGCTGACACTGACAGGTGGATGGCACTGATAGATGGCATTGATAGGTGGAGCTGGCACTGACAGGTGGCTGGCACTGATGAGGGGCACTTATGGACATTGGGCACTGATAGGTGGCATTTATGAGCACTGATGAGCACGCACTGAAATGCTATGAGGAAAGGCTGCCTGCCAGGGCCCAGTACTCCTTGCACTCGGCCACATAAAAGCAGCAGCGGCCATCTTGTTACACCCAGCCTGAACTATATGGGCTGAGTGTAACAAGATGGCTGCTGCTGGCTTACTGCAGCCGAGTGCAGGGTGTACCAAGATGGCGTCGCGATGTCCAACCGCTGACGTCGACACGGAGCGTCACTTCCGCTGTTCCGCCCGCTGACTTCCGGCTGCGCCGGGTCGCTTTCTCTCCCAGGTATTGGATCTGGCATCGGGAGCCTTTGTGCGAGTACAAGTACAAGTAAATGCTCGGCATCGGTCAGAAAAAGGTTTAGTGTTTAAGTGGTTAAACTTCCCTCATTTACACACCAAAGTCTATTCCTTTGATCTAAAGGACAAATCGTTACAATGTTTATACTTAAATTCCACTGCTAAAGAATGTTGTGATTCTTGGCAGACTGCCCGTTTTTTGTTTTTTTTTTTTTGTTTTTTTACTTTCTGTATGTAAAAAATCTAATTTCTTCATAAATTTAGGCCAATATGTATTCTGCTACATGTAGTGTGTATTGATGGTTGTGCACAAAGGTTATACCGTCTACAAACAATGGTATATATACTGGAATTTTTTTTTTTTTATACTAGTAATGGTGGTGATCAGTGACTTATAACGGGATATTGCGGTGAACAATCTGACACTAACTGACACTTTTGACACTTTGGGGTTGATTTACTAAAGGCAAATCCACTCTGCACTACAAATGCCCATTATGATTTTACTTTGCAGGCGGAAGCAGGAGAAAAAAAAGAGGAAGTAAAACCCGTCATCAGGGTTTACTTCCTCTTTAACCGGTTCCCGACCGGCTCACGTCTATTTACGGAGGCAGAATGGCTCCCCTGCGTGAAACCCCGTTCCCGTACAGGGTTTCCTTTAAGAGCCGCCACAGGGTGCGCACGCGCTCGCTGCACGGCGGGGGACCCAATGCAATCGCGTGCACGAGCGACATAGTTTGTAGACGCAATAACTTTTGCACAAACCAATCGATATACACTTATTGCGTTTTTTTTTTTTTTTTTTACCAAGAATATGTAGAAGAATATATATCGGCCTAAACTGATGAATACATTTGTTTTTTTTTATACATATTTTTTGGATATTTATTATAGCAAAAAGTAAAAATTTGTCACTCTTTGTTTGTTTATAGCGCAAAGAATAAAAACCGCAGAGGTGATCAAATACCACCAAAAGAAAGCGCTAATTGTGGGGAAAAAAGGACGTCAATTTTGTTTGGGTACAGCGTCGGCGTCGCACGACCGCGCAATTGTGAGTTAAAGCGACGCAAAAAATGACCTGGTCATTAACGGCCAAACCCTTCCAGTCCTTAAGTGGTTAAAAAAAAGCGTAGAATTATAATGCATTTGTAAATAACTTTACAATACTTTGCAACAAAATCATAATGCTTGTGTCATTTTCATGAATAAGTTCAGCTTTAGTAACATGTTAAATGTTCTGCCCGTATTTAGGGTGTAACATGTAACACAGGGGTTAGCGACCTTTTTCCACTTAAGGGCCGGATTCAATGTATGTGAATGTATGGAGGGGGCGATGGGGTCCCTGTTCCCCCCTGTTCCCCTTCATGCAGTGCCCTCTATCCCCTTCACATCACTCCCATAGCACCCTCTGCCCCCCTCCCCCCATAGCAAGTTTCCTGTGCCCCCCAAAGCAGTGTCCTCTGTCCCTGCACCCCACCCCCCTTACTGTAGTGTCCTCTGCCCATATAGTGTCCTATTTTCTCTGCCCCCATAGTGTCCTCTCTCCTCTGCCACCATAGAGTCCTCTGTCCTCTGCCACCATAGAGTCCTCTGTCCTCTGCCACCATAGAGTCCTCTGTCGTCTGCCCCCATACCCCATAGTGTCCTCTGCCCCCATAGTGTCCTCTGCCCCCATAGTGTTCTCTGTCCTTTGCCACCATAGAGTCCTCTGTCCTCTGCCCCCATAGTGTCCTCTGCCCTCATAGTGTCTTTTGTCACCATAATGTTCTCTGCCTCCATAGTGTCCTCTGCCCTCATAGTATCCTACGCCCTCATAGTGTCCTATTTCCTCTGCCCCCATAGTGTCCTCTCTCCACATAGTGTCCTATTTCCTCTGCCCCCATAGTGTCCTCTTTCCTCTGCCCCCATAGTGTCTGTTTTCCTCTGCCCCCATAGTGTCATCTGTCCCCATAGTGTCCTTTGCCCCCATAGTGTCTTCTGTCCTCTGCCCCCATAGAGTCCTCTGTCCTCTGCCACCATAGAGTCCTCTGTCCTCTGCTCCCATAATGTCCTCTGCCCCCATAGTGTCCCCTTTCCTCTGCCACCATAGAGTCCTCTGCCACCATAGAGTCCCCTGTCCTCTGCTCCCATAATGTCCTCTGCCTCCATAGTGTACTAAGCCCTCATAGTGTCCTCTGTCCCCATAGTGTCCTCTGTCCCCATAGTGTCCTCTGTCCCCATAGTGTCCTATTTCCTCTGCCCCATAGAGTTCTTTGCCCCCATAGTGTCCTCTGTTCACATAGTGTCCTCTGTCCTCTGCCCCCATAGTGTCCTCTGCCCCCATAGTGTCCTTAGTGTCCTCTGTCCTTTGCCCTCATAGTGTCCTCTGTTCTCTGCCCCCATAGTGTCCTCTGTCCTCTATCTTCATAGTGCCCTCTGCCCCCATAGTGCCCTCTGCCCCCATAGTGTCCTCTGCCCCCATAGTGTCCTCTTTTCTCTGCCCCCATAGTGTCCTCTGCCACCATAGAGTCCTCTGTCCTCTGCCACCATAGAGTCCTCTGTCCTCTGCCACCATAGAGTCCCCTGTCCTCTGCTCCCATAATGTCCTCTGCCTCCATAGTGTCCTCTGCCCTCATAGTGTCCTCTGTTCACATAGTGTCCTCTGCTCCCATAATGTCCTCTGCCTCCATAGTGTCCTCTGCCCTCATAGTGTCCTCTGCCCCCATAGTGTCCTCTGCCCCCATAGTGTCCTCTGTTTTCTGCCTCCATAGTGTCCTCTGCCCCCATAGTGTCCCCTGCCTTCTGCCCCCATAGTGTCCTCTGTTCTCTGCCCCCATAGTGTCCTCTGCCCTCATAGTGTCCTCTGTCCTCATAGTGTCCTCTGTCCCCATAGTGTCCTCTGCCCTCATAGTGTCCTCTGTCCTCTGCCCCCCCCCCTGCACCCCACCCCACCCAAAAAACACATTGTGTAGGAAGAACTCTTCTACCTTACACAGGTGTAGAGCCTATCATACACGGCTGGTATCACAGGGCTGGATGGGGGGCGGGATCTGCTGAAGTTAACTTTTTACATGAAAAGGCTGGTCATTAGTTGCTAGGATCGCCCGGCAACCAATCACCTGCTGTTTAATGTAAAAAGTTAACTTCAGTGGTTCCCGCCCCCCATCCAGCCCTGAGATACTGGCCACTCGCCACTGTCCAATGAAGAGGACAGCGGCGAACATGTCCACGGGCGGGGTGCTCGTAAATTAATCACAGGCCTGACAATTAGCGGTGGCGGGCCGCGGGTTTGCCGACCCCTGTTACTAAAAAGCACCTGCCTGCACCTTCCGATTCCCTCCCTCATGACAGCGGGCAGGGGACCTTCTCCCCACACTCGCTGTCGCATCTTGAAAACTAGCGCTGCTGTGCGGGGGGGGGGGGGGGCTCACAGAGTTCTGTGAATAAATCAACTACAAGTCCCGTTTTCCACCGCGGCGGACGGCTTGGAGTTCTCAATGGACTCTGAGGGTGCTGATGAGCGCTCTCACACTTCATTGACATTTCCTACAGCTTTCACACAGAACGCCTGTGCAGAGGTAAGGGCAGAAAGCTGTAGGCGGTGTCTGCAGGAGGCTGACATAGAACTTTGGATCTGTTCATTGCAGATGCAATGCTTTGCAGTTTCCTGAAAGAAAAATAAAATAAATAAATAAATAAATGTACATTTTTTTACATACAAATATATATGCATTTTATTTATTTACGGTGTATATATATATATATATAATTTTTTTTTTTTTAAGGTGAACTTAGCTTTAAACAGGACATATTTTTGAATAAGATTTATGCTTTTATTCTACAGTAACACTTTTTTATTTATTTTTTTTTATTTATTTTTATTTATTTAAAGGAACACTGGTCAAAGAAGAAAAAAGTGTTTTTTTTTTTAACTTTTGTTCCTTTTTTTTGGGCTAAGAATTGCATTAAAGAAGATGATTTTTTTTTTTGCAAGACAATATTACGGGGAAAAAAAAGCCTTGTTTCCCCAGAAAAGCAATACGTGTGTTACCTTGTTTTCATAGTAATGACAGTTATTGCAGCATGCACAGGTCAGAAGCAGGAAAGCAACAACTGCTCTGGGTTCATAGGGGGTGTACGGGGCGAGAGGGGAAGTGGTTAACCACTAGCCGTCCGAGGCAATTTTTAACATGCATGTAAAATCAGCGTGTTTTACTAAAAAATTACTTAGAACCACAATGATCCGCAACACAACAGCGAGTCCACCTCCAAATGGTTCAAACAAAGCAAAATTTAGGTTTGGGAGTGGCCCAGTTACAGTCCGGACTTAAATCCAATTGAGATGCTGTGTCATGACCTTACACAGGCCGTTCATGCTGGAAAACCCTCTAATGTGGCTGAATTAAAACAATTCTGCAAAGAAGAGTTGGGCCAAAATTGCTCCACAGCGATGTGAAAGACTCATTGCCAGTTATCACAAACGCTTGATTGCAGTTGTTGCCGCCAAGGGCGGCCCAACCAGTTATTAGGTTTAGGGGGCAATTACTTTTTCACACAAAGCCAGGCAGGTTTGGACAGCTTTTTTGCCTTAATAAACTAAACCATCATTTATACACTGCATTTTGTATTTACTCGGGTTATCTTTGTGTTTAAGTGTGACAAATATGCAAAAACAAATAAAAAATTTGAATCCCTTTGCTATTATGTACTCTATACTCAATACAATGTAGCAATAGCCATGTAGTTCATTGTCAGGTTTTGTTTCTTTGGTATATGACTGTACAAGTTACTAAGTAATCATTTTGATCTGATTTTTTTTTCTAATGTAGGTCAGGGTTGTTCTAGCTCGGGGGGGGGGGCAACCTTTTGAGCCGAAATTTTTTTTCAAAGAAACTGAGCGTGCCGATTTATAACAAAAAAATGTCAACTTCACTCTCTCAATCACGAAAATGATTTTTTATAAAGTAAATGCTGTAAACTACTTTAATAGTGAGAAATTAACATCCTGAAACTCCACACCACAGATCACTGTCCCCGATGCACATTAGTCCCACCACTGTACTATCCTGTACATCTGCCCCACCACTGTACTACCCTGTACATCTGCCCTACCACTGTACTACCCTGTACATCTGCCCCACCACTGTACTACCCTGTACATCTGCCCTACCACTGTACTACCCTGTACATCTGCCCCACCACTGTACTATCCTGCACATCTGCCCCACCACTGTACTATCCTGTACATCTGCCCCACCACTGTACTATCCTGTACATCTGCCCCACCACTGTACTATCCTGTACATCTGCCCTACCACTGTACTACCCTGTACATCTGCCCCACCACTGTACTACCCTGTACATCTGCCCTACCACTGTACTACCCTGTACATCTGCCCCACCACTGTACTATCCTGCACATCTGCCCCACCACTGTACTATCCTGTACATCTGCCCCACCACTGTACTACCCTGTACATCTGCCCCACCACTGTACTACCCTGTACATCTGCCCCACCACTGTACTACCCTGTACATCTGCCCCACCACTGTACTATCCTGTACATCTGCCCCACCACTGTACTACCCTGTACATCTGCCCCACCACTGTACTACCCTGTACATCTGCCCCACCACTGTACTACCCTGTACATCTGCCCCACCTCTGTACTATCCTGTACATCTGCCCCACCACTGTACTACCCTGTACATCTGCCCCACCACTGTACTACCCTGTACATCTGCCCCACCACTGTACTACCCTGTACATCTGCCCCACCACTGTACTACCCTGTACATCTGCCCCACCACTGTACTACCCTGTACATCTGCCCCACCACTGTACTACCCTGCACATCTGCCCCACCACTGTACTACCCTGCACATCTGCCCCACTACTGTACTATCCTGCACATCTGCCCCACCACTGTACTACCCTGCACATCTGCCCCACCACTGTACTATCCTGCACATCTGCCCCACCACTGTACTATCCTGCACATCTGCCCCACCTCTGTACCCTCCTGTACATCTGCCCCACCACTGTACCCCCCTGCACATCTGCCCCACCACTGTACTATCCTGCACACCTGCCCCACCACTGTAACCCCCTGTACATCTGCCCCACCACTGTACTACCCTGCACACCTGCCCCACCACTGTAACCCCCTGTACATCTGCCCCACCTCTGTACCCCCCTGTACATCTGCCCCACCACTGTACCACCTCTGTACCTTCCCTGCTCTACTATCCCACCACTGAAACCACCTGCTCATCTGCCCCACCAATGTTCCCCCTTTCTCATCTGCCCCACCACTGTACCTCTATGCACATCTGCTCCACCACTAAACCATCTTCTCATCTGTCCTAACACTGAACTCATCTGCCCCACCACTGTAACCCCCTTTCTCATCTGCCCCCCAACTGTACCTCCTGCACATCTGTCCCACCTCTGCTCCCCCTGCTCATGTGTTCCACCAATGTACCTCCTTTCTCCTCTGCACCCCTCTGCTCATCTGCCCCACCACTTTAACCTGCTTTCTCATCTGACCCACCATGTACCTCCTGCACATCTGTCTCACCTCTGTTCCCTTTGCTCTCCTACCCCACCTCTGTTCCCTTTGCTCTCCTGCCCCACCACTGTTCCGGCCTGCTCTCCTGCCCCACCACTGTAACCCCCTGTCAGGACTGGGCTCAGCCCTTCCTTCTCAGAGCTGGCCGTTCAGCTGTCGGCTAATTGCCAGCTCTCATCTCTCTCCACAGTTACTCAGCTGTTGATGATATCCTGCTCGTCAGTCCTGCCTACTTAAGCCATCCAGTCCAGAGGATCTCTGCCTTCTTCTTGATCAACATCACAGAGACATTCTCCTGCATTCCTGTTTAAAGACTTGCTTTGCTGACATCCCTTCTGGCTCCAGATCCTGCTTGCTGTTCCACTACATTAATCCCTGACTTCTGGCTTGGCTGACTATCCGTTCGGGTTACTGAACTTTGGCTATGCTTTGACTACATTTGTTCTTTTTACTTTTATTATTAAACAAGCGTGATTTAACAGTACTTCTGTCTCGGTCTGATTTCATGGTTTCTGACACCTCCTACTCATCTGCACCACTGCTCTACCCCCCTGCTTTTCTGCTCCACACTGAACCCCCCCCTTCTCATCTGGCCCATCACTATACCCCCCTGCTCTTCTGTCCCACTGCTGAACCTCCTTCTTATCTCTTCCACCACTGTACCTCCCCACAAATCTGCCCCACCGCTGTACCCTCCTGCTCTTCTGTTGCATCTCTGAACCCCTACTGTTCATCTGCTCCACCGTTGTATCCTCTTCTCATCTATGATATGCAGAGTGGTGAAAGGAAGCAGAGATGAGACACATCTACCGGTCTTGGCACACTCATCCTGCTGATCCACTTCTCACATCCAGCCCACGTGCTTGTATGTGATGTATGGGATGTATGGGATATATATGATGTTTGGGGTGTATGGGATGTATGGGATGTATGTGATGTATGTGATGTATGTGATGTATGTGATGTATGGGATGTATGGGATGTATGGGATGTATGGGATGTATGTAATGTATGTGATGTATGGGATGTATGGGATGTATGGGATATATATGATGTTTGGGATGTATGTGATGTCACATACAAGCATCTGGAATGGATGCACAATGATGAGCTCAGGTCAGGGGCATTTTCTGAAAGCAGTGGGCCAGCAGTGGGCCTGTGTGCAGGATCATAAGTTGGGCCCCCTCAGAAAATGTGGTTGGGTGTGATTTTCATTGCCCTGAATATGGGCTGTGGCTTAAAGGGACACAGAGTGCCGGGGGTCAGTAGTAAGTGATGCAAAGGTTCAGGAATAATTTCAACAAAGTTGACAGAAGCTCAACAGTAATTCCACAAACTGTCCCCTGATTGGGGTTTTCTCAATCACAGTGAAATCCCGTCTGAGATTGGTAGTGGCAACCAAGCGAGTCATCTTCCTCCAGATGGTGGAGGGGGCTAGCAGGCAGGACTGCGATTGGCTTTAGCAGTGGCCAATGACAGTCCTCCTCCTCCTGGAAACAGGGACCAACCCCCCCCCAGCAGAACTGCACCCAATCTCTTCCCCATCACAAAAGCTGACGATCGCAGCTACAGCAAAGTTATAGAACCAAACAATGTTTCCCATCTTGTACAATGTGTGGGGGCGCAGTGCCTCCCCCTGTGGGGAATTCTGAAATTGAAATGCATTCGTGTCTCACTGACCCTTCCCTGCGCTGCTCTGCTGATGAGGAGGGAGTCGTGTGCCGGCAAAGGAGGCTTTGTGTGAGTTAGATGAGATGAAAAGTTTTTGTTTTTTGAGGTGGGATTTTCCTGAGTGGTAACAATGTGGAAGTGGCAGAAAGCTTTATGTGGGTTTCTAGAGTTAGTGACAGCGCACTCATGAGATGCTTAATAGGACACATTTATAGTGCCTTGAAAAAGTATTCATACCCCTTGAAACTCTCCACATTTTGTCATGTTACAACCAAAAATATAAATGTAATTTATTGGGATTTTATGTGATAGACCAACACAAAGTGTCACATAATTGTGAAGTGGAACGAAAATGATACAAATAAATATGTGAAAAGTGTGGGGGGGCATTTGTATGGCGCCCCCCAGAGTCAATAGTTTGTAGAACCCCCTTTCTCTACAATTACAGCTGCAAGTCTTTTTGGGGATGTCTCTACCAGCTTTGCACACTTGAGAGGGACATCTTTGCCCATTCTTCTTTGTAAAATATCTCAAGCTCTGTCAGATTGGATGGAGAGCGTCTGTGAACAGCAATTTTCAAGTCTTGCCACAGATTCTCAATGTGATTTAGGTCTGGACTGTGACTGGGCCATTCTAACACATGAAAATGCTTTGATCCAAACCAGTGGTCATCAACCCTGTCCTCAGGGCCCACTAACAGGCCAGGTTTGCAAGATAACTGAAATACATCCCAGGTGATATCATTTGCTGCTCAGTAATTGCAGTATTCTAGTCTGCATCTCCCTCAAGGTAATACATAAAACCTGGCCTGTTAGTGGGCCCTGAGGACAGGGTTGATGACCACTGAGCTAAACCATTCCATTGTAGCTCTGGCTGTATGTTTAGGGTCGTTGTCCTGCTGGAAGGTGAACCTCCGCCCCAGTCTCAAGTCTTTTGCAGACTCTAATTGTAACTAATTGTCCGGCGGATTCGTTCCGTTGGACCTTAGCTGTCAAAGTCCGGTCGTGTGTACATGGTATTACAGGTTTTCTTCTAAGATTGTCCTGTATTTGGCTCCATCCATCTTCCCATCAACTCTGACCAGCTTCCGTGTCCCTGCTGAAGAAAAGCATCCCCACCACATGATGCTGCCACCACTATGTTTCACGGTGGGGATGGTGTGTTCAGGGTGATGTGCAGTGTTAGTTTTCCCCACACATAGCGCTTTGCTTTTAGGCCAAAAGGTTCAATTTTGGTCTCATCTGACCAGATCACCTTCTTCCACATGTTTGCTGTGTCCTCCACATGGCTTCTCACAAACTACAAACAGGACTTCTTATGACTTTCTTTCTCCAATGTCTTTCTTCTTGTCACTCTTCCATAAAGGGCAGATTTGTGGAGAACACGACTAATAGTTGTCCTGTGGACAGATTCTCCCACCTGAGCTGTGGATCTCTGCAGCTCCTCCAGAGTTACCATGGACCTCTTGGCTCTTCTCTGATGAATGCTCTCCTTGCCCGGCCGGTCAGTTTAGGTGGACGGCCATGTCTTGGTAGGTTTGCAGTTGTGCCATACTCTTTCCATTTTCCGATGATGGATTGAACAGAGCTCTGTGAGATGTTTAAAGCTTGGGAGATTTTTTTATAGCCTAACCCTGCTTTATACTTCTCCACAACCTTATCCCTGATCTGTCTGGTGTGTTCCTTGGCCTTCATGATGCTGTTTGTTCACTAAGGTTCTCTAACAAACCTCTGAGGGCTTCACAGAACAGCTGTATTTATACTGAGATTACATGACACACAGGTGGGCTCTTTAGGCTCGGTTCACACCTAAACCGGCCGCGGATCGCACAGCAATGCTGTGCGTCTCTGCTCTCCATTTCAGGGACAAATCAGGGCAGAATCAGAGCAGTGCCCATCATGCTATTTTTTGACAACCCTTTACCTATTAGCCTAGAAAATAATAGGATTTTTGTAACAGCTTATCTGTAAAAATCCTTTTCTTTGTAGTACATCACGGGACACAGAGCCATAGTAGTTACTATGAGGTTATAGGCCACCTTCAGGTGATGGACACTGGCACACCCTAAATTAAAAAAACTGCACTCCCTATATAACCCCTCCCACTGGTGCGAGTACCTCAGTTTTGTAGCAAAGCAATACACGTGTATACCAAAGAAGGGAGGGACCTCTGTGTCCCGTGATGTACTTCAAAGAAAAGGATTTTTACAGGTAAGCTGTTATAAAAATCCTATTTTCTTATGGTACATCACGGGACACACAGCCGTAGTAGTTACTATGTGGAATGTCCCATAGCAATGCCAACTGAAGGGAGGGAGACACAACAAAAGTAGGGCATCAAGAGACCAAAGGACTCATACTGCAGCCTGCAGCACACTGCGTCCAAAGGCGATATCCTCGTGATCTTTTACATCTACTTGATAGAATCTGGTAAATGTATGGACTGAAGACCTAGTTGCGGCTTTGCAGATCTGAGCCATGGAGGCTTGGTGATGCTCCGCCCAAGAAGCACTAACAGCCCTGGGGAAGTGCGCTTTAATATGAACAATCACTTGACAAATCCATTTAGAAATAGTAGATTTCTACGCCGCCTGTCCTCTTTTAGGACCGTCTGGCAACAAACTAAACATCTGTTTTATGAATCTGAGCGGACACTTTCAATAGACTTTGACCGCCCTCACCACATCAAGAGAATGTAGTGATCTTTCTTCCACGGAACGAGTTTCTGGGAAAAAAATGAAGGCAGAACAATATCCTGGTTTAAATGTAAAACTGATACTACCTTCAGTAGGAATTCAGGATGAGGCCGCAATTCAACCTCATCCTTATGAATAAACCAATATGGCTCTTTACAAGAAAGAGCAGCCAACTCTGATACTCTTCCTGCAGAAGATATGGCAACCAAGAAAATTAGTTTTCCTCTTTCCTCAGAGTTCTGTGAATAAACCAACTACAAGTCCCGTTTTCCACCGCGGCGGACGGCTTGGAGTTCTCAATGGACTCTGAGGGTGCTGATGAGCGCTCTCACACTTCATTGACATTTCCTACAGCTTTCACACAGAACGCCTGTGCAGAGGTAAGGGCAGAAAGCTGTAGGCGGTGTCTGCAGGAGGCTGACATAGAACTTTGGATCTGTTCATTGCAGAGGCAATGCTTTGCAGTTTCCTGAAAGAAAAATAAAATAAATAAATAAATAAATGTACATTTTTTTTACATACAAATATATATGCATTTTATTTATTTACGGTGTATGTATATATATATATATATATATTTTTTTTTTTTTAAGGTGAACTTAGCTTTAAACAGGACATATTTTTGAATAAGATTTATGCTTTTATTCTACAGTAACACTTTTTTATTTATTTATTTTTATTTATTTAAAGGAACACTGGTCAAAGAAGAAAAAAGTGTTTTTTTTTTTAAAACTTTTGTTCCTTTTTTTTGGGCTAAGAATTGCATTAAAGAAGATGATTTTTTTTTTTTTTACAAGACAATATTACGGGGGAAAAAAAGCCTTGTTTCCCCTGAAAAAGCAATACGTGTGTTACCTTGTTATCATAGTAATGACGGTTATTGCAGCATGCACAGGTCAGAAGCAGGAAAGCAAAAACTGCTCTGGGTTCATAGGGGGTGTACGGGGCGAGAGGGGAAGTGGTTAACCACTAGCCGTCTGAGGCAATTTTTAACCTGCATGTAAAATCAGCGTGTTTTGCTAAAAAATTACTTAGAACCACAATGATCCGAAACACAACAGCGAGTCCACCTCCAAATGGTTCAAACAAAGCAAAATTTAGGTTTGGGAGTGGCCCAGTTACAGTCTGGACTTAAATCCAATTGAGATGCTGTGTCATGACCTTACACAGGCCGTTCATGCTGGAAAACCCTCTAATGTGGCTGAATTAAAACAATTCTGCAAAGAGGAGTTGGGCCAAAATTGCTCCACAGCGATGTGAAAGACTCATCGCCAGTTATCGCAAACGCTTGATTGCAGTTGTTGCCGCCAAGGGCGGCCCAACCAGTTATTAGGTTTAGGGGGCAATTACTTTTTCACACAAAGCCAGGCAGGTTTGGACAGCTTTTTTGCCTTAATAAACTAAACCATCATTTATACACTGCATTTTGTATTTACTCGGGTTATCTTTGTGTTTAAGTGTGACAAATATGCAAAAACAAATAAAAAATCAGAAAGGAGGCAAATACTTTTTCACAGCATTGTAAAGATGAATGCTTTTACTTGTTGAGTTATTCTTTTTATTTGAATCCCTTTGCTATTATGTATTCTATACTCAATACAATGTAGCAATAGCCATGTAGTTCATTGTCAGGTTTTGTTATTGGTATTTGACTGTACAAGTTACTAAGTAATCATTTTGATCTGATTTTTTTTTCTAATGTTGGTCAGGGTTGTTCTAGCTCGGGGGGGGGCAACCTTTTGAGCCGAAATTTTTTTTCAAAGAAACTGAGCGTGCCGATTTATAACAAAAAAATGTCAACTTCACTCTCGCAATCACTAAAATGATTTTTTCTAAAGTAAATGCTGTAAACTACTTTAATAGTGAGAAATTAACATCCTGAAACTCCACACCTCAGATCACTGCCCCCCCCCTTTACATCTGCCCCACCACTGTACTACCCTGTACATCTGCCCCACCACTGTACTACCCTGTACATCTGCCCCACCACTGTACTACCCTGCACATCTGCCCCACCACTGTACCCCCCTGCACATCTGCCCCACCACTGTACCCCCCTGTACATCTGCCCCACCACTGTACCACCCTGTACATCTGCCCCACCACTGTACTCCCCTGTACATCTGCCCCACCACTGTACTACCCTGCACATCTGCCCCACCACTGTACTACCCTGCACATCTGCCCCACCACTGTACTACCCTGTACATCTGCCCCACCACTGTACTACCCTGCACATCTGCCCCACCACTGTACTATCCTGTACATCTTCCCCACCACTGTACTACCCTGTACATCTGCCCCACCACTGTACTATCCTGCACATCTGCCCCACCACTGTACTATCCTGTACATCTTCCCCACCACTGTACTACCCTGTACATCTGCCCCACCACTGTACTATCCTGCACATCTGCCCCACCACTGTACTATCCTTCACATCTGCCCCACCACTGTACTATCCTGCACATCTGCCCCACCACTGTACTACCCTGTACATCTGCCCCACCTCTGTACCCCCCTGTACATCTGCCCCACCACTGTACAACCCTGCACATCTGCCCCACCACTGTACTACCCTACACACCTGCCCCACCACTGTAACCTCCTGTACATCTGCCCCACCTCTGTACCCCCCTGTACATCTGCCCCACCATTGTACCCCCTGTACATCTGCCTCACATCTGTACCTTCCCTGCTCTACTATCCCACCACTGTAACCACCTGCTCATCTGCCCCACCAATGTTCCCCCTTTCTCATCTGCCCCACCACTGTACCTCTATGCACATCTGCTCCACCACTAAACCATCTTCTCATCTGTCCTAACACTGAACTCATCTGCCCCACCACTGTAACCCCCTTTCTCATCTGCCCCCCGACTGTACCTCCTGCACATCTTTCCCACCTCTGCTCCCCCTGCTAATGTGTTCCACCAATGTACCTCCTTTCTCCTCTGCACCCCTCTGCTCCTCTGCTCCACCACTGTAATCCCCTGCTCATCTGTCCCACTAATATACCTTTCTCCTCTGCCCCAACACTGAACCCCCCTGCTCATCTGTCCCACCACTGTAACCCCCTGCTTTTCTGTCCCACCACTGAACCCCCTTCTCACCCCTCCCACCACTGTACCTCCTGCACATCTGCCCTACCACTGTACCCCCTTGCTCTCCTGTCCCACCACTGTAACCCCCATGCTCATCTGTCCCATCAATGTACCCCTTTTCTCATCTGCCCCACCACTGTACCTCCCTGCACATCTGCTCCACCGCCATATCCCCATGCTCTTCTCTCTCACTACTGAATTACCTTCTCATCTGTCCTAACACTGAACCCATCTGCTCATCTGCCCCACCACTTTAACCTGCTTTCTCATCTGACCCACCATGTACCTCCTGCACATCTGTCTCACCTCTGTTCCCTTTCCTCTCCTGCCCCACCTCTGTTCCCTTTGCTCTCCGGCCCCACCTCTGTTCCCTTTGCTCTCCTGCCCCACCTCTGTTCCCTTTTGCTCTCCTGCCCCACCTCTGTTCCGGCCTGCTCTCCTGCCCCACCACTGTAACCCCCTGTCAGGACTGAGCTCAGCCGTTCCTTCTCAGAGCTGGCCGCTCAGCTGTCGGCTAATTGCCAGCTCTCATCTCTCTCCACAGTTACTCAGCTGTTGATGATATCCTGCTCGTCAGTCCTGCCTACTTAAGCCGTCCAGTCCAGAGGATCTCTGCCTTCTTCTTGATCAACATCACAGAGACATTCTCCTGCATTCCTGTTTAAAGACTTGCTTTGCTGACATCCCTTCTGGCTCCAGATCCTGCTTGCTGTTCCACTACATTAATCCCTGACTTCTGGCTTAGCTGACTATCCGTTCGGGTTACTGAACTTTGGCTATGTTTTGACTACGTTTGTTCTTTTTACTTTTAATATTAAACAAGTGTGATTTAACAGTACTTTTGTCTCGGTCTGATTTCATGGTTTCTGACACCTCCTACTCATCTGCCCCACTGCTCTACCCCCCTGCTTTTCTGCTCCACACTGAACCCCCCCTTCTCATCTGGCCCATCACTATACCCCCCTGCTCTTCTGTCCCACTGCTGAACCTCCTTCTTATCTCTTCCACCACTGTACCTCCCCACAAATCTGCCCCACCGCTGTACCCTCCTGCTCTTCTGTTGCATCTCTGAACCCCTACTGTTCATCTGCTCCACCGTTGTATCCTCTTCTCATCTATGATATGCAGAGTGGTGAAAGGAAGCAGAGATGAGAAACATCTACCGGTCTTGGCACACTCATCCTGCTGATCCACCTCTCACATCCAGCCCACGTGCTTTTATGGGATGTATGGGATGTATGTGATGTATGTGATGTATGGGATGTATGGGATGTATGGGATGTATGGGATGTATGTGATGTATGGGATGTATGTGATGTATGGGATGTATGTGATATATGTGATGTATGGGATGTATGGGATATATATGATGTTTGGGATGTATGTGATGTATGTGGTGTATAGGATGTATGTGATGTATGGGATGTATGGGATATATATGATGTTTGGGATGTATGTGATGTATGTGGTGTATGGGATGTATGGGATGTATGTGATGTATTGGATGTATGTGATGTATGTGATGTATGGGGTGTCACATACAAGCATCTGGAATGGATGCACAATGATGAGCTCAGGTCAGGGGCATTTTCTGAAAGCAGTGGGCCTGTGTGCAGGATCATAAGTTGGGCCCCCTGAGAAAATGTGGTTGGGTGTGATTTTCATTGTACTGAATACTTGCTGTGGCTTAAAGGGACACAGAGTGTCGGGGGTCAGTAGTAAGTGATGCAAAGGTTCAGGAATAATTTCAACAAAGTTGACAGAAGCTCAACAGTAATTCCACAAACTGTCCCCTGATTGGGGTTTTCTCAATCACAGTGAAATCCCGTCTGAGATTGGTAGTGGCAACCAAGCGAGTCATCTTCCTCCAGGGGGCTAGCAGGCAGGACTGTGATTGGCTTTAGCAGTGGCCAATGACAGTCCTCCTCCTCCTGGAAACAGGGACTAACCACCCCCCCAGCAGAACTGCACCCAATCTCTTCCCCATCACAAAAGCTGACGATCGCAGCTACAGCAAAGTTAGAGAAACAAACAATGTTTCCCATCTTGTACAATGTGTGGGGGGCGCAGTGCCTCCCCCTGTGGGGAATTCTGAAATTGGAATGCATTCGTGTCTCACTGACCCTTCCCTGAGCTGCTCTGCTGATGAGGAGGGAGTCGTGTGCCGGCAAAGGAGGCTTTGTGTGAGTTAGATGAGATGAAAAGTTTTTGTTTTTTGAGGTGGGAATTTCCTGAGTGGTAACAATGTTGAAGTGGCAGAAAGCTTTATGTGGGTTTCTAGAGTTAGTGACAGCGCACTCATGAGATGCTCAATAGGACACATTTATAGTGCCTTGAAAAAGTATTCACACCCCTTGAAATTCCCCACATTTTCTCATGTTACAACCAAAAATATAAATGTAATTTATTGGGATTTTATGTGGCACATAATTGTGAAGTGGAAAGAAAATGATAAATTATACAAATAAATATGTGAAACTGTGTGGGGGGCATTTGTATAGCGCCCCCCCCCCCCCCCCCCCCCGGAGTCAATACTTTGTAGAACCCCCTTTCTCTACAAGTCTTTTTGGGGATGTCTCTACCAGCTTTGCACATCTAGAGAGGGACATTTCTGCCCATTCTTCTTTGTAAAATATCTCAAGCTCTGTCAGATTGGATGGAGAGCGTCTGTGAACAGCAATTTTCAAGTCTTGCTACAGATTCTCAATGGGATTTAGGTCTGGACTGTGACTGGGCTATTCTAACACATGAATATGCTTTGATCTAAACCAGTGGTCATCAACCCTGTCCTCAGGGCCCACTAACAGGCCAGGTTTGCAAGATAACTGAAATACATCCCAGGTGATATAATTTGCTGCTCAGTGATTGCAGTATTCTAGTCTGCATCTCCCTCAAGGTAATACATAAAACCTGGCCTGTTAGTGGGCCCTGAGGACAGGGTTGATGACCACTGAGCTAAACCATTCCATTGTAGCTCTGGCTGTATGTTTAGGGTCGTTGTCCTGCTGGAAGGTGAACCTCTGCCCCAGTCTCAAGTCTTTTGCAGACTCTAATTGTAACTAATTGTCCGGCGGATTCGTTCCATCGGACCTTAGCTGTCAAAGTCCGGTCGTGTGTACATGGTATTACAGGTTTTCTTCTAAGATTGTCCTGTATTTGGCTGCATCCATCTTCCCATCAACTCTGACCAGCTTCCCTGTCCCTGCTGAATAAAAGCATCCCCACCACATGATGCTGCCACCACCATGTTTCACGGTGGGGATGGTGTGTTCAGGGTGATGTGCAGTGTTAGTTTTCCCCACACATAGCGTTTTGCTTTTAGGCCAAAAAGTTAAATTTTGGTCTCATCTGACCAGATCACCTTCTTCCACATGTTTGCTGTGTCCTCCACATGGCTTCTCACAAACTACAAACAGGACTTCTTATGACTTTCTTTCACCAATGTCTTTCTTCTTGTCACTCTTCCATAAAGGGCAGATTTGTGGAGAACACGACTAATAGTTGTCCTGTGGACAGATTCTCCCACCTGAGCTGTGGATCTCTGCAGCTCCTCCAGATTTACCATGGACCTCTTGGCTCTTCTCTGATGAATGCTCTCCTTGCCCGGCCGGTCAGTTTAGGTGGACGGCCATGTCTTGGTAGGTTTGCAGTTGTGCCATACTCTTTCCATTTTCCGATGATGGATTGAACAGAGCTCCGTGAGATGTTCAAAGCTTGGGAGATTTTTTTATAACCTAACCCTGCTTTATACTTCTCCACAACTTTATCCCTGACCTGTCTGGTGTGTCCCTTGGCCTTCATGATGCTGTTTGTTCACTAAGGTTCAGTAACAAACCTTTGAGGGCTTCACAGAACAGCTGTATTTATACTGAGATTAAATGACACACAGGTGGACTCTATTTAGGCTCGGTTCACACCTAAACCGGCCGCGGATCGCACAGCAATGCTGTGCGTCCCTGCTCTCCATTTCAGGGACGAATCAGGGCAGAATCTTTGCTTGAATTCAGCCCTGAAACGGAGCCAAACACGTGCAGCGTAAATCTATCTATCTATCTATCTATCTATCTATCTATCTATCTATCTATCTATCTATCTATCTATCTATCTATCTATCTATCTATCTATCTATCTATCTATCTATCTGAATTGGTGTTTCTTGGAGCAGTGCCCATCATGCTATTTTTTGACAACCCTTTACCTATTAGCCTAGAAAATAATAGGATTTTTGTAACAGCTTATCTGTAAAAATCCTTTTCTTTGTAGTACATCACGGGACACAGAGCCATAGTAGTTACTATGAGGTTATAGGCCACCTTCAGGTGATGGACACTGGCACACCCTAAATTAAAAAAGTGCACTCCCTATATAACCCCTCCCACTGGTGGGAGTACCTCAGTTTTGTAGCAAAGCAATACACGTGTATACCAAAGAAGGGAGGGACCTCTGTGTCCCGTGATGTACTTCAAAGAAAAGGATTTTTACAGGTAAGCTGTTATAAAAATCCTATTTTCTTATGGTACATCACGGGACACAGAGCCATAGTAGTTACTATGTGGAATGTCCCATAGCAATGCCAACTGAAGGGAGGGAGACACAACAAAAGTAGGGCACCAATAGACTAGAGGACTCATACTGCAGCCTGCAGCACACTGCGCCCAAAGGCGATATCCGCATGATCTTTTACATCTACTTGATAGAATCTGGTAAATGTATGGACTGAAGACCTAGTTGCGGCCTTGCAGATCTGAGCCATGGAGGCTTGGTGATGCTCCGCTCAAGAAGCACTAACAGCCCTGGGGAAGTGCGCTTTAATATGAACAATCACTTGACAAATCCATTTAGAAATAGTAGATTTCTATGCCGCCTGTCCTCTTTTAGGACCGCCTGGCAACACAAACTAAACATCGGTTTTATGAATCTGAGCGAACACTTTCAATAGACTTTGACCGCCCTCACCACATCAAGAGAATGTAGTGATCTTTCTTCCACGGAACGAGTTTCTGGGAAAAAAAATGAAGGCAGAACAATATCCTGGGTTAAATGTAAAACTGATACTACCTTTAGTAGGAATTCAGAATGAGGCCGCAATTCAACCTCATCCTTATGAATAAACCAATATGGCTCTTTACAAGAAAGAGCAGCCAACTCTGATACTCTTCCTGCAGAAGATTTGGCAACCAAGAAAATTATTTTTCCTCTTCAAGAGGACCAAGGGAATATCCTGTATTGGCTCAAAAGGCTGCTTCTGTAAAGCCGGCAGGACTAAATTTAAGTCCCAATGGTTCAGGGGTGACCTGGCTGGAGAATTAATCCGCGTTACCCCCTGAATAAAGTTATGAACCAGAGAGTGTGAAGCAAGTGGTTGTTGAAAAATCACAGATAAAGCCGACATCTGGCCTTGATTGTACTCAAGGCCAGCTCCATTTCTAATCGTATCTGTAGGAATTCACAGACCAATGACATATTTCCTGGGGTGCCAACCCCTGGATTTACAGCAGGAGACATATGCCTTCTATAGTATATGACTCTGGAGGCCGGCTTCCTAGCATTAACCAAGTAGAAACTACTGGAGCTAACAGCCCACGATCTTTTAAAATGTGGGTCTCAATAGCAAAACCGCTAAATTTAGCGTTTGTAAGGTTGGATGAAATACCAGACCTTGCGAGAGAAGGTCTGGCCATAGCGGTAGGGTCCAAGGGTCCCCTACCGCCATTTTTACGATCTCGGAAAACCAAGATCTCCTGAGCCATGCTGGGGCCACAAGAATCACCTCCTTCCCTTCTTGCTTGATCCTGCGAGAAGGCGCAGAAGCAGCAGAACAGGAGGGAACGCATAGATCAGTAAAAAACTGATCCCACGGACAAAAAACCCAGGTATCTGTTCCGTATGCCATCCGATCCCTTGGCCTTGACACAAAGTTGTCGATCTTGTTGTTGAACCTGGACGCAAACAGGTCCACGCCCGGAAGTCCCCATTTTTGGCATATTGACAGAAAGATGTCGAGGTGAAGGGACCATTCTCCCGGGAACAATTGTTGGCGACTCAAATGGTCTGCCTGCCAATTCTCTCTTCCTGGAATGAAAATTGCTGATAGGCAAGGAAAGTTGTTTTCCCAAGATAGAGTATGATTCACCTCTCTCTGGGCTGCACGACTTCTCGTGCCCCCTTGGTTATTGATATGGGCCACAGCTGTGGCATTGTCAGATTGGATCCTGACAGGACAATTCCGTAGTCTGAGCGTCCAGGCCTCCAGGGCCAGGCATACTGCTCGAATCTCTAGAATATCAATGGGCAAGGTCATCTCTGATTTGGACCATTTCCCTTGGACAGACGCTTCTTCCAGGACTGCTCCTCAGCCCAGAAGGCTGGAATCTGTTGTTACCACCTTCCAGGTAACTGGTAGAAAGGATTTTTCTTTTTGAAGATTCTTGGATATTAACCACCAATTGAGGCTCTGATGCACCTTGGGGGATAAACACATTGGGGATTCCAGAGCTTGGACCTTCTTGTTCCAAGTTGACAGGATACTGTTTTGCAGCAGTCTTGAATGAAACTGCGCATAAGGAATGGCCTTCCTTGAAAGAAGCCACAATCTTTCCCAACAATTTCATGCAAAAGTTGAATAAAAGGATTCTTCTTTGTTTTGATCAACTTGATTCCCTTATGGAACTGATCCTTTCCTGGGGCAAAAACAACCTCTTCTGAGCTGTATCTATGATCAGCCCCAAGTACTGCAATCTCCTTGATGGTTTTAAGGAGGATTTTTCTAGGTTGAGAATCCAACCTAGGTATTCCACGTAGCTGAATGTGGTGACCAAACTTTGGTTTTAAGTGGGGTACCGATTGATCTATCAAGAGTGGATCCTCTAAGTAGGCTAGTATCGTTATACCTTGAGCCCCTAACCTGGCTAAAGGAGGAGCCAGGACCTTTGTAAACTCTCGAGGTGCAGTAGCTAGACCGAAGGCATAGCTACAAACTGGAATGAGGATTTTCTACCTCGAAGCGTAGAAATTTCTGGTGAGCCAGGAAAATCAGCACATGGAGAAAAGCATCCTTGATGTCGATTGACGCCAGAAGTTCTCCCCCTTGTAGGATGGAGACTACTGATCGAGTTGACTCTATGCGAAAAGAATGGATATTCAAAAAACGTTTTAGATCTTTGAGATCTAAAATGGGTCTGACATCCCCGGTTTTGGAACCGTGAAAGGGTTTGAATAAAAACTCTAATCCTTGCTCTTCCAAGGGGACCACCAATATCACTCTTTGAGACAAGAGATGATCCAAAGCTAGAAAGAGAGACTTCTTTTTTCACTGGATCTCTGGGAACGTTTGATCTGAGAAAACCAGGAGACGGGAACCTTCGGAACTCTAGTTTGTAACCTAGAGAAATTGAGGAAGCCACCCATTTGTCTTGACATTGTTCCTGCCAGAGCCTTGAAAACTGTAGATGCCTTTCCCCCACTTGAGCGAGCGGGGGTGCTTTAGTATATTGTTTAGTGGGTTTCCTCCCCCAGGTCCTCTTTTGGCCCTGGGACTGGCCCTGAGGTTTACCTCATGAACCTGATGGTGGAGGCCGTCATGACTGCCTACGGGCTAATGCCCCTGGCACCAGAGAAGAAGCATGTTTTAAAAGAAAAAATGCTTAAACTTCTTTTTAACCGGTAAAAGGGAACTTTTCCCATTAAAAATTCTTTGGATAAACCTATCTAGATCGTCTCCAAATAACCGTTCACCATGAAATGGGAAACTGGCCAAGAGCTTTTGCATGGCGCTTTGGCTGACCAATTTTTCAACCATAGGATTCTACGCACATGTACCAGCCCTAGCATGAGTCGTGAGGCCTGGAGAATAAAATCTTTCAAAGCGTCTACTGTAAAACACAATGCTTCTGATATCCCGACCAAATCTTGGGCTTGCTGATCAGGAATAATCTTGAGTACCTCCATAAACTGGTCCTTTAAGGACTGAGATACTCTGATCACTGCCAGTGCAGGCTGAACCTGCGAGCAAAATATAGCTTTTAAAAAGGAATTCCAACTTCTTATCTGCTGGATCCTTTAGGATATGAACATTGTCTACTGGACAAGTCAGGTACAGAGGATATAGCGTCAACTGCTGGAAATCCCCATTTCTTATAGAACTCTTCTTCCATAGGATAAAGTATTGAAAACTTTTTTGGAGGAATAAAACTGTTTATCTAGGTGCTCGCACTCAGAATACATAAGCTTTTTTAACCATGAATGGATAGGAAAAGCATGAACAGATTGAGGAGGCTTCAGTGAACCTAAACCAGAGGTGGGCTCGTCGATTGGCAGTAAAAATGTGTAGCGGACCAATTCAGTGAGAGACTGTACCAACAACCTTTCCTGCGAACCTGATGCTTTCTTATTAGCTTCTGCGGACATCAGCCTCTTCCTTGTCCTTTGAGAGAAATTCGTCATCTCTCGCCCCTTGTTCCTCAACGTGAGGGTCCTAAACAATGGACAGGGACCTGTTATGCTTGGTCCCACTCTGGGATGCGAATAAAGCATTAATTTTTTGCTCCAAACTTACAATGGTTGGAGAAAAAAACCTCCTTAGTCATATATATATATATATATATATATATATATATATATATATATATATATATATATATATATATATACAGGGGCTGCAATGCTAAAAGCAGCTGCAACACTTGCCCCTCCTGATGGCTCATTCTGACCAGCCATATTACTCTCAGGGGAGGATGCCATCTTTTCTGAGATGGGTCTAGGTTCCCTAGTGACTATAGAGCCCTTTTTTGAGGTGATTTTAACCTCCCTTCCGACAATAGCCCAATGCACAAAGCAGAGGTGCTTGAGCAATAGTTCAGCTCTGCTGCTGCTATTAACGTTCAGCCTGATTCAGTAGTAAATGTGTCAAAGGAATGCCTGTGTCACCAAACCTCATAAATACCTTTGCTCGTGTCCCTCCGCAGCTTGCCAGCAACAATGGTGCCTTTAAAACACACATTCCCCGCGCTGGACGTTGGAGGACGCCAACGCCGCGCTAAACCCCGCCCCCGTCTCTACGGCCCTTCCTCTCTCCTTTGAAAAGAAAGCTTTTCCGTGTGAGCACGGGCTACGATCCTCTGGGATCAGCAGAGAGAAATGGCGGAGGGGGGGGCCTGGAAGCCGCCGAGCGGCGTGCCGTTTGCGCTTTTCTTTTTCTTGAAGCGCTCCTTCCCTGAAGAAAAAACAGCACAGGGGGGCGTCTGGTGGGGAGGAAACCCCCCCCCCCCAGACTTACCGGAGGTCTGCTGCCAGCCGGAGGATGAGAAAACTGCTGTTTCCTGGACACATCGCGGGCTCTCTGAGAAGCATGAGACGTAAGTATTCTATACAGCCCCCAGTGGTGACACATAGGCATGACAACATTTACTAATTAATGGAGACATTCATAAGAAAATTTAGAACATTTCTTAGAAAAACTCCACTTACCTTTCCCGCCGCAGGGTTTTCTGTGGTAAACCAACAGACCCAATCTTCACCCTTCACGGTGGGTTCCGTTAAACCTTCAGGAGCCGGGGATCCTCGAGGAAACCCACAATCCTGGACCTGTAATAGCACCACCGCCAATAAAACTTTATGGCCTTAATACCAAAAAGTACTGGATCCCGGGGTCCAGCTCTCTAAAAAGAGAAGCGTTACAGGCAAGACCTCGTCCAAAAAGACACTTTGAATGGATCTGGCTGCATGGCTAGCCCCAGCAAGGATTTCTCCAGTGGCGAAAAAACTGAGGTACTCCCACCAGTGACAGGGGTTATATAGGGAGTGTACTTTTTAATTTGGGCGTGCCAATGTCCATCACCTGAATGTGGCCTATAACTTACATGGTAACTACTATGGCTCTGTGTCCCGTGATGTACGATAAGAAAGTCACTTTTAATTTGACATATTCAGCACCCATTGATTTCAATGGGGTTTGGGTTCAAGTTCAGAAGAAGTTCCCCGAATCCTGCTCATACCAAACCCAGGGCACTTCGGCTCATCCCTAATCTATAACATTGGGCTTTATTGGTTCTGTACACCAGAAGTTCATAATGCATAGTTGATCCAGAAGTAAAAAAAAAAAAAGAATGATTCTCAAGGCTCCAACCACTATCCTAGAGCATGAACACCTTTTTTGAATTTGTGATGGAAATGGGACCTGGACATACAGTACCTTCTGTTTGAAGAACCAATCTTCACACTTCTTTTGGCCCACCTTATCATTACTCTAGTTATATTTTATCCTATTTAGAACATTGACACTGTAAAGGTAAGATAAATACTTTAAAACAATAAGACTCAGTGATCTGCCACGGAAGGCCAGCCCACGCCATGTTAATTCTGAGAATACTTTTTTGTTTCCTTGGTAAGTCTGGTGATGACCGCAGATGTGTTAACCACGGTGAGAAGTCACGGTAAAGGGAACCTTGCTTCACTTAGTGGAGACAAAGATGATAAAAAAAAGATGATATGGACAGATAGCCAGGCATCTGAAAATCTTGTAACTCTTTCCTGGCTACCGTACGCATATATGCGGCCTCACAGAAGTGGGTCTTTGTCCTTGGGGTCGCATACGCTATATTGTCAAAAGTATTGGGACGCCTGCCTTTACACACACATGAACTTTAATGGCATCCCGGTCTTGGTGCGTAGGGTTCAATATTGAGTTGGCCCACCCTTTGCAGCTATAACAGCTTCACCTCTTCTGGGAAGGCCGTCCACAAGGCTTAGGAGTGTGCCTATGGGAATGTTTGACCATTCTTCCAGAAGCGCATTTGTGAGGTCAGGCACTGATGTTGGACCAGATAGATTATTTATATATATATATATATATATATATATATATATATATATAAAAATTCCAAACAAGGGATTGCTGCACAAACTGTATTTATTTTAAAATCTTCAAAAGGACATCACCACGACATCCATAAAATCAGGCATCCATAATAAACGTTTTCGGGCTATTGTAGATAACGCCCTTCATCAGAAGATCATGCATCAGAAGGCATGAACTTCTGATGAAGGGCGTTATCTTCAATAGCCCGAAAACGTTTAATATGGATGCCTGATTTTATGGATGTCGTGGTGATGTCCTTTTGAAGATTTCAAAATAAATACGGTTTGTGCAGCAATCCCTTGTTTGGATTTTTTCTATGTCGAAGCCTGTGGGAGGGCTTGATTGCTAAGCACGGCCATCTGAGACTGTAGTGCACCTCACCCTTCTGAATATATATATATACTTTTCTTACAATTCTGAGAGACAGCGCTGGAAAGCATTGAGGGAAATGTAGTGAATGAGGAAGTGACTCAAGTGCTAAATCTCAGTCTGTGAACTACCTACCCACAATGCCCAGTTCACCTACCCACAATGCCAGGTCAGAGAACAGCCTGCTGGGTAGGCAAATAAAAGGGGCAGCGCGGGCATTTTTCTGGTCTCTTGGGACACCATTCAAAGCCTGCCTGCAGGGAGGTTTGTGTGTGACCGTCAGACTGCGGCCTGGAAGGCGCGGAGCGGAATCGTTTGGCCTCTGAGGAGCTCCAATAAACAGTCAGCTGGACCAGCATGCGAGATGGACTGGAGGATTCAAGATTTCTAGAGGTTTCCTGCATTACAGTCACCGGACATCAGAAGGAGTGGTGCAGTGTGACGGCGCCAGCTTGGATCAGGACTGAGATACCAGTAAAAGGAACCTTGCAAGCATCTGGGCCTGTTGTGGTGAGCGGGCACTTGCCCAGACCAATATAGTGCACTGTTACCGTGTTACATAGCTACAGACTGCAGGTGGGACTTGTAGTCTCACAGAAGTATTCTCACTTACATATAGCCTGCATACAGCGGCAGGGCTGGACTGGGACAAAAATGTGGCCCTGGACTTCATCCAGACTGGCCAACTTTAATTTAGCAAACACGCGCAAAACAGTATATAAACTATACGCAATTACGCAAAAAAAAGTAAAAACATTCCACTGTAAGAATAAATGGCTTTTTTTCAGGGTCCCCAGAGAGCCCCCCACTTACATCAGGGTCCCCAGAGAGCCCCCCCTTTACATCAGGGTCACCAGAGAGCCTCCTCCTTACATCTGGGTCCCCAGAGAGCCTCCGCCTTACTTTAGGGTCCCCAGAGGGCCCCCCTTACATCTGGGTCCCCAGAGAGCCTCCCCCTTACATCAGGGTCCCCAGAGAGCCCCCTTTTACATCAGGGTCCACAGAGAGCCCTCCCCTTACATCAGGATCCCCAGAGAGCATTCCCCTTACATCAGGGTCCCCAGAGAGCCCCCCTTACATCAGGGTCCCCAGGTTCCCCCTTACATCAGGGTCCCCAGAGAGACCCCCACTTACATCAGGGTCCCGGAGAGCCCCTCCTTACCTCAGGGTACCTAGAGAGCCACTTCTTACATCAAGGTCACCAGAGAGAGGGCAGGCAGTAAGAGATGATGTAATCTCTCTGCTGCCCATGGCTGCACAGTAAGGGCGGAACAGCGGTGATGCAAGGCGAGCGATGGTAGATCATGTCATCTCTCTGCTCTCTCGCCCACCCGGCTCTCCCGTGCTGCCTGCCTGCTCGCTCTCCGGCTCTACCATCCTGCCCGCCGCATGGCTGCAGAGTGGCCATGGCTCGGTAGTGGGCCGCGGCTCTGTGGTTGGGGGCCATAGCCCCAAAAGCCACCACTAGTGACGCCACTGGCTGTCACTGAAACCGGCCCACAGAGCCATCGGCCCACCGGGAAACTCCCGGTAGTCCCGATGGCCAGTACATGCCTGTACAGCAGAACCGCATGATTGCTCTCCATGTGCTGTGATGTTAATGTTGCAACACATCCACCGCTAAGAAGGAATTATTACAAGTGCCTTTTGTCATGAGTACACAACTATTAGAGCATTTTTCAATCCACAGTCTACTGTCTACTCTCCGTTGGATTTACAAATACTGCAGTTTAATACTTTGAGCTAGCTGAGGAAAGAAGACAGGGGACTTTTATAATCTTTCATAAAGCACCTTGCATTGGGAACATTGCATTGCAATCTAGGGGGAGCCCTTGAGCACAGGATATATCTATTGTGTTGTATAACTGCATGTTCATAGCAGGATTGGTGCGCATGCTTGGAGGTCGGCGACAAGGCGCTCAATATAAGTATTTGACAATATTGGGCGTCTGTCTTACTGTGCGCCTGTCCGCATGCACATCTTTATGTTGGTTATTGAATGATCCTTTCCACGTTCATATTTACTGTTATCTATTGTCATTCTCCATATCTAAGTTACCACATTGTTTATTGTGCTAAGTATGTAAATATATATTTGGTGTGAGACTATATCTATTACTGCAGCATGATATGACACATGTGTGGAGTCTGAGAGACTGCGCACCCCGAATAATACATCTTAAAAAAGAAAGAAGTTCCCTGTGGGGTTTTAAAGCAGCAATTGAGAGTCACAAAAAATTATTGTAAAAAATGAGTACCGGTACTTTTATTATCAAAAGACAGTTAGACAATACTATACAAAAGTTAAAACATTAGCTCTGGTTTACACTGTGCGAGACTACTGGATTGGGAAAAGGGGAAAAAAGGGTAGACAATACCAAAAGAGTAAAAATTCAGAATTGTTGGCTTGTAATGATTGAATTATGGTTGTACTGTCCAATGTGCAGGAGAAAAAAAAAGCCCCATTGCATTTCGACCTAAATGTTTTACGGTCTTCCTCAGAGGGTTCTCATATTTCTATAAGTACATGAAAGACAGATTTAAATCATCTATAATATAGTGTACAATCGTAGTTATTTATACATCTATCATGAATGAAAGTGGTAATCACTTCATATTTACCCTCTCCGCCAAATAAGCTCACTTAACCACAGACTTCTTGTTAAAAAACACACATAAAGATTGCAGTTGATTTCCCCATTGATGATCCTGGAAAGTGCTGAAAAGTGGTGCTCACCTCCACCCCGAAGGGGGCGCCCCCCTGGTCGTAGGGCTTGCAAGTGGTCACAGATAATTGGGCACCCCAGAGGGAGAGGCGGCTTGTTTTTTAAGAAGAAGTCTCTGGTTAAGCGAGCCTATTTGTCGGAGAGGGTAAATATGAAGTGACTACCATTCTCTTACATTCATGATAGATGTATAAATAACTACGATTGTACACTATATTATAGATGATTTAAATCTGTCTTTCACGTACTTATAGAAATAGGAGAACCCCCTGAGGAAGACCGTAAAACATTTAGGTCGAAATGCATTGGGGCTTTTTTTTCTCCTGCACATTGGACAGTACAACCATAATTCAATCGTTACAAGCCAACAATTCTGAATTTTTACTTTTTTGGTATTGTCTACCCTTTTTTTCCCCCTTTTTCCCAATCCAGTAGTCTCGCACAGTGTAAGCCAGAGCTCATGTTTTAACTTTTGTATAGTATTGTCTAACTGTCTTTTGATAATAAAACTACTCATTTTTTTACAATAATTTTTTGTGACTCTCAATTGCTGCTTTAAATTCCCAAGGGGAACTTCTTTCTTTTTTAAGATATCTATTACTGCAACCGGTGGAGTGACGAGTACCAAGGTGATGGTAAATATATTATACAGTGTATCATTACTGTGTCTCTCTTTACTGTTGGGTCTTACACTAATTTAGCTCTACAGGTGTGCCGGAGGGGTTTGAGTCTGTTTTGAGGGGTTGAGAGGCAGGGTGCAGAATTAAACATACATCAGCAGCTCCTATGGGGGGTAGTGCTTTATATATATATATATATATATATATATATATATATATATATATATATATATATATATTTTTTTTTTTTTATATTAGAGCTGCACGATTCTGGCTAAAATGAGAATCACAATTTTTTTGCTTAGAAGATAGATCACAATTCTCTCACAATTCTCACGGCTTAACATCATCTTTCACATTAAAACAAAAAAATTGGGCTAACTTTACTGTTTCGTTTTTTGTTTTTTGTTTTTACTCATTGAAGTGTATTTTTTCCCAAAAAATTGCATTTGAAAGACCGCTGGGCAAATACAGTGTGACATAAAATTTTGCAGCAATTGCCATTTTATTCCCTAGGGTCTCTGCTAAAATATATATATTGTTTGGTTGTTCCCAGTAATATTCTAGCAAAAAATATCGATTTTAACTTGAGAAAGAAGTGTCAGAAAAAGATTTAGACTTTAAGTGGTTAAGCTTCCTGCATTTACATGTTGTTTAAAAACTTGGCAGACTGCCCGATTATTTATTTACACAGATGTTCTTTCCCTTTGATCTAAGAAGGAAGCTTAGTTACAATGTTTCAAGTTAAAAGACTTGGCAGACTGCCCGGATTCTTTCTTTTGACAGCTGAGTGAGCAGATAAAGTCTCTCCACTTGCAACCTCTCTCTCTCTCTCTCTGGGGCAGTGCCAATCATGCTATTTTTTGACAACCCTTTACCTATTAGCCTAGAAAATAGGCACTTTTGATTTGACATATTAAGCACCCATTTGATTTAAATGGGGTTTGGGTCCAAGTTCAGAAGAAGTTCCCCGAATCCTGCTCATACCCAACCCAGGGCACTTCGGCTCATCCCTAATCTATAATATTGGGCTTTATTGGTGCTGTACACCAGAAGTTCTTAATGCATAGTTGATCCAGAAGTAAAAAAAAAAAAAAGAATGATTCTCAAGGCTCCAACCACTATCCTAGAGGATGAACACCTTTTTTGAATTTGTGATGCAAATGGGACCTGGACATACAGTACCTTCTGTTTGAAGAACCAATCTTCACACTTCTTCTGGCCCACCTTATCATTACTCTAGTTATATTTTATCATATACAGAACATTGACACTGTGAAGGTAAGATAAATACTTTAAAACAATAAGACTCGGTGATCTGCCACGGAAGGCCAGCCCACGCCATGTTAATTCTGAGAATACTTTTTTGTTTCCCCGGTAAGACGTACTGTCTGGTGATGACCGCCGATGTGTCAACCACGTCGAGAAGACATGATAAAGGGAACCTTGCTTCACTTAGTGGAGACTAGGGATGAGCCGAACACCCCCCAGTTCGGTTCGCACCAGAACCCGCGAACGGACCGAAAGTTCGCACGAACGTTAGAACCCCATTGACGTCTATGGGACTCGAACGTTCGAAATCAAAAGTGCTCATTTTAAAGGCTAATTTGCATGGTATTGTCCTAAAAAGGGTTTGGGGACCCGGGTCCTACCCCAGGGGACATGGATCAATGCAAAAAAAACTTTTAAAAACGGCCGTTTTTTCGGGAGCAGTGATTTTAATGATGCTTAAAGTAAAAAAAAAAAGTGAAATATTCCTTTAAATATCGTACCTGGGGGGTGTCTATAGTATGCCTGTAAAGTGACGCGTGTTTCCCATGTTTAGAACAGTCCCTGCACCAAATGTCATTTTTAAAGGAAAAAATCTCATTTAAAACTGCTTGCGGGTTTAATGTAATGTCCGGTCCTGGCAATATGGATGAAAATCAGTGAGACAAACGGCATGGGTACCCCCCAGTCCATTACCAGGCCCTTTGGGTCTTGTATGGATATTAAGGGGAACCCCGCACCCAAATTAAAATAAGGAAAGGTGTGGGGCCACCAGGCCCTATATACTCTGAACAGCAGTATACAGGCGGTGCAAACAAGACAGGGACTGTAGGTTTGTTGTTAAGTAGAATCTCTTTGTAATTTTGAACGGGTACATTTTTAACGCGTTTAGCTCCAGCCAAAAAATCTTTTTTAAGCTTTTTGAAAAACATAGGGAAGGGTTATCACCCCTGTGACATTTGTTTTGCTGTCTTTCCTCCTCTTCAGAAGATTTCACCTCACTTTTTTGTCCCAATGAAAAATGTTTTTTGAAAATTTGGGTTTTTTTGTGGAACAAGGATTGGAAAGCATCAGTGGAAAGGAGAAATTGTTTTCCCATATTAACTCTTACAGGAGAGAATTTCCCTTCCTAGGGGTAGATTTCATCTCACTTCCTGTTGTCTCCTTCCGTTTGCAAGTAGGAGTCGTTTGTAAGTTAGATGTTTGAAAGTAGGGTCCTGCCCTATATACTCAGCAGAAATTTGGGCCTTAGGTGTTGCTGTGGCCACAACACTCTAAGCCCTCACAGGGCCCTGCTGTGAAATATTAGATCAAGAATTGTAATTACATGCCCCTGTTAGACAGGGGCAGAAAAATTGGGCCTTAGGCACTGGTGCTGGTGCCACAACACTGCAACCCCTCACAGACACTCTAGTTGGAACGCAGGAACGAGCCCTGCTGCAAAGTATTGCATCAAAAATTGTAATTACACGCCCCTGTTAGACAGGGGCAGAAAAATTGGGCCTTAGGCACTGGTGCTGGTGCCACAACACTGCAATCCCTCACAGACACTCTAGTTGGAATGCAGGAACGAGCCCTGCTGCAAAGTATTGCATCAAAAATTGTAATTACACGCCCCTGTTAGACAGGGGCAGAAAAATTGGGCCTTAGGCACTGGTGCTGGTGCCACAACACTGCAACCCCTCACAGACACTCTAGTTGGAATGCAGGAACGAGCCCTGCTGCAAAGTATTACATCAAAAATTGTAATTACACGCCCCTGTTAAACAGGGGCTGAAAAATTGTGCCTTAGGCACTGGTGGTGGCGCCCAGAACCAAAAATGTTCTTACAAGCTATCAGCGTGATGATTGAGGAGGAAGAGGATAATTACTCAGGGATAGTCACTCAGCATCAGCATAGGCAGTCTTTGAAGGGATCTGAGATTTCAAAAAAATTATTCGGTTACATCAGCATCAGGTGCTTGGTAGCTGGTGGTGATCCAAGACTGATTCATTTTTATGAAGGTCAGCCGATCGACCGAGTCGGTGGACAGACGCACCCTGTGATCGGTTACCACGCCTCCAGCAGCACTGAATGTGCGTTCCGAAAGAACGCTGGATGCAGGACAGGCCAGTAGCTCAATTGCATACTGTGCAAGCTCTGGCCAGTGATCCATCCTCAAGACCCAGTAACCCAGAGGATTTTCGGTGGGAAAGGTGTCCAAGTCTGATCTTGCCCCTAGGTATTCCTGCACCATGTAAAACAGACGCTGGCGATGGTTGCTGGAACCGATCATACCTTGGGGCTGCGGACCAAAAAATTGTCTGAACGCATCGGTCAGAAGGCCACCTTCTCCACCGCTCCTTCTTTGACTGACCGAAGCCTCAGCAACACGTTGTCCAGAAACAGGAGTTTGTAACCTCCCAGTCTCTGGGAACGCGTTGCACAGACCTTTCTGCAAGGCCTCCCGAAGATGTTTCATCCTCTGCTCCCTCTGCGATGGCAAGATAAGGTCCGCAACCTTACCCTTGTAACGTGGATCAAGGAGGGTTGCCAGCCAGTATTGGTCCTTCTCCTTGATACCACGAATACGAGGATCCTTACGCAGGCTTTGCAGGATCAGGGAGGCCATGCAGCGTAGGTTTGCTGAGGCATTCGGTCCGGAGTCCTCTGGGTCACTAAGGACAACAACGTCCGCAGCCACCTCCTCCCAGCCACGTACAAGTCCATGTGTTCCTTGGGACTGATCCCTTAAAGACTGCTGCTGATGCTGAGCGCCAGGCTCCACCTCCATACTGACACAATCTTCCTCCTCCTCCTCCTCCTCCTCGTCCTCTTCCTGTGTGATCGGCGGGCACGCAGGAACACTGTCTGGATAAAGGGGGCCTTGAGAGCTAAGGAATTCCTCCTCTTCCTGCCTCTGTTCTGCCTCAAGTGCCCTGTCCATTATTCCACGCAGCGTGTGCTCCAACAGGTGGACAAGGGGGACAGTGTCACTGATGCATGCACTGTCAGTGCTCACCATCCTCGTGGCCTCCTCGAATGGTGACAGGACAGTGCATGCATCCCTGATCATGGCCCACTGGCGTGGGGAAAAAAAACCAAGCTCCCCTGACCCTGTCCTGGTGCCATAGTCGCACAGGTACTCATTGATGGCCCTCTGCTGCGTGTGCAGCCGCTGCAGCATGGCCAACGTTGAGTTCCACCTGGTGGGCATGTCACAGATTAGTCGGTTCTTGGGCAGGTTAAACTCCTTTTGGAGGTCCGTCAGCCGAGCACTGGCATTATATGACCGGCGGAAATGCACACAGACTTTCCTGGCCTGCCTCAGGACATCCTGTAAGCCCGGGTACCTGCCCAAGAACCGCTGCACCACCAAGTTAAGGACGTGAGCCAAACAGGGCACATGGGTCATTTGTCCCTGTCGGAGGGCAGAGAGGAGGTTGGTGCCATTGTCGCAAACCACCATTCCTGCCTTAAGTTGGCGTGGCGTCAACCACCTCTGAACCTGCCCCTGCAGAGCTGACAGAACCTCTGCCCCAGTGTGGCTCCTGTCCCCCAAGCACACCAGCTCAAGCACCGCATGGCATCTTTTGGCCTGCGTACTTGCGTAGCCCCTTGAACGCCTACGGAGCACCGCTGGTTCCGAGGAAGAGGCCATGGAGGAAGAAGAAGAGGAGGGGGTGGAGGAGAGAGGTGTGTCACAATCAGCATTTTGGAGGCGTGGTGGCGGAACAACCTCCAACACTACCGCACCTTGTCCTGCATCCTTCCCAGCTGCAAGCAGAGTCACCCAATGCGCCGTGAAACTTAGGTAACGTCCCTGTCCATGCCTGCTGGACCATGAGTCAGCGGTAATATGCACCTTACCGCTGACCGCCCTGTCCAGCGAGGCATGGACATTGCCTTCCACATGCCGGTAGAGAGCCGGAATCGCCTTCCGTGAGAAAAAGTGGCGTTTGGGTACCTGCCAATGAGGAACCGCACATTCCACAAACTCACGGAAGGGGGCAGAGTCTACCAACTGAAAAGGCAGCAGTTGAAGTGCTAGCAATTTTGCCAAGCTAGCATTCAACCGCTGGGCATGTGGATGGTTGGGAGCAAACTTCTTTCGGCGGTGCAGCAGCTGGGGCAGGGAAATTTGCCTGGTACAATCTGACGTCGGTGTACCAAAAGCAGATTGCTCACAAGTACTTGGCTGTGACACACCTAATTCTACACCTTCATTCCTCTCACTGCAGGTCTTAGAGAGGACTGAAGGTCTAGTGTGGTTGGAAATCTCAGCTGATGAGGAGCAAGGAGAGATCCTCTTTGTTCTTTGGTGTGGGTCTTTTAGATACGCTTGCCAACGAACTGCATGGCAGGTCAACATATGTCTGGTCAAGCATGTGGTACCCAAGCGGGAGATGTTTTGGCCACGCGAGATACGCTTGAGACATATGTTGCAAATAGCAGCGGTGCGATCTGATGCACTCGTCTCAAAAAAGGCCCACACCAAAGAACTTTTTGAATAACGCGCAGAGACTGCAGCGCCCTGCACATGTGGAGCTTTGGGGTGTGATGCAGTCAATGTGCTGCCCTTAGGCTGGCCCCTGGAGGGCATCCTGCCTCGTTGGTGATGTGCCGCCTCCTCCTCCTCCTCCTCCTCCTCCTCTCTCCTATCAGGCACCCACGTTGAGTCAGTGACCTCATCATCCCCTCCCTCCTCATCACTGGAGCAAACCTGGCAGTATGCTGCAGCAGGGGGAGCATGACTGCCAGATTGCTGTCCTTCTTGGGCACCCCCTCTGTCCGTGCTCATGTTACTGCCTTCATCGAGCTCAGTATCATCATCAGAGCCTTCCAAACGCTGGGCATCCTCCTGGAGCATGTACCCAACACTGTGGTCAAACAGTTCGAGGGAATCCTCATGAGGACATGGTGGAGCTAGGGAAGGAGTCACTGATGACATTGAGCTGAGGGAAGAGGCCGCTGCTTTGCCAGACAAAGCACCCTGGGCATGGGTGAGAGAGGATGAGGAGGATGAGGACGGCTTGGTCATCCACTCGACCAAGTCTTCCGCATGTTGCGGCTCAACACGGCCAGCTGCCGAAAAAAAGGCCAAGCGTGTCCCATGGCCACGTGCTGATGAGGATGCACCGTCTCCACGACCAGCACTAGACACAGAGCCTGCTTGCCCTCTCTTATTGGCTTGTGACTGTCTGCCTCTCCTTCTTGGCCTTCCAGACATACTAATGGCCTGTAGCTGCACTAAGCTGGGATAGAACACCTGTAATTTTCTTCAGGTAGCTTTACATACTGTAACCAGACAAGCCTGCCTGTCAGTAGGAAGATAACAGGAACGGATCTAGCTGAACACTGTGAGCAGGACGCACTGCACTAAATGTAAATAGCAGGAACGGATCTAGCTGAACACTGTGAGCAGGACGCACTGCACTAAATGTAAATAACAGGAACGGATCTAGCTGAACACTGTGAGCAGGACGCACTACACTCAGGGCCGGATTTCCCACAAGGCCACCGAGGCCAGGCCTCGGGGCGGCAGTGGTACAGGGGCGGCCCGGCGCCGCTCCTGCAATGACTTCTCGGCCGCCCCCCACACTAACCTAGCAGCATGCAGCGCACCCGGGCACCAGAGAGGTGGGGGCGCTGAAGCGCTAGAGTGCTCCTCTCCCTCCTCCTACTCTCTGTGTCCAGACGCGGCTCCCTCCGCTCCCACTGCCGCTGCTGCTGTTTTTTTTGAGGCTTCAGCCTGTCCCCCCCTCCCTCCTCCTGTCAAAGAAGGAGAGCAGCCGCTGGAGATCGGAGCGGCTGGTCTCTGTGCGGGGGGGGGGGGGGGCGTTTGTTCTCCTGTGTCTCTCACTCCCGCCCAAGCCTGTCTCCATCTGTTCCATCTGTTCACTTATGGAGGGGGAGTTGTCCTGGGAGGGGGGGTTGTCCTGGGGCTCTGTACTAGTGAAGGGGGGGTTTGTCTGGGGGGGGTTGTACTAATGAAGGGGGGGGTTGTCCTGGGGGTCTGTACTAATGGAGGGGGGGTTTGTTCTGGGGGGGTCTGTACTAATGAAGGGAGGGGTGGTTTGTCCTGGGGGGGGTCTGTGCTAATGGAGGGGGTGGGGGTTGACCTGGGGGGGTTTGTACTAATGGAGAGGGGGTTGTCCTGAGGGGGGTTTTTACTAATGGAGGGGGGTTGACCTGGGGGGGTTTTGTACTAATGGAGGGGGGTTGTCCTGGGGGGTATGTACTAATGGAGGGGGGTTGTCCTGGGGGGTTTGTACTAATGGAGAGGGGGTTGTCCTGAGGGGGGTTTGTACTAATGGAGGGGGGTTGACCTGGGGGGGGTTTGTACTAATGGAGGGGGGTTGTCCTGGGGGGTATGTACTAATGGAGGGGGGTTGTCCTGTGGGGTTTGTACTAATGGAGGGGCGTTTGTCCTGGGGGGTCTGTACTAATGAAGGGAGGGGGGGTTTGTCCTGGGGGGGTCTGTACTAATGAAGGGAGGGGGGTTTGTCCTGGGGGGGTCTGTACTAAAAAAAGGGAGGGAGGTTTGTCCTGGGGGGGTCTGTACTAATAAAGGGAGGGGGGTTTGTCCTGGGGGGTCTGTACTAATGAAGGGAGGGGGGTTTTTCCTAGTGGGGTCTGTACTAAGGGACTGTGGTTTGTCCTGGGGGGGATCTGTACTAATGAAGGGAGGGGGGTTTGTCCTGGGGGGGTCTGTACTAATGAAGGGAGGGGGGTTTGTCCTAGGGGGGGTCTGTACTAAGGGAGGGGGGTTTGTCCTGGGGGGATCTGTACTAATGAAGCGAGGGGGGTTTGTCCTGGTGGGGGTCTGTACTAATGGATGGGGGTTTGTCCTGGGGGGGGGTCTGTACTAATGGAGGGGGGTGGTTTGTCCTTGGGGGTCTACACCCAGGAAAGTACACCCAGGACTCCAGAGGGAGAGGGCAGTGCTCAGGGAACACCATCAGAGAGAGAACCCCGCTGCCCTGCGCCACCAGAGGGAAAGCCACACAGCCTGGCGCCATCCCTGGCGGAGAAAGGAATGGAGTCATTGCAGGAATACAGATCTGGGTGCTACCCAACAGACTCGCCACGGGCAATTCAGAGTGAGCTGACTCCTGATCAGGGGAAGCATTGCTGTATCGCTGGGTCAGGTGAGAGGGCCTATCGGCCATTATCTACTAATGTCCATAGGAACTGCAGTCTCTGACCGTCTCCTGTATCATGTCTGCAGTCTCTGACCATCTCCTGTACTATGATTGCAGTCTCTGACCATCTCTTGTATCATGTCTGCAGTCTTTGACCGTATCATGTCTGGGGGCTCTTTCTGGTGGTGTGTGTGTGTGTGTGTGTGGGGGGGGGGGCGGCATTGAAGGGCCCGGCCTTGGGGCGGCAAAGGGAGTAAATCCGGGCCTGACTGCACTAAATGTAAATAGTCTAGAAGATAACAGGAACGGATCTAGCTGAACACTGTGAGCAGGACGCACTGCACTATATGTAAATAACAGGAACGGATCTAGCTGAACACTGTGAGCAGGACGCACTGCACTAAAGGTAAATAGCAGGAACGGATCTAGCTGAACACTGTGAGCAGGACGCACTGCACTAAATGTAAATAACAGGAACGGATCTAGCTGAACACTGTGAGCAGGACGCACTGCACTAAATGTAAATGGCAGGAACGGATCTAGCTGAACACTGTGAGCAGGACGCACTGCACTAAATGTAAATAGCAGGAACGGATCTAGCTGAACACTGTGAGCAGGACGCACTGCACTAAATGTAAATAGCAGGAATGGATCTAGCTGAACACTGTGAGCAGGACGCACTGCACTAAATGTAAATAACAGGAACAGATCTAGCTGAACACTGTGAGCAGGACGCACTGTACTAAATGTAAATAGCAGGAACGGATCTAGCTGAACACTGTGAGCAGGACGCACTGCACTAAATGTAAATAGCAGGAACAGATCTAGCTGAACACTGTGAGCAGGACGCACTGCACTAAATGTAAATAGCAGGAACGGATCTAGCTGAACACTGTGAGCAGGACGCACTGCACTAAATGTAAATAGCAGGAACGGATCTAGCTGAACACTGTGAGCAGGACGCACTGCACTAAATGTAAATAGCAGGAATGGATCTAGCTGAACACTGTGAGCAGGACGCACTGCACTAAATGTAAATAACAGGAACGGATCTAGCTGAACACTGTGAGCAGGACGCACTGCACTAAATGTAAATAGTCTAGATAGAAGATAACAGGAACGGATCTAGCTAAACTGAATACAGTGTATATATATATATGCAACACCTGGGATGCATATATATACACAATACACTGTAAGTGCAGCTAACTGACTGACTGTTCTGCCTAATCTATCTAACTCAAATCAAATGACACTGTCTCTCTCTCTCTCTCTATCTCTCAGCACACCGGAACACACTATACACAGAGCCGCCGTGCAGGCGGCCTTATATAGTGTGGGACGTGTACTAAATCCCCTGAGCCATAATTGGCCAAAGCCACCCTGGCTTTGGCCAATTACAGCTCTCTCTACTGACGGCGCTGTGATTGGCCAAGCATGCGGGTCATAGTGCATGCTTGGCCAATCATCAGCCAGCAATGCACTGCGATGCCGCAGTGAATTATGGGCCGTGACGCGCCACACGAATTTGGCGCGAACGGCCCATATCGTTCGCAATTCGGCGAACGGGCGAACAGCCGATGTTCGAGTCGAACATGGGTTCGACTCGAACACGAAGCTCATCCCTAGTGGAGACAGAAGAAAAAAAAAAGATGATATGGACAGATAGCCAGGCATCTGAAAATCTTGTAACCCTTTCCTGGCTACCGTACGCATATATGTGGCCTCACAGAAGTGGGTCTTCATTTTCACATTGACGAACAGGGTCATGATTATATAGTGACTATCGTTTGCTAGTCACTTTTCTTGATGGCCTGGTTGGGACTTCCCCTCCTCTGTCTCTCCCCCCCCTTGCTGTCTGCTGTGGCTCATCGGCGCTCCCTGGCACCGGGGGGCCTCCGGTCCTTTCTTTCCATGAGACCGGAGGCTTCCCTTGAGGCGGCGGCGGCTATGCGCGTGCATTGTGGCTTTTCCCTGCCCCTGCGCATGCGCACTGGCTATTTTTCGATCCTTCACCCTCAGCTGCTGCCTGTCTTCGGTGTCAGCAGTCTGTGTCGACGCCTGACGTCACCGCACCCTGTGACGCGGTGGCGTCGGACATTGCGCCGATTGAGGAGCCTCTATTGGAGAGCTCTCACACACAGCTGTAGTAATTCACGCAGCTGTGCTTCATGCCCTGCTGGACTCGACCTATCGCACAGACCCTGCCTCTCCAAAAATCCTCCGGATTGGCTGCCCTTTGGCTACCACTCCAATCTGGGGGATATTTAAACATCAAACCTGTGTGGCAGATTAGTGCTACACAGCTGAGGCGTTTGATACGGACATGCTGAGATCTATCTGAAGGAAAGGTTAGAATACAAACATTATTTTCATTTTTCTTTTCTACACAAGTATATTTCTTCTCATGCAGATTATTCTTCAGCCTCTATCTATGTCCCATGTATCGCCTGATACTCTTAATGCTGACTCTTTCTTTCTTCCTGGTCAGGCTTCTTTTGTTTGTCTGTTTGTTCTCCTTACTGAATGAGAATATTCTAATGACTTTGCACCAGGCTTGTTCTGGCCATCAGGACTCTCGGGAGTTTCCCGGTGGGTCGATGGCTCAGTGAGCCGGTCAGGTGCAGTCCTGGAGCCGCTCCTCTCTAACAGTGAGTGATCGCAATTTCACTCCTGTCACCAAGGAGCAGCTGCCGACACTTGCTGGCAGGCCCGGACTGGCCATAGGGCAGACCGGGCATTTGCCCGGTGGGCTGGGACCTCCAGCTCCATAGCCTATTGATGATCAGGCCGCACAGCGGGAGGTAAGCGGCGCCCGCGGCCTGGACAGGGTTAACACAGGCCACGGCCGCCGCTCACCCACCGCTATGCGGCCGTGCCTGTGTCAGCTCTGGTCTCCGCAATAGCTACAATAGCGGCTGATTGGCTGAGCGGCTGAGCTGTATGTCTCTCTCACACACAGCTCAGCCAACGCTGACAGTTCCACTGCTCCTCCTCTTCCCGCCCCTCTACTCTATCTGCTCCGCCCATACCCCCTGTGTCTGCCCCGCCCATACCCCCTGTGTCTGCCCCGCCCACACCCCCTGCGTCTGCCCCGCCCACACCCCCTGCGTCTGCCCCGCCCACACATCCCTGGGGTGAAGGAAGGAAGATTTAAAAGCTGCAGGCAGCCCGCTTCGGAGCCTCATCCTGGGGTGAGTAAGCTCACCCTCTCTCCAGCCTTCCAATGTGTATATAAAACGAATTTAGGGGTGTTCTGTGGACTCTGATACAAGAGGGGGACTTTGGTGAGCAGAGACCCCCTTAAGTCAGTGTTCCCCTTTACATTCCACAGAGCTCCCCCTTACAGTAAGTGGGGGCTCAGTGCGGACTCTGATGTAAAGGGGCTCAGTGTGGACTCTGATGTAAGGGGGCTCAGTGTGGACTCTGATGTAAAGGGGCTCAGTGTGGACTCTGATGTAAAGGGGCTCAGTGTGGACTCTGATGTAAAGGGGCTCAGTGTGGACTCTGATGTAAAGGGGCTCAGTGCGGACTCTGATGTAAGGGACCTCTGTGCGGACTCTGATGTAAGGGGGCTCAGTGCGGAATCTGATGTAAGACATCTCTGTGCGGACTCTGATGTAAGGGACCTCAGTGCGGACTCTGATGTAAAGGGGCTCAGTGTGGACTCTGATGTAAGGGACCTCTGTGCGGACTCTGATGTAAGGGGGCTCAGTGCGGACTCTGATGTAAGGGACCTCTGTGCGGACTCTGATGTAAGGGACCTCTGTGCGGACTCTGATGTAAGGGACCTCTGTGCGGACTCTGATGTAAGGGGGCTGAGTGCGGAATCTGATGTAAGACACCTCTGTGCGGACTCTGATGTAAAGGGGCTCAGTGCGGACTCTGATGTAAGACACCTCTGTGCGGACTCTGATGTAAGGGACCTCTGTGCGGACTCTGATGTAAGGGGGCTCAGTGCGGAATCTGATGTAAGACATCTCTGTGCGGACTCTGATGTAAAGGGGCTCAGTGCGGACTCTGATGTAAGACACCTCTGTGCGGACTCTGATGTAAAGGGGCTCAGTGCGGACTCTGATGTAAGACACCTCTGTGTGGACTCTGATGTAAGGGGGCTCAGTGCGGAATCTGATGTAAGACACCTCTGTGCGGACTCTGATGTAAGGGGGCTCAGTGTGGACTCTGATGTAAGGGGGCTCAGTGCGGAATCTGATGTAAGACATCTCTGTGCGGACTCTGATGTAAGACACCTCTGTGCGGACTCTGATGTAAGGGGGCTCAGTGTGGACTCTGATGTAAGGGGGCTCAGTGCGGAATCTGATGTAAGACACCTCTGTGCGGACTCTGATGTAAGGGGGCTCAGTGCGGACTCTGATGTAAAGGGGCTCAGTGTGGACTCTGATGTAAGGGGGCTCAGTGCGGACTCTGATGTAAAGGGGCTCAGTGCGGACTCTGATGTAAAGGGGCTCAGTGCGGACTCTGATGTAAAGGGGCTCAGTGTGGACTCTGAAGTAAAGGGGCTCAGTGTGGACTCTGATGTAAAGGGGCTCAGTGTGGACTCTGATGTAAAGGGGCTCAGTGCGGACTCTGATGTAAAGGGGCTCAGTGCGGACTCTGATGTAAAGGGGCTCAGTGCGGACTCTGATGTAAAGGGGCTCAGTGCGGACTCTGATGTAAAGGGGCTCAGTGTGGACTCTGATGTAAGGGGGCTCAGTGTGGAATCTGATGTAAGGGGGCTCAGTGCGGACTCTGATGTAAAGGGGCTCAGTGCGGACTCTTTTGTAAGGGGGGTCTGTGTGGACTCTGATGTAAGGGACCTCTGTATGTACTCTGATGCAGGGGGGTCTGTGCAGACTCTGATGTAAGGGGGGTAATCATTACAGTGCAGTCCCCTTTATATTTATATCAGTGTTCCTGCACATTACAGCATGGAGGACCGATACACTCCCCCCCCCCCCCCCCCCCAGTCCATGGAAAAATTGGCTGCTCAGTCTAAAATGCCCGGGCCTATTTTTTGTCCCAGTCCGGGCCTGCTTGCTGGAGAAATGATTAGACTTTCTGCTCCCTCCAGCCTGCAGGAGGAGATAGACAACCGACAGACTTTCCTACCTCTCTCCCCTCATCACTTGTTACTTCACATGACTGGAGAGAGGAACAAGATGCTGCCTTCAGAACTGTGAGTACATGTAAGAAGAGGGAGGAGAGGGAGGACACTCTGATGTGAAGGGGACTGCTGATGGAGACACTGATGTAAGGGGCTGCTAATAGGGACACTGATGTAAGGGAACTGCTGATGGGGACACTGATGTAAGGGGGCTGCTGATGGAGACACTGATGTAAGGGGACTGCTGATGGAGACACTGATGTAAGGGGGCTGCTGATAGGGACACTGATGTAAGGGAACTGCTGATGGGGACACTGATGTAAGGGGACTACTGATGGGGACACTGATGTAAGGGGACTGCTGATGGGGACACTGATGTAAGGGGACTGCTGATGGGGACACTGATGTAAGGGGACTACTGATGGGGACACTGATGTGAGGGGACTACTGATGGGGACACTGATGTAAGGGGACTACTGATGGGGACACTGATGTAAGGAGACTGCTGATTGGGACACTGATGTAAGGGGACTGCTGATGGGGACACTGATGTAAGGGAACTGCTGATGGTTACACTGATGTAAGAGGGGTGCTGTTGGGGACACTGATGTAAGGGGGGTGCTGTTAGGGACACTCTGATGTAAGGGGGTGCTGTTGGGGACACTGATGTGAGGTGGGTGCTGTTGGGGACACTCTGATGTAAAAGGGTGCTGTTGGGGACACTCTGATGTAAAAGGGTGCTGTTGGGGACACTCCGATATAAGGAGGATGCTGTTGGGGACTCTCCGATGTAAGGGGGGTGCTGATGGGGACACTCAAAATTAAAGTTGGCCGGTCCGGATGAAGTGCAGGGCCAAATTTTTGTCCCAGTCCAGCCCTGCTTTGCACTATAGGAAGAGATTAGCAGCATACATATATACATTTTTTCTGTGTTCTGACAGGTCTGTGCTCTCCAGGGGCGTTGTTAGATGTACAAAAGATCTGGGGCTAGAGCCCACAGCAGCGAAGTAAAGAAAGTCATACACTTGGGCGGGCATACACATGTGTATAATATATACGTGTGTGTGTATATATATGTATTGTATATTACATATATTATCATTACATCAGGGTTCCCAGAGAGCCCCTCCTTACCTCAGAGTCCGCAGAGAGCCCCCTACTTACATCAGGGTCCCCAGAGAGCCCCCCCTAATATCAGGGTCCCCAGAGAGCCTCCCCCTTACATCAGGGTCCCTAGAGAGCCCCTCCTTACATCAGGGTTCCCAGAGAGCCCCTCCTTACCTCAGAGTCCACAGAGAGCCCCCCACTTACATCAGGGTCCCCAGAGAGCCCCTCCTTACATCATTGTCCCCAGAGAGCCCCCCCCACTTACATCAGGGTCCCCAGAGAGCCCCCCCCCTGTATCAGGGGCCCTAAAGAGCTCCCCCTTACATCAAGGTCCTAAGAGAGCTTCCCCTTACATCAGAATCCCCAGAGAGTCTCCCTTTACATCAGGGTCCCCAGAGAGCCTCCCCCTTACATCAGGGTCCCCAGAGAGCCTCCCCCTTACATCAGGGTCCCCAGAGAGCCTCCCCCTTACATCAGGGTCCCCAGAGAGCCTCCCCCTTACATCAGGGTCCCCAGAGAGCCTCCCTCACTTACATCAGAATCCCCAGAGAGCCCCCCCTTACATCAGGGTCCCCAGAGAGCCTCCCCCTTACATCAGGGTCCCCAGAGAGCTTCCCCCTTACATCAGGGTCCCCAGAGAGGCCCTCCTTACCTCAGAGTCCCCAGAGAGCAGCTCCTTACATAGGGGGAGAGAGGGCAGGCAGTGAGAGATGATGTAATCTCTTTGCTGCCCGCGGCTGCACAGTGAGAGCGGAACAGCTGTGATGCAAGGCGGGTGGTGAGAGATGATGTCATCTCTCTGCTCTTTCCCTTGCCCGGCTCTCCCATGCTGCCTGCCCGATCTCTGGTGCTGCCCGCCACACTAGCGGCCCGGCCGCAGAGAGGCCACGATCACGGCCGTCTCTGAGAGACTCGGGGCTATAGCCCCAAAAGCCACCCCCGTAGCAATGCCCCTGGTGCTCTCCATACCCAATCCTGGGTGGCTCTTGCGAGCTCTGACCTGCCACATCTGCTCCTATGTGTGTGTGTGTGTGTGGGGGGGGGTTGACATCACTGCATGACCCTTGTCCTATGAAAATTTCCATATGCTTTATACCGACTAAACGAGGTGATGAAATTCCCCCTTTGTTTGGGAACATCTCCCTGCTCACAAACAAATCCCCTAAAAAGGACCTTTTAGGTGTGGGACCCAAGCCGCCTGCATACGTGCTGTGTGACTCTCTTGTCATGTAAGAGAACATCTTTGATTTGTGAGTATTGAATTACATCTTCTGACTAGATCTTTGCCATTGCACAAATCTATGCCAATACACGAATGAATTGTATTTTACAATGTTTGGGTACTTTCATACATACATACTTATATTCCTCCTCTTTTTTCTGATAGAAATGCAACAACACAACCTACCTAAACCCCTGAAGAAGGAAGTACACTTTTTCACAGAAAAAAAAACGAATCTTTTTGTGATCTTTTCCGAAACATGTAGGGTGGGTGGTTTTACAACAGCTGTGTTTTTTCAAGCGTTGGCTGTAGCATTTATCAGTCGCATATATTGTTTGTATTTATCATCATGTTCTCTTTGATTTTAAGAAAAATATGCACTGTCACTGTACTAATAACATTGGCTAGGAAGGGGTTAACATCAGGGGCGATCAAAGGGTTAAATGTGTGCCCAAAATGTGCTTGGTTACTGTGGGGGGAGGTGCTTGTACTGGGGGGGAAGGCAGAGATGCGTGTTCCTGCTTAGCAGAAACACAGGATCACGACCTTTCCCACTGACAGAACGGCGATCGGCCTTGTTTACATAGGAAGACCGGCCGCTCTGCTTGTGTCCCCAAAACGTTCGCCGGGTCTCAGCGGGCATTGAGTCCTCTGGACCCGCCGATTGGCTCCAATCACAGCTGGAGCGGGGTCACCGGTGGCACGCCCACCCCAGACCTGGAAGTGCGGAATCTTCCCTAGTACGTGATCCTGCCCAGGAGAGCCGCCTTGATGTGCCGCACATGTACAGTATATGGCCAGCAAGAGGTTAATCTACAGATTCAATGCTACAACACTGTCTATTTTTTTTTTGCAGACAACAAAGTGTAAGTAAAAAAAAAAAAAAAAGGACCACTTTAGAAAATAAAAATATATATACAGTAAAACCTCGGTTTGAGAGTAACTTGGTCTGAGACAAGCAAAATGTTTTAATACATTTTATTAAGCGATATCTTGATATACAAGTAGCGTCCAGTCATAGCTGAGTATAAAAGAGAAGAGAGGAAGCCTCTAAGTGTAGCAATATGGTTACATTTAATGAAGGTGCAACATTTAGCAACATATTGCTACACTTTGAGGCGCCTTTTTTCTCTTTTATCCCTTTCATGACTAAGCCTGTTTTTGACATTTGGTGTTTACAAGTTAAAATACGTATTTTTTGCTCACTTAGAACCCCCAAGCATAATACATATATTTTTTTAGCAGAGAATCTAGAGAATAAAATGACGATTGTTGCAATATTTTATATCGCACGGTATTTGTGCAGCCAGGGTTTTAAATGCAACTTTTTGGGAAAAGGGACACTTTCATGCATTTAAAAAAAAAAAAAACAGTAAAGTTAGCCCAATTTTTTTTTGTATAATGTGAAAGATGATGTTACGCCGAGTAAATAGATACCAAATATGTCACGCTTTATAATGTGGAATGGCGACAAACTACGGTACCTAAAAGTCTCCATAGGCGACGCTTTAATTTTTTTTTTTTACGGTTACCAGGTTAGAGTTACAGAGGAGGTCTACTGCTAGAATTATTGCTCTCGCTCTGACGATCGCGGCGATAGCTCACATGTGTGATTTGAACACTGTTTACATATGCGGGCGCGACTTCCGTATGCGTTTTCTTTGCTGCGCGAGCTCGCGGGGACGGGTGCGCTTTAAAAAATTGTTTTTTTATTTATTTTATGTATTTTTATATTAATAAATTGTGTTAAAAAAAAAAAAAATGATCACATTTATTGCTGTCACAAGGAATGTAAACATCCCTTGTGACAGCAATAGGTGGTGACAGGTCCTCTTTATGGAGGGATCGGGGGATGGTCTAAAAGACCCCCTGATCCCTCCTTTGCACTTCAAAGTATTCAGATCGCTGTTTTCGGCCACTCTGAATACTGTATATTTTTTTAAAACCAGCGCCATTGGCAGCCGAGTAAACGGGAAGTGACGTCATGGCGTCGCTTCTGTGTTTACAATTTAGGAGGCTGGAACGAAGCCACTCGCGGCTTTGTTCAGGACTGTCACTAGCCAATAGGGGGTGGCGGATTGGTGATCGGGCCCGGTAAGAGCGGCGGGAGGCAGCGGGAGGGGGGGACATCCCCTCCCACTCCTCCGGTATAACAGCCGAGCGGCTTTTAGCCACAAAGGTTGGTGTACCCGGAAAGCCGATCGCCCGCTCTACAAAACAGTACCAGGATGATGCCTGCAGCTGCGGGCGTCATCCCGGTATAACCCCCAAAAGCCGAGGCCGCACATCTGCGTACGCTTGGCGGGAAGGGATTATACTCTGGAGCTCCTGCTGGATTTTGCTTCTAACCCCCTTGTGGAGGCTTCCATGTGTTGATGGACCTTTTATGGTCACACAACCTGGTCACATCGCTATAATCTTCTTATATGGACTGTAAACTGAAGGACCTAGGAATAAATGGTTGTGGAACGAATCATCAGAGTTTCCATTATTTCTTATGGGGAAATTTGCTTTGATATACAAGTGCTTTGGATTACAAGCATGTTTCTGGAACGAATTATGCCTCGCCATCCAAGGTTTTACTGTACTCGCTTCCGAAAAATAATAAAATACTATCCTCTCATACTCATTGTGGAAGATGACTTTATATTCAAGCGAAAGAAAACAAAAATAGAAGAGATATTCAGAGTTCTGTCACCAGAATAGAACTTTCGGTATATCTGGCGATGAGATATGGACGATTTTCTCACCTCGTTCATTTATGGTAAACATGCGTGGGTGAGCAGTGAGCAGATACGTTTTACTCACAAGGTCTCCTAGATAAGATGTGGTGCATACTGGTATGACTGGTATTTTCCACTCTTCCCACACCGGTGGACTCCGATTTCTGCATGAGAAGACAGAAGGTCTACACCGGCCTTTCTCAACCATTTCAACACAGAGGAACCACGGAAATAACTTTTCCGGTCTCAGGCAACTCTTGCTAAACGTTGCGCTATCTACAACACATGATACATTAGTGTGATGGTCAGTGGGAAGAATTACCCCTTTAAGATCATTAGTGATAGTGGGAACTTATCTGAGAGGCAGAAGTCGCTCATTGCTCAAGTAACCCCTAGCAATTTCTGGAGGAACCCTAGATAAGAAACCCTGGTCTACAGTATATGATCTACTGCAGTGGTCCTCAACCCTGTCCTCAGGGCCCACTACCAGGCCAGGTTTTATGTATTACCTTGGGGGGAGATAGAGATGCAGACTAGAATACTGCAATCACTGAGCAGCAAATGATATCACCTGGGATGTATTTCAGTTATCTTGCAAACCTGGCCTGTTAGTGGGCCCTGAGGACAAGGGTTGATGACCACTGGTCTACTGTACGTGAACACGATCTGCACTCTCTGGCCACTTTATTGGGTGCACCTGTTCATTTGCTCGGTAACACAAATTGCCAATCAGCCAATCACATGGCAGCAACTCAATGCATTTAGGCATCTAAACGTGGTGAAGACGACTTGCTGAAGTACAAACCGAGCATCAGAATGGGGGAAGAAAGGGGATTGTAGTGACTTTGAATGTGGGATGGTTGTTGGTGGCAGAGGGGCCGGTCTGAGTATTTCTGGGATTTTCACACACAACCATCTCTCGGGGTTTACAGAGATTGGTGGGAAAAAGAGAAAATATCCAGTGAGCGGCAGTTGTGTGGAGGAAAATGCCTTGTTAAGGTCAGAGGAGAATGGGCAGACTGGTTCCAGATGATAAAAAGACAACAGTAACTCAAATAACCAACCAAGGTATGCAGAATACCATCTCTGAACACACAACACATCCAACCTTGAAGCAAATGGGCTACAGCAGCAAAAGACCACACCGGGTGCCACTCCTATCAGCTAAGAACAGGAAACTGAGGCTACAATTGGCACAGAATCACCAAAATTGGACAATAGAAGAGTGGAAAAACTTTGCCTGGTCTGATGAGTCTGGATTTCAGCTGCGACATTCAAATGGTGGGGTCAGAACTTGGCACATGGATCCATCCTGCCTTGTGTCACTGGTTCAGGCTGGTGGTGGGGGTGTAATGGTGTGGGGGATGGGGTATCACCGGTTCAGGCTGGTGGTGGTGGTGTAATAGTGTGGGGGATGAGGTATCACCGGTTCAGGCTGGTGGTGAGGGTGTAATGGTGTGGGGGATGGGATATCACCGGTTCAGGCTGGTGGTGGGGGTGTAATGGTGTGGGGGATGAGGTATCACCGGTTCAGGCTGGTGGTGGGGGTGTAATGGTGTGGGGGATGAGGTATCACCGGTTCAGGCTGGTGGTGGGGGTGTAATGGTGTGGGGGATGGGGTATCACCGGTTCAGGCTGGTGGTGGGGGTGTAATGGTGTGGGGGATGGGGTATCACCGGTTCAGGCTGGTGGTGTAATGGTGTGGGGGATGGGGTATCACCGGTTCAGACTGGTGGTGGGGGTGTAATGGTGTGGGGGATGGGATATCACCGGTTTAGGCTGGTGGTGGGGGTGTGATGGTGTGGGGGATGGGATATCACCGGTTCAGGCTGGTGGTGGGGGTGTAATGGTGTGGGGGATGGGGTATCACCAGTTCAGGCTGGTGGTGGGGGTGTAATGGTGTGGGGGATGGGGTATCACCGGTTCAGGCTGGTGGTGTAATGGTGTGGGGGATATTTTCTTGGCACACTTTGGGCCCCTTAGTACCAATTGAGCATGGTTTAAATGTCACGTCCTACCTGAGTATTGTTGTTGACCATGTCACAAAGCTCCAATCATCTCACCACTGGTCAATGAGGTCAGTGTAGTCCAATGGCCTCCACACTCCCCACATCTCATCCAATAGAGCACCTTTGGGATGTGCTGGGACAGGGAGATTGGCTTCATGGATGGGCAGCCAACAAATCTGCAGCAACTGTGTGAGGCTATCATATCACTATGGAGCAAAATCTCTGAGGAACGTTTCCAACACCTTGTTGTATCTATGCCACCAAGAATGAGGGCCAAAGGGGGTCCAACCCGCTACTAGCAAAGTGGACCTAATAAAGGGGGTTCAACCCGCTACTAGCAAGGTGGACCTAATAAAGGGGGTCCAACCCACTACTAGCAAAGTGGACCTAATAAAGGGGGTTCAACCCGCTACTAGCAAGGTGGACCTAATAAAGGGGGTCCAACCCACTACTAGCAAGGGGGTCCAACCCGTTACTAGCAAGGGGGAACTAATAAAGGGGGTCCAACCCACTACAAGCAAGGTGGACCTAATAAAAGCGGTCCAACCCGTTATTAGCAAGGTGGACCTAAATAAGTGGCCGGTGAGTGTATGTCTGGAAATAGATAATACATTCAACAGAAGAAAAGGGTTCAACCAACTTAAAAAAAAAGATGGAATGCTGAACTCAAACCCAGTTGAAAACAAGAAGAGCCAAATCTGCGAGTCAGAAATGCCCATTTTCTGGGCAATTTAAACTGTATCTTTTTTTTTTTTTTTTTTGGTAGAATACAATTTTGCTACAGCAAGATTCAAAGAAAAATTTGTGTAGTGCTTCCCTGAAATGCATACCAGACCCTTTGGAGTTGATTTACTATAACTGGAGAGTTCAAAATCTGGTGAAGCTCTGCCTAGAAGCCAATCAGCTTCCATGTTTTTTGTTACAACCTTAATTGAACAAGCTGAAGATAGAAGCTGATTGGCTTCCATGGTCAGCCGCACCAGATTTTGCACCCTCTAGTTTTAGTAATGCAAACACTTTGAGTCTTGTATGGATTTTAAGACCTCCTGCAAGAAAGTAAAACATACTTAGAAGTTCTCCTAAAAATCCATATCAGATCACTAATATGGGCATGCAGTGTAGCTAGACAGGAAAATGGGGATGGGGTGGGCAAGCATGCCCCCCCCCCATACCAGGCCCCGTGCCTTCAACATGGGAGTGTGAGGGGGGGAAATGCTTGCCCCCTCCCTTTTCTGGCAAGCTACATTGCATGCTCAGATTAAGGGTCTGGATTTTATTCATATTGATGAGCAAAAAGGCCTCTCCCCCATAACCTTGGCCGGTGGTTGTGGGGGTCTGTGGGCAAGAAGTTTATCAGAATTTGGAAGACCCCTTTACAAATAAGCACCCCCACAAATGAATGAGCAAGGGTTACATAGTAGATTCTACATATTCACTTCACACCCCCCCCCCCTAAAAAAATGTAACCTAGAAATAAAGATCCCAAAAAACCCTTTAATAAAAAAATAAAATCCCCAAAAAAAGTCCCTTGGTGTAAACCCACCATCAATCCTGTAGCCAAGTCCCGGGTCCCCTTTAGTCTAATAAGAACCTCCAGAGTTAGGGAGAGCTGACATCCTTCTGTGTAGAGTGGGTTACAAGGCATGGTGGGTGTAATGTAAGGTAGATTCATGGGCGCCAGACACTTCTTGAATGCAAAGAGATTTATTGTCTCTTAAACAGAACTGTGGGAGAGAGGGTTGGGGCCAGGACACCCTTTAGTAGTTGCAATGTTAATTGGCAGACTCCGAGACTTCTATAGGTAGACAGCCATGCAGGGAAAGGCACCAAGCCGGACACCAAACGGGGGCGGTGAAGGATCGGGAAACTTCAGCAGGTGTCAAGCCAGAGACCCAACCAGCGGAGGTGACGCTTGCAGAGTGTAGACATGCATGTGTGGACACGCTGTCTCCTATGGCAACAGTCTTGAACAGTTCCTAACAAAGGTTAAAATGAACTCTTTTGCACACGATCGGAAATTCGACCAGCAAAAGACCAATGAGAGCTTTTGGTCGCAAAATGCGACCGTGTGTACGCTCCATCGGAGTTTTGCTGGCCGAATTCCAGCCAGCAAAAGATCGGGAGCATGTTCTCACTTTTTCGGTCGGAAAAAGTTCATATTTGGAAATTCCGATCGTCTCTTGCAATTCCGACGTGCAAAATTCATACGCATGCTCGGAAACAGTGAACTTCATTTTCTCGGCTCGTCGTCGTGTTGTACGTCACCGCGTTCTTGACGGTCGAAAGTTCAGCGAACTTTTGTGTGACCCGTGTGTATGCAGGCCAAGCTTGAGTGGAATCCCGTTGGAAAAGCCGTCATATCAGCCATCAAACTCCCGATCGTGTGTACGCGGCATTTCACTTCCTCTACAATCTCCTCTTGTAGATCTTCTCTCAACTGAACTCCCAGTCTCTCTCACTAGACTTGATAATCCAATACCACTGGATCTCCTGAGCTCTTCCAATCTTCTGATTGAGTATCTTCCTCATGTGTCACTTCCTGCTGGGTCCCTAGCTTGGCATTCAGGATACTCCTCAAGTGTCACCCCACTGGCCTGCTCGGTCTCTGGCTTGACACACAAGGCTGCTCTGCAAGCGTCACCTCCGCTGGTTGGGTCTTGGGCTTGACACCTGCTGAAGGTTCCAGATCCTTCACCGTCCCCGGTTGGTGAGAATTCTGCTCCGGTACTTGCTTCAGTTACTCACAGTGGTCCCTGGTAATAAAGTGGTCAGATGAGGCCCACACACGATTGGAATGTCCAATAACCCCAGTATCCCCATGTTCGGCCGGCGGTCCGGTACAAGATAAAAGTGGTCTCTGCGGTGGATTCGCCGCAAGATCACTTTTATTAGTGGCGGGAGAGGCCCCCCTCCTGCCGCAATCCGGTGCCCTCCGCCGCTTACCGGAGCCGTCGGCAGCGGCGGAGGCGATCGGATCCTACCTGTGGCTGTGCATGGAGACGAGTGAGGGGAAGACGGCCCCCCCACCCTTCTCCATGACACTGCAGGGTGGAAGCGACGTCAAAACGCCACTTCCGCCCATAGCTCTTAAAGGGCCATTTTTATTTTTTTTTTCGTTTTTTTAAATGACATTTTTTTTTTTTATTGCATTTTAGTGTAAATATGAGATTTGAGATCTTTTTGACCCCCCAGATCTCACATTAAAGAGGACCTGTCATGCTTTTTTCTATTATAAGGGATGTTTACATTCCTTGTAATAGGAATAAAAGTGACTTTTTTTTTTTTTTTAAAAGAACAGTCTATAAAATAAAAAAAATAAAAGGTAAAATAAATAAGAAAAAAAAAAAAATTTTTTTTAAACGCGCCCCGTCCTGTCGAGCTCGCGTGCAGAAGCGAACGCATACGTGAGTAGCGCCATATGAGATCGGTGTTCAGACCACACATGTGAGGTATCGCCGCAATCGCTAGAGCGAGAGCAATAATTCTAGCCCTAGATCTCCTCTGTAACTCAAAACATGCAACCAGTAGAATTTTTTTTTTTTTTTTTACCTGTAGAATTTTTTAAACGTCGCCTATGGAGGTTTGTAAGGGTAAAAGTTTATCGCCATTCCACGAGCAGGCGCAATTTTGAAGCGTGACACGGGTATCAATTTAGTCGGCGTAACATCATCTTTCACAATTTAAAAAAAAAAAAAGTGCTAACTTTATTGTTGTCTTATTTCTTAATTCAAAAAAGTGTATTCTTTCCAAAAAAAGTGCGCTTGTAAGACCGCTGCGCAAATACGGTGTGACAGAAAGTATTGCAACGACCGCCATTTTATTCTCTAGGGTGTTAGAAAAAAAAATTATAATGTTGTTGCAATACCTACTGTCTACCGATCGCGGCGATACCTCACATGTGTGGTTTGAACACCGTGTTCATATGCGGGCGCAACTCTGGTATGTGTTCGCTTCTGCACATGAGCTCGGCGGGACGGGGCGTGTTTAAACATTTTTTTTTATTATTATTTATTTTACCTTTTTATTTTGTATTTTTACACTGTTCTTTATAAAAAAAATTGCGTCACTTTTATTCCTATTGTAAACATTCCTTGTAATAGAAAAAAAGCACGACAGGACCTCCTAAATATGAGATCTGGGGGGTCAAAAAGAACTGAAATCTCATATTTACACTAAAATGCAACAAAAAATGTTGTCATTTGTAAAAAAAAAATAAATAAATAAAATTTAAAAAAAAAGGCCCTTTAAGAGCTATGGGCGGAAGTGACGTTTTGGCCCCTCCCACCAGCCCTCTTGCTGGTCCCTCCCACCAGTTTACCCCCCTTCATGACCAGGCCATTTTTTTTTTTGCGGTACGGCACTGCGCTACTTTGACAATTGCGCGGTTGAACGACGCTGTACCCCAAAAAAAAAAATCCCCCACAAGTAGAGACTTCTTTTGGTGGTATTTGATCACATTTGCGGTTTTTGCGCTATAAACAAAAAAAAAAGACCGACAATTTTGAAATAAAAAATATTCTTTTTTTTACTTTCTGCTATAAAACATTTCCAATAAAAAAATGGAAAAAAAAATCTAATTTCTTCATCAATTTAGGCCAAAATTTATTCTGCTTCCCAATAAGAGTATATTGATTGATTGGTTTGCACAAAAGATATGGCGTCTACAAACTCTGGGATAGATTTATGAAGACCCAAGTGGCACTCTGTTTGCTTGGAGGTAGGTGGTCAGGGGGTGGAAAACCGGGGGGATCGATTGCCTGTTTTTACCGCCAACCCATGTGAAAGTGTCGCTGAACTGCAGCTGAGGCTGTACTGCATGACAGAGCTGTGTAAACTCAGGACTGGATGGACGAAAATACAAATCCTTAGGTGAAGCGGCTCCCTTGTATGTATTCTATATGTACAGTATATTTAGCTGTTTGTCTGGAGTTCAGCTTTAATGGTTTGAGAGGTGTTAGAGGAAATGGAGTTGTTACAATTCTTTGGTTGTTGTAACAATTGTGTCACTTCTGAACCCGAAACCGCAGACAAAAAAACTGGAAGCTGCTGTGAGATCATTGGACGATGTCGCTTCCTTCACAGGAAACGGAGGAACCAAAATGAGTTGTGGCCAACGTTGGTCAACTTCCACATCGGGTCTCCTGTTACAAAATATAGTCTGTATATACAGTATCTGTATACGGTGCCAAAACCGGCATCCCCTCCGAATCCTCGTCCTGATCACAGAAAAGATCGGCTTTATCTCTTGTCAGCGATCATTACATTACTGAACAGATCCTTCGTAGGGCACAGCAGAGCAAGAGTAGGGAGCAGAAGAATACAACTTTTATAGAGGATAGCATGGCTGTATGTAATGGGGCTTCATTATTGGCTGGCATTGGTGCCAAGATCATAAGTCTACCCGGCTCCGGTCCTTCTGCTAGAACACTGTCCCTCCTGCTGAGGCCCAACCCTCTGCCATATTGTGCCCACTCCATGTCAGAGGAATCTACCAGTGCCGGGATAAGGTCATCCAGAACTCAGGGCGAACATGGTGAACTGTGCCCCCCGCCAGGTAGAGTCCCCAGTAGTATTCCCCTTTACATCAGGTGTCCCCAGTAGAGTCCCCCTTTACATCAGGTGTCCCCAGTAGAGTGCCCCCTTACATCAGGTGTCCCTATTACAGCCCCCTTTACATCAGGTGTTCCCAGCAGCGTGCCTGCTTACATCAGGTGTCCCCAATAGAGTCCTCTTTTACATCAGGTGTCCCCAATAGAGTTCTCCTTTACATCAGCTGTCCCCAGTAGAGTCCCCTTTGCATCAGGTGTCCCCAATAGAGTTCCCCTTTACATCAGGTGTCCCCAATTGAGTTCCCCCTTACATCAGGAGTCCCAAATAGAGTCCCCCTTACATCAGGTGTCCTCAATAAAGTTCTTCTTTACATCAGATGTCCCCAATAGAGTCCCCCTTACATCAGGTGTCCCCAATAAAGTCCCCTTTACATTAGGTATCCCCAATAAAGTCCTTCTTTACATCAGATGTCCCCAATAGAGCCTCCTTAAATCAGGTGTCCCTAATAATGTCCCCTTTACATCAGGTGCCCCCAATATAGTCCCCCTTACATCAGGTGCCCCCAATATAGTCCCCCCTACATCAGGTGTCCTCAATAAAGTCCTTCTTTACATCAGATGTCCCCAATAGAGCCCCCTTACATCAGGTGTCCCCAATAAAGTCCCCCTTTACATCAGGTGTGCCCAATAAAGTCCCCTTTACATCATCAGGTGTCCCCAATAGAGCCCCCTTTACATCAGGTGTCCCTAATAGAGTCCCCCCGCATCAGGTGTTGTCAATAAAGTCCCCCTTCCATCAGGTGTCCCTAATAGAGTCCCCCTTTACATCAGGTGTCCCCAAATAGAGCCTTCTTACATTAGGTGTCCCCAATAGAGTCCCCCCTACATCAGGTGCCCCCAATATAGTCCCCCTTACATCAGGTGTCCTCAATAAAGTCCTTCTTTACATCAGATGTCCCCAATAGAGCCCCCTTACATCAGGTGTCCCCAATAGAGTCCCCCTTACATCAGGTGCCCCAAATAGAGTCCCCTTTACATCAGGTGTCCCCAATAGAGTCCCCTTTACATCAGGTGTCCCTAATAGAGTCCCCCCACATCAGGTGTTGTTAATAAAGTCCCCCTTACATCAGGTGTCCCTAATAGAGTCCCCCTTACATCAGGTGTCCTCAATAAAGTCATTCTTTATATCAGGTGTTGTCAATAGAGCCCTCTTACATCAGGTGTCCCAATAGAGTCCCCTTTATATCAGGTGTCCCCAGTAGAGTTCCCTTTACATCAGGTGTCCTCAATAAAGTCCTTCTTTACATCAGGTGTCCCCAATCAAGCCCCCTTACATCCAGTGTCCCCAACAGAGTCCCCTTTTCATCATTGGAGGCGGGTAGGGGGCGGAGACAAGGATCAGTGCTCAGAGGTGGGTAGGGGGCGGAGACTAGGGTGACTTGGAAAGGGGAAGTTCCTGCACCTATTCTCTGAGAAAAAAAAGCCCTGCAATGTTACAAGGTCCAGAATCACGGGTGCCAATACGAAGGTGTATGGGGAAGCAGACCCTGCCAACAGTTAAAAAAATTGCAGCCATCCGATCGCTTGTACACACTCCTGGTACATTACCCCCCCCCCCCCCTCGCTATGTTTCCTGGGTTCTGAGCTCTCACCTGGGAGATCTGGAGGTGTCACTGGGTAGAAGGGAGGAAGAAACTCTATTTGCTTGTCCCCCCCACTACCTGAGAACACAGAAAGGCCACTTTAGCCGAGAAAGAAGCAAAGAAGCGAATGGAACACGATCTGAGCTCCATCAGCTTCACTGGAGGGCAGGTGAGACATCACTTGTCCTCACATTAACCACTTCAGCTCCGGAAGGTTTACCCCCCTTCCTGACCAGGCATTTTTTTTTTGCGATACATCACTGCGTTACTTTAACTGACAATTGCGCGGTCGTGCGACTCTGTACCCAAATAAAATGGACGTCCTTTTTTTCCCACAAATAGAGCTTTCTTTTGGTTGTATTTGATCACCTCTTCATTTTTTTTTGTCTTTTTTTTTGCACTATAAACAAAAAAAGAGCGACGATTATGAAAAAAAAAAACACAATTTTTTTTACTTAAAAGCATATCCAATAAAAAAAAAATGTAAAAAAAAAAAAAATCAAATTTCTTTATCAATTTAGACCAATATGTATTCTGCTACATATTTTTTGGTAAAAAAACAAATATCCCAATGAGCGTATATTGATTGGTTTGCGTAAAAGTTAAATCGTCTATGGGATATTTTTATTTATTTATTATTTTTATTTTTGCCAGTAATGGCGGCAATCAGCGACTTTTAGCGAGACTGCGGCATTGCGGAGGACAAATCGGAACACTAAGTGACATTTTGTGGGAACCAGTGAGACTAATACAGTGATCGGTGCTTAAAAAAAAATATATGCACTGTCACTGTACTAATGACACTGGCTGGGAAGGGGTTAACATGGGGGGGGGGCGATCAAAGTGTTAACTGTGTACCTAAGGAGTGCTTACGAACTGTGGGGGAGGTGCTTTTACTACTTGAAGACGTGGGTCGGGGTTCGTGCTTCACAGAAACACAGGATCCATTCCTTCTGTACTCACGGAATGACCGTCTGCCTCTTATGAATGATCGGCAGGTCCCGGCGATCATCGGGGTCCGCGGGACCCGCTGTGTAAAATCACGGCAGCAACAAAATGGGGTGGCCTCGGTAGGTACTCACACCCAATGCCGGGACAAGGTCATCCAGCGCCCAGGGCAAAGATGGCCAAACTGTGCCCCTCCCATCCCTCGGGGCTAGGGCCAGGGTGTCCCCATCAATGCAATAAACCATCGCGCCCAGGGCAGCCGCCCCTCCTGCCCACCCCTTGTCCCGGCCCTGCTCACACTGCTCCTCCGCTCTCCGCACCGGCTCCCCGCTTGTTCAATCGGCCTCCCCCGATATCCTCACCGGCTCCTGCTTATCTGATCGGGATCTCTGCACCGGCTCCCCCGCTCTCTGCACCGGCTCCGGCTTGTTCAATCGGCCTCCCCCGCTCTCCGCACCGGCTCCTGCTTATCTGATCGGGCTCTCTGCACCGGCTCTTGCTCGTCCGCTCTGACTCTTCTCTCCCGTTACAGGCGTTTCTTCTCCTCCCTGGCCAATCAGGTCTCAGGAACCTGATTGGCCGGGAGGAGAATCAGGAAGACATTAGCGAATATTACTATTACTACAAATTACTACTAAGTAATATTACCATTACTACTATTATGACTTATTACTACTGAGTAGGCTCCGGGCGCAGTGCTCTGCGCCCCGAGCCCACCCTTTTTCTAAGCCAATTGGAGCCTCAGGATCTAATCATGTGCTTAAAAAAAATTAAAAACCCCCATTGGAATCCATGCGTCCGGTGCCCCGCATGTAGATTAGGGGGCCGGGCGCATGGATTAGGGGGGGGTGCCCCTAATGGACGGGCCGCCACTGACTGAACCCAAAGCTCATCTCACTTTCTAGAGCTCTCACCTTACTTCCTATTCTATCTCCGGGACAGGAAGTGAAAAGAAATCTCCGAACAGGACAAAGACAGCAAAAAATAAACGGAATTATCCAAAATTTAATTAAAAAAATGTTTTATCTACACTTCTATTTTGTTAAATAGTTTTTTGTTTTTTTTATGCTAGTCAGGTTCTGAATCCGCCCGTCTGCCCCCATCACTCTCATTCCGCCTTTATCTCCGTTTCTTGTTGAGCAGAGAGCTGAGTACGATTTGTGGTTTATCCCGGACATCAGAAGATAACCGGACCGTCTGTCCGGCCCCCGAAACCTGAAGTGTGACGGAAGGTCGGTGGTGCAGATTTCACCATTATTTTAAATACTCGTAGTAAGTGATTGTTAGAAACTCTTCAACAATAGGACTGATTTACCCAACAATATGTGCAGCATTGACACGTCCGAGAACCAGAGTACGATGTCTGCACCGCTAATCCGCAACATGTGACCATCCATTACAGTGTAATATACAGTGGGGGAAAGTATTCAGACCCCCTTACATTGTTCACTCTTTGTTATATTGCAGCCATTTGCTAAAATCATTTAAGTTCATTTTTTTCCTCATTAATGTACACACAGCCCCCCATATTATACACACAGCACCCCATATTGTACACACAGCTCCCCATATTGTACACACAGCACCCCATATTGTACACACAGCACCCCATATTGTACACACAGCCCCCCATATTGTACACACAGCACCCCATATTGTACACACAGCACCCCATATTGTACACACAGCCCCCCATATTGTACACACAGCACCCCATATTGTACACACAGCACCCCATATTGTACACACAGCCCCCCATATTGTACACACAGCACCCCATATTGTACACACAGCCCCCCATATTGTACACACAGCCCCCCATATTGTACACACAGCACCCCATATTGTACACACAGCACCCCATATTGTACACACAGCACCCCATATTGTACATACAGCACCCCGTATTGTACACACAGCCCCCCATATTGTACACACAGCACCCCATATTGTACACACAGCCCCCCATATTGTACACACAGCCCCCCATATTGTACACACAGCACCCCATATTGTACACACAGCACCTCATATTGTACACACAGCACCCCATATTGTACACACAGCCCCCCATATTATACACACAGCACCCCATATTGTACACACAGCTCCCCATATTGTACACACAGCCCCCCATATTATACACACAGCACCCCATATTGTACACACAGCCCCCCATATTGTATACACAGCCCCCCATATTGTACACACAGCACCCCGTATTGTACACACAGCCCCCCATATTGTATACACAGCCCCCCATATTGTATACACAGCCCCCCATATTGTACACACAACACCCCATATTGTACACACAGCACCCCATATTGTACACACAGCACCCCATATTGTATACACAGAACCCCATATTGTACACATAGCACCCCATATTCTATACACAGCACCCCGTATTGTACACACAGCACCCCGTATTGTACACACAGCTCCCCATATTATACACACAGCTCCCCATATTATACACACAGCACCCCATATTGTACACACAGCTCCCCATATTGTACACACAGCACCTCATATTGTACACACAGCACCCCATATTGTACACACAGCTCCCCATATTGTACACACAGCACCCCATATTGTACACACAGCACCCCATATTGTACACACAGCCCCCCATATTGTACACACAGCACCCCATATTGTACACACAGCACCCCATATTGTACACACAGCACCCCATATTGTACACACAGCACTCCATATTGTACACACAGCACCCCATATTGTACACACAGCACTCCATATTGTACACACAGCTCCCCATATTGTACACACAGCCCCCCATACTGTACACACAGCACCCCATATTGTACACACAGCACCCCATATTGACAGATAAACACAGAATTGTTGACATTTTTGCAGATTTATTAAAAAAGAAAACCTGAAATATCACATGGTCCTAAGTATTCAGACCCTTTGCTCAGTATTTAGTAGAAGCCCCTTTTGATGAGTCTTTTTGGGAAAGATACAACAAGTTTTTCACACCTGGATTTGGGGATCCTCTGCCATTCCTCCTTGCAGATCCTCTCCAGTTCTGTCAGGGGGGATGGTAAACGTTGGTGGACGGCCATTTTTAGGTCTCTCCAGAGATGCTCAATTGGGTTTAAGTCAGGGCTCTGGCTGGGCCATTCAAGAACAGTCACAGAGTTGTTGTGAAGCCACTCCTTCGTTATTTTAGCTGTGTGCTTAGGGTCATTGTCTTGTTGGAAGGTAAACCTTCGGCCCAGTCTGAGGTCCTGAGCACTCTGGAGAAGGTTTTCGTCCAGGATATCCCTGTACTTGGCCGCATTCATCTTTCCCTCGATTGCAACCAGTCGTCTTGTCCCTGCAGCTGAAAACACCCCCACAGCATGATGCTGCCACCACCATGCTTCACTGTTGGGACTGTATTGGACAGGTGATGAGCAGTGCCTGGTTTTCTCCACACATACCGCTTAGAATTAAGGCCAAAAAGTTCTATCTTGGTCTCATCAGACCAGAGAATCTTATTTCTCACCATCTTGGAGTCCTTCAGGTGTTTTTAGTAAACTCCATGCGGGCTTTCATGTGTCTTGCACTGAGGAGAGGCTTCCGTCGGGCCACTCTCCCATAAAGCCCCGACTGGTGGAGGGCTGCAGTGATGGTTGACTTTCTACAACTTTCTCCCATCCCCCGACTTCATCTCTGGAGCTCAGCCACAGTGATCTTTGGGTTCTTCTTTACCTCTCTCACCAAAGCTCTTCTCCCCCGATAGCTCAGTTTGGCCGGACGGCCAGCTCTAGGAAGGGTTCTGGTCTTCCCAAACGTCTTCCATTTAAGGATTATGGAGGCCACTGTGCTCTTAGGATCCTTAAGTGTAGCAGAAATGTTTTGGTAACCTTGGCCAGATCTGTGCCTTGCCACAATTCTGTCTCTGAGCTCTTCAGGCAGTTCAGCTGTGGGTGGATTCTTGAGAGAGTGAAAGGGACTCTTTATCCACTTCAGCCCCGGAGAGAAGGACCGGGACGTTTTTTTGCGATTCTGCACTGCGTCGCCTTAACTGACAGTTGCGCGGTCGTGCGACGTTGCACCCAAACAAAATTGACGTCCTTTTTTTCCCCCACAAATAGAGCTTTCTTTTGGTGGTATTTGATCACCTCTGCAGTTTTTTTTTTTTTGCGCTATAAACAAAAAATAAGAGCGACAATTTTGAAGAAAAAAGCAATATTTTTTACTTTTTGCTATAATAAATATCCCCCAAAAAATATATAAAAAAACATTTTTTTTTCCTCAGTTTAGGCCGATATGTATTTTTCTACATATTTTTGGTAAAAAAAAAAAAATCGCAATAAGTGTATGTTGATTGGTTTGTGCAAAATGTATAGCGTCTACAAAATAGGGGATAGTTTTATGGCAGTTTTATTATGTTTTTTTTTTTTTTTACTAGTAATGGCGGCGATCTGCAATTTTTATCAGGACTGTGACATTATGGCGGACACATCGGACACTTTTGACACTATTTTAGGACCATTGTCATTTATACAGCGATCAGTGCAATAAAAATGCACTGATTACTGTGTAAATGACACTGGCAGTGAAGGGGTTAACCACTGGGGGGCGATCAAGGTGTTAAGTGTGTCCTAGGGAGTGATTCTAACTGTGAGGGGGGATGGGCTTGAACACACAGGACAGTGATCACTGCTCTCAATGACAGAGAGCTGTGATCGCTGTCCTGCCACTAGGCAGAACGGGGAAATGCTTTGTATCTCCCCGTTCTTACGCTCCGTGACGCGATCGCGGGCCCCCGGTGGACATTTATTTATTTTTTATTGCATTTACGTATAAATATGAGATCTGAGGTCTTTTTGCCCCCAGGTCTCACAAAGGAATGTTTACATTCCTTGTAATAGGGAAAAAAAAGTGAACCCATTTTTTTTTTTTAAAAGGACAGTGTAAAAAAAAAAAAAAAAAGAAAAGGAAAAAATAAAAATAAAAATTTAAAGCGCCCCGTCCAGCCGAGCTTGCGCGCAGAAGAGATGAACGCATAGGTTCTATTACAAGACATGTTTATATTCCTTGTAATAGGAATAAAAGTGACACATTTTTTTTGTAAAGAACAGTGTAAAAATAAAAAATAAAAGGTAAAATAAATAAGAGAAAATTTTTTTTTTTTTATTAAACGCTCCCCGTCCCGCCGAGTTCGCGAACGCATACGTGAGTAGCGCCCGCATAAGAAAACGGTGTTCAAACCACACATGTGAGGTATCGCCGCGATCGTTAGAGCGAAAGCAATAATTCTAGCCCTGGACCTCCTCTGTATCTCTAAACATGTAGCTTGTAGAAATTTTTTCAAACGTCGTCTATGGAGATTTTTAAGGGTCAAAGTTTGTCGCCATTCCACGAGTGGGTCGCAGTTTTGAAGCGTGACATGTTGGGTATCAATTTACTCGGCGTAACATTATCTTTCAGAATATAGAACAAAAACTGTACTACACTGTCGTCTTTTTTTTTAATTCAAAAAAGTGTATTTTTTTTTACAAAAAAATTGGGCTTGTAAGACTGGTGTGACATAAAGTATTGCAAAGACCACCATTTTATTCTCTAGGGTGTCTGAAAAAAACTTTCAGGGCCCTGGTGCAAGAAACCATAGATAGCCCCCCTGACCTCCGGCCAGGGTCCTTCCCACTGATCCCAGGGGCAGCAGGACCTGGATAGGAGGGGGAACAAATCCCCTCCATTTTCCTCCTGCAGCCACTGAATGCCTATCAGAGAGAGAGGAGGAGAAGCAGATTTTTAGTGGCTGCAGGAGAAAAATGGAGGGGATTTGTTCCTCTAAATGCCCCCCCATCCAGGTGTTCAGGGGCAACATGTGTGCTATTGCCATTGTGACCGCTGTAGTTACGCCCTGGGATGAGTGGCAGTGGTGTTGGTGGGGGATGGGATCAGTGGTCTTTGGGGAGGGATAGGATCAGTGGCATCGGTGGTGGGGGATGGGATGAGTGGCAGCGGTGGGGAGATGGGATCAGTGGCAGCAGTGGTGGTAGGGGGATGGGATGAGTGGCAGCGTTGAGGGGGGATGGGATCAGTGGCAAGGGTTGTGGTAGGGGGTGGGATCAGTGGTAGGGGGGGATTGAATGGGATGAGTGGCAGAGGTGGTGGGGGGAATGGGATCAGTGGCAAGGGTGATGGTTGGAGGAGGATGGGATGGGATGAGTGGTAGTGGAGGGGGTATTGGATGGGATGAGTGGCAGCGGTGGTGGACATTGGATGAAATGAGTAGCAGCGGTGGTGGGGGGATGGGATCCGTGGCGAGGGTGGTGGTTGGGGCGGTGGGATGGTAAGAGTGGTGGGGAGGGGAATGGTATCAGTGGCAAGGATGGGATCAGTGGCAGTAGTGGTCATGGTGGGGTGGATCAGTGGCAGCAGTGGTTGTGGTGGTGTGGGGGGGGTTCAGGGTATCAGTGGCAGTAGTGGTGATCGTGCTGTGGGGGGTATCAGTGGCAGTAGTGGTGGTGTAGGGATCAGTGGCAGTAGTGGTGGTCGTGGTGTGGGGGGTATCAGTGGCAGTAGTGGTGGTGTGGGGATCAGTGGCAGTAGTGGTGGTGTGGGGGGGTATCAGTGGCAGCAGTGGTGGTGTGAGGATCAGTGGCAGTGGGGGGTATCAGTGGCAGTAGTGGTGGTCGTGGTGTGGGGGGTTATCAGTGGCAGTAGTGGTGGTGTGGGGATCAGTGGCAGTAATGGTGGTCATGGTTGTGGGGGGGTATCAGTGGCAGTAGTGGTGGTGTGGGGATCAGTAGCAGTAGTGGTGGTGGTGGTGTGGGGGGTATCAGTGGCAGCAGTGGTGGTGTGGGGATCAGTGGCAGTGGGGGGGTATCAGTGGCAGTAGTGGTGGTGTGGGGATCAGTGGCAGCAGTGGTGGTGTGGGGATCAGTGGCAGTGGGGGGTATCAGTGGTAGTAGTGGTGGTGGTGGTGTGGGGGGGTATCAGTGGCAGCAATGGTGGTGTGGGGATCAGTGGCAGTGGGGGGTATCAGTGGTGGTGTGGGGATCAGTGGCAGTGGGGGGTATCAGTGGCAGTAGTGGTGGTGTGGGGATCAGTGGCAGTGGGGGGTATCAGTGGCAGTAGTGGTGGTGTGGGGATCAGTGGCAGTGGGGGGTATCAGTGGTAGTAGTGGTGGTGGTGGTGTGGGGGGGTATCAGTGGCAGCAGTAGTGGTGTGGGGATCAGTGGCAGTGGGGGGTATCAGTGGCAGTAGTGGTGGTGTGGGGATCAGTGGCAGTGTTGATATAGAGGGATGGGTGCCACTTACTTGCAAAGCAGGTCCGCACTGTAGCCGTCATTCGGCTATAGCGCGGATCTGAAGTGGTTAAAGCAGGGTTAGGTTATAAAATAATCTCCCAAGCTTTGAACATCTCACGGAGCTCTGTTCAATCCATCATCAGAAAATGGAAAGAGTATGGCACAACTGCAAACCTACCAAGACATGGCCGTCCACCTAAACTGACCTAAAACTCTGGACAATCCAATAAACAGCACGCTATTTGGGGTTATTTCTAGGTAAACCACACATATTGTATGTATATATATATATATTGTAATTGTATATATTGATATATATTGATATACACACATTGATGAGATAATAGTAATGGTGTAGATTAAATGTATCAGAATAAAAGTACATATATGGAAATGAAAAGCCATCAATGAGTGTATACGGAAATGTTATAAATGTATACACTGTGTGGAACTCGTGCTGAAAATATGTGAACCACATTCACACACCAGAGGACCCCCTTCTGGAAGATGTCAAATAGTATCAATATGATCGAAAAATTACAAGAGCAAATAACTATTTACTCTCTTTTCATGTTCATTTTTTCTTCATTTTTATGTTTTTACATTTTCATGTTCTTCAGTAGGGCGCTCCGCGGAGCATCCACACAATGGGGTACACGGGTATGTGGATGTAGGAGAATGCTCGAAACCAATGACAAAAAATATAGCAAAGATATAACAAAAATGTGACAAAAATAAGCCCTCAAAAACGGAGAGACAATAATAATATGAATAAATAACGTGGTGAATTATAAACAAACCGCACCACGATATAAGTGTCATTAAATATCTGTCATCTGTTGAGATGAGATTAGGCTGAAAACTGGAACAAAACCATATACTAGTTGGAGCACACGCCGTAACCCATGTTTGAGTCAAGAGCCGAATCCCAGCACACAAAGCGAGCAGCACTAAAGGCAAGAAGTCTCACTCCCTGTGCTGCAGCACTCGGCTCACTGACGGCTTCCCATCTAAACCACTACTATGTTGTGAGGGAGCACAACAGCATCAGTAAAGCCCCATACACACGATAGGACTTTGTACAAACTTTCCCTTGGATTTTTGTACAAAGGGCGTTGCCCAAAAGTTTGTCTTTTATACAGACGACAGGACTTTTCCAGCAAACTTTCACCAAATCACGTGGTTTTTTAGCTCTTTACCACCACCCTTTGGTCAACTTCTGTATTGTTGTCTAATATTGTGTCAATCTCGCCACTTTTATTGGCGAGATTGACACCTTGCGAGCCGGGTTCACACTGGTGTGGGGATCCGACTTGGATCCTCGCCAATGCAAGGCACTGTGTTTGGTATGAATCCTGAGGGGGAATGCCGCGCCCAATTTTAAATTAAAAACCGGCATGGGTTCCCCTCCAGGGGCATACCGGGCCCTTAGGTCTGGTATGGATATTAAGGGGAACCCCCTACGCCGAAAAAAACGGCGTGGGGGTCCCCCCCAAAATCCATACCAGGCCCTTATCCGAGCACGCAGCCCGGGCGGTCAGGAAATGGGGTGGGGACGAGCAAACGCCCCCTCCTGAGCCATACCAGGCCGCATGCCCTCAACATGAGGGGTGGGTGCTTTAGGGGAGGGGGGCGCCCTGAGGCCCCCCCACCCCAAAGCACCTTGTCCCCATGTTGATGAGGACAAGGGCCTCTTCCCGACAACCCTGGCCGTTGGTTGTCGGGGTCTGCGGGCGAGGGCCTTTAATAAGGGGGCCCCCTTTAATAAGGGGGCCCCCAGATCCCGGCCCTCCACCCTATGTGAACGAGTATGGGGTACATCGTACCCCTACCCATTCACCTAGGGGAAAAAAGTGTCAATAAAAAACACAATACACAGGTTTTTAAAGTAATTTATTAGGCAGCTCCAGGGTCTTCTTCCGACTCCGGGGTCCTCTTCCAACTTCGGGGGTCTCTCCGGCGTCTTCTCCCGGTTCTTCTGCCGGCTCCACCGCTATCTTCTGCCGCTCTTTTGAAAGTAGTGGTCCAGACTTCTTCCCTCTTCTCTTTCAGAGATGTTGGCATGACGCTCTCTCCAGCTGGAATGCTCTCTGAGCGCACCGCAACTGACTTATATAGGTGGTGACCCCGCCCCCTTGTGAGGTCACAGTCCCGGGGCATGCAGGGACTGTGACCTCACAAGAGGGCGTGGTCATCGGATTACATCCTACGTGTAGCTCTACCGACATACTGTATTTGACACACTGTACAGGTAATAACAATATACAATGTACCACGTGTTGCAGTTTATAAAAGAACGTAACTTATGTATATTACCTGTAGTTTTTACTTTTCCTTTTTGACCCAAGTCAGAATTGTCCTACATTGGCACTCTCCTTTTTGAATGACATTTTATTGTTACCTTCCTGGCTGCGTTGCATCCATTGATATGGTTATTGTGGTTTATAATTGACTCAAATGGTATGCTTCTTCCTCTCTACACATCCTTGGATAAGGCCGCTGTGCTCACACACAACATGGTATTGGGTTGGATGGAAAGTTGCCAGTAAGCCGAGTTCTGCAGCACAGGGAGTGAGACTTCTTGCCTTTCAGCGCTCCTCATTTTGTGTGCTGGGATTCGGCTCTTGATTTGAGCATAGGTTACGGCATATCCTCCAAGTGGTATGTGGTTTTGACATGACATGCCTTATGCCATCTTGATGGCGGCGTTGTATCCTATGATATTGTTATTGTGGTTTACATTTTGTTTAAATGGTGTGTTTTTTTTTTTTTCCTTTCCACACATTCTAACTGATGCCGCTGTGCTCCCTCACAACATAGTATTGGTTTAGATGGGAAGCCGTCAGTGAGCCGAGTGCTGCAGCACAGGAAGTGAGACTTCTTGCCTTTAGTGCTGCTCGCTTTGTGTGCTGGGATTCGGCTCTTGACTCAAGCATGGGTTACGGCGTGTGCTCCAACTAGTATATGGTTTTGTTCCAGTTTTCAGCCTAATCTCATCTCAACAGGTGACAGATATTTAATGACACTTATATCGTGGTGCGGTTTGTTTATAATTCACGTTATTTTTTCATATTATTATTGTCTCCGTTTTTCAGGGCTTATTTTTGTCACATTTTTGTTATATCTTTACTATATTTTTTGTCATTGATTTTCGAGCATTCTCCTACATCCACATACCCGTGTACCCCATTGTGTGGATGCTCCGCGGAGCGCCCTACTGAAGAACATGAAAATGTAAAAACATAAAAATTAAAAAAAAATGAACATAAAAAGAGAGTAAATAGTTATTTGCTCTTCTAATTTTTCGATCATATTGATACTATTTGACATCTTCCAGAAGGGGGTCCTCTGGTGTGTGAATGTGGTTCACATATTTTCAGCACGAGTTCCACACAGTGTATACATTTATAACATTTCCGTATACACTCATTGATGGCTTTTCATTTCCATATATGTACTTTTATTCTGATACATTTAATTTACACCATTACTATTATCTCATCAATATGTATATCAATATATTACAATATATATACAATATGTGTGGCTTACCTAGAAATAACCCCAAGTAGCGTGCTGTTTATTGCGATTGTCCAGAGTTTTATTGTATACTAAAAACTTTTAAACTCACTGTTTTTTATCTATACTCTTTATTTTCTGGGCACTAGAAGGGTAATACATGTAACGAGGATGGTGTGTGGGGTTTTTCTGCCTTGCCCTCTTTTCATTGTCAGGTGTTTTGTATGTTTTTAATTACCTACCTGTTATATGTCTTTGCTGTGTTAACCTTCTACTTAGCTATGAGTAAGCATCGGTTGATGTGAAACGCGTTAGCTAGCAGTTGTCCTGTGTTATCCACTTTTTATGTGACCTGCTTTTTGTTACAATAAAGGTGCTTTTTTTCACGGAAGTGCGGCCATCCAGGCTTCTCTTTTTGTTTTCCACAGGACAACTATTAGTCGTGTTCTCCACAAATCTGCCCTTTATGGAAGAGTGACAAGAAGAAAGACATTGGTGAAAGAAAGTCATAAGAAGTCCTGTTTGTAGTTTGTGAGAAGCCATGTGGAGGACACAGCAAACATGTGGAAGAAGGTGATCTGGTCACATGAGACCAAAATTCAACTTTATGGCCTAAAAGTAAAACGCTATGTGTGGGGAAAACTAACACTGCACATCACCCTGAATACACCATCCCCACCGTGAAACATGGTGGTGGCAGCCTCATGTGGTGGGGATGGTTTTCCTCAGCAGGGACAGGGAAGCTGGTCAGAGTTGATGGGAAGATGGATGGAGACAAATACAGGACAATCTTAGAAGAAAACCTGTTAGAGTCTACAAAAGACTTGAGACTGGGGGGAGGTTCACCTTCCAGCAGGACAACGACCCGAAACATCCAGCCAGAGCTACAATGGAATGGTTTAGATCAGTGTTTCTCAACTCCAGTCCTCAAGGCGCCCCAACAGGTCATGTTTTCAGGATTTCCATTATTTTGCACAGGTGATTTGATCAGTTTCACTGCCTTAGTAATTACCACATCCGTTTCATCTGGGGGAAATCCTGAAAACATGACCTGTTGGGGCACCTTGAGGACTGGAGTTGAGAAACACTGGTTTAGATCAAAGCATATCCATGTGTTATGCCCCGTACACACGGTCGGATTTTCCGGTGGAAAATGTCCGATCGGAGCGTGTTGTCGGAAATTCCGACTGTGTGTGGGCTCCATCGGACATTTTCCATCGGATTTTCCGACACACAAAGTTGGAGAGCAGGAGATAAAATTTTCTGACAACAAAATCCGTTGTTGGAAATTCCGATCGTGTGTACATAAATCCGACGGACAAAGTGCCACGCATGCTCAGAATAAATAAAGAGATGAAAGCTATTGGCCACTGCCCCGTTTATAGTCCCGACGTACGTGTTTTACGTCACCGCGTTCAGAGCGATCGGATTTTCCGACAACTTTGTGTGACCGTGTGTATGCAAGACAAGTTTGAGCCAACATCCGTCGGAAAAAATCCTAGGATTTTGTTGTCGGAATGTCCGAACAAAGTCCGACCGTGTGTACGCCCTATTAGAATGGCCCAGTCACAGTCCAGACCTAAATCCCATTGAGAATCTGTGGCAAGACTTGAAAATTGCTGTTCACAGACGCTCTCCATCCAATCTGACAGAGCTTGAGATATTTTGCAAAGAAGAATGGGCAGAAATGTCCCTCTCTAGATGTGCAAAGCTGGTAGAGACACCCCCAAAAAGACTTGTAGAGAAAGGGGGTTCTACAAAGTATTGACTCCGGGGGGCGCCATACAAATGCCCCTCCCCCCCACACTTTTCACATATTTATTTGTATCATTTATCATTTTCCTTCCACTTCACAATTATGTGACACTTTGTGTTGGTCTATCACATAAAATCCCAATAAAATACATTTACATTTTTGGTTGTAAGATGACAAAATGTGGGGAATTTCATTGGGGTATGAATACTTTTTCAAGGCACTGTACAGTCCCATATTTCTATACTATATGTGTTTATGCAGCACAATTACAAGGACTCATATAAAGGATAGTGAGTGTTATACGAGGTGTTACTCCCAGTCCCAATTAAGGTCCCTAAATTAGGCCCCAGCTACAAGCCGGCTTATTTCTCACCCCCGGCACAAAAGGCGCCCTTCCCAAAGTTCAAAAGAGGAATTTTCAAAAATAAAACCACAGCAATTTTTTTATGATGTTTTTGTTCAGTCAAAATTCTTCCTGTTCAGTAGGGACTGGCCGAGCTTCAATCCATCTATGGGCAGGCTGGTCGTACTGAGGGCGATCGATCGACTTCAGTACAACCAGCCTGTCTGATTTTTTTGCATGTGATCACTGCCGGTGGCTATAGCCTCTAGTGGTGATCATTGTGTTCTGCTGGCAGGAAAGTCTCACTGCCGGCAGAACACAATAGTGCTACGGGATTCCCCCATCGGCAGTGTTGATGGGGAAATCAATCAGTTCTCTTTCTTTCCATCAGTGATGGAAGGAAAGAAACGTATTTAATCGATGGGGCTGCTTTAGGCTCTACATCTACTTTTCTAACATGGAAGAACATATGGCATTGCTCACCCTGTGGTGCATTGGGGGGGGGGGGGGGGGCAGAGCTCCGGGCATCACCTGGGTCAGCGAGGTCTGCCACAAAGAGGAAGTTATCATATACAGTACGGGTGGCCCGGGGGACAAAAGTGCAGAACGGCCGATAGAGGCTCAGATAGCGATCGCACAAACCTCGGAATTCTGCAGAATGTTCTCTATATTACACATCCGCACTCCACAATCTTGTTTTTTTTCTTGATAACAATCAATAAATTACCCAACCCCTCAACCGCATTCCCTCCCATCAGTATCATCACATCTGATCTCTGCAGAATAACTACAATTTTAAAGTATCGGTGAACTATTACCTTATAGAACAAATGCAAAAAAGAAATTAAAGAGAAAACATTTATATATATATATATATATATATATATATATATATAACACGCACCCTAATTTTCAGAGGGAAGTTTCAGGGAAAAAAACGTACATTTTAAATAAAGAACTTTGAAGCAAAATAAGGGTCAGTGCCCATCAATGCAGCCTGATCAGTGCCCATCTGCAGCCTCGCCATTGCCCATCAATGCAGCCTGATTAGTGCCCAGCTGCAGCCTCGCCATTGCCCATTAATGCCGCCTGATCAGTGCCCAGCTGCAACCTCGATATTGCCCATCAATTCAGCCCAATCAGTGCCCAGCTGCCGCCTTAGCCTGATCAGTGCCCCTCTGCAACCTTGATTTTGCCCATCAATGCAGCCTAATCAGTGCCCAGCTGCAGCCTCACCAATGCCCATCAGTGCAGTCTGATCAGTGCCCCTCTGCAACCCCGATATTGCCCATCATTGCAGCCTAATCAGTGCCCAGCTGCAGCCTCACCATTGCCCATCAATTCAGCCTGATCAGTGCCCAGCTGCAACCTCGATATTGCCCATCATTGCAGGCTAATCAGTGCCCAGCTGCAGCCTCACCATTGCCCATCAATTCAGCCTGATCAGTGCCCAGCTGCCACGTTAGCCTGATCAGTGCCCCTCTGCAACCTCAATATTGCCCATCAATTCAGCCTGATCAGTGCCCATCTGCAGCCACCTTAGCCTGATCAGTGCCCCTCTGCAACCTCGATATTGCCCATCATTGCAGCCTGATCAGTGCCCAGCTGCAGCCTCACCTTTGCCCATCAATGCAGTCTGATCAGTGCCCATCTGTAACCTCGATATTGCCCATCAATGCCGCCCGATTAGTGCCCATCTGCAGCCTCGCCATTGCCCATCAATGCAGCCCCAGTGCCCAGCTGCAGCCTCACCATTGCCCATCAATGCAGCCTGATCAGTGCCCAGCTGCAGCCTCACCATTGCCCAACAATGCAGCCTGATCAGTGCCCACCTGCAACCTCGATATTGCCGATCAATGCAGCACAATCAGCACCCATCTGCAGCCTCACCATTCAGCCTGATCAGTGCCCATCTGCAGCCACCTTAGCCTGATCAGTGCCCCTCTGCAACCTCGATATTGCCCATCATTGCAGCCTGATCAGTGCCCAGCTGCAGTCTCACCATTGCCCATCAATGCTGCCTGATCAGCACCCATCTGCAGCCTCGCCATTGCCCATCAATGCAGCCTGATCAGTGCCCATCTGCAACTTCGATATTGCCCATTAATGCAGCCTGATCAGTGCTCATCTGCAACCTCGATATTGCCCATTAATTCAGCCTGATTAGCACTCATCTGCAGCCTCGCCATTGCCCATCAATGCAGCCTGATCAGTGCCCATCTGCAGCCTCGCCATTGCCCATTAATGCAGCCTGATCAGTGACCAGCTGCAGCCTCACCATTGCCCATCAGTGCAGCCTGATCAGTGCCCATCTGCAACTTTAATATTGCCCATCAATGCAGGATGATGAGTGCCCATCTGCAACCTCGATATTGCCCAAGAATGCAGCCTGATCAGTGCCCAGATGCAGCCTTGCTATTGCCGATCAATGCAGCCCGATCAGCACCCATCTGCAACCTTGATATTGCCCATCAATTCAGCCTGATCAGTGCCCAGCTGCAGCCTCACCATTGCCCATCAATGCTGCCTGATCAGCACCCATCTGCAGCCTCGCCATTGCCCATCAATGCAGCCTGATCAGTGCCCATCTGCAACCTCAATATTGCCCATCAATTCAGCCTGATCAGTGTCCATCTGCAACCTCGATATTGCCCAAGAATGCTGCCTGATCAGTGCCCAGATGCAGCCTTATATGCCAATAAATATGGTGTGTGTATATATATATATATATATATATATATATATATATATATACATATACATATACATATACATATACACTATATTGTCAAGAGTATTGGGACACCTGCCTTTACACACACATAAACTTTAATGGCACCCCAGTCTTAGTTTGTAGGGTTCAATAGACACACTCCTAAAAGTTGTGGCCGACCTTCCCAGAAGAGTTGAAGCTGTTATAGCTGCAAAGGGCGGAGCCAACTCAATATTGAACCCTACGGACTAAGACTGGGAGGCTAATTAAGTTCATGTGCGTGTAAAGGCAGGTGTCCCAATACTTTTGATAATATAGTGTGTGTATATATATATATATATATATATATATATATATTTGTGATAGTGAGCATCCCTGTCTCTAGAAAAATGGGTTTAACCCCTTACCACCCAGGCCAATTCTGACACTTCTCTCCTACATGTAGAAATCATAAGTTTTTTTGCTAGAAAATACTCAGAACCCCCAAACATTATATATGGGTTCTGCGAGCGATCATGTGGGGACGGGGGCGCTTTAATTTTTTTTATTATTGTTTATTTTACTTTTATATTTTGACACTTTGCCTTTATATTTTTTTGATCACTTTTATTCCTATTACAAGGGATATAAACATCCCTTGTAATAAGAATAGGGCATGAAAGGTCCTCTTTACAGCGAGATCTGGGGTCTATAAGTCCCCACATCTCTCCTCTGTGCTGGAAAGCCTAAAATTAAAAATAAAAATGCAAAAAATGATCTCAGCTTCCCAGCCAAGTAATAGGAAAAGAAAATGCCACTCCAGGTGAGAGATGGAACCAGGTAGGCTGGGGAATGGACTCCTCCCAGGGGTAGACACAACGTCATAACGTCGCGCCCGGGCTCTGAAGGTCATAGAGATGACCAGGGACCATGTGGTCCTCAGTCAGCTCTATGGTAATTGCCCACCGCCAGCTGATTCATTATCGCCAATGGCACGAGCGAGCCGGTATAAGCACCAGAGGGCGGCGGGAGGGGGGTGTCCTTCCTCTCCTGCTGTTTGTAAAAACAATCAAGGGGCTGAACAGATTGTTTATGCTGAGCAGGGAATCACCGGCAAAAAAGAAGATACCTGGATACATAGTTGCCAATATTGTAAATAAATTTATAGGGACACTTTTTTTTCTGTCTGTAGTCGTATTATAATTAGGGGGCGGGTCATTTGTTTGTAGGCGTGTCATAGCGGGGAAAGAAAAATGGTTTAAACTAAATATTGGGCGTGGCTTAATGGTGACGTGGCTCAAAGGGGGTGTGATTAGAGTGTGAGATGAATGAGGAATGGAGGGAGAAAGAGAGAGGGAGAGAGAGAAGGAAGGAAAGAGAGAGGGATGGAGGGACAGCAGGCCCAGATCCTACACAACAATAGAAATATGTGTATTTCAAAAAGTTTAACGATCAGTAGATAAATATACTTCAAACACCTGGCGTTGGCGCTTCAATCATCCCGGCACCATGGTTGATATGGTGTCAGAATGATTGAAGCACATTATTTATATTATTACATTGTAATATAAAATGAAATAGTTCAACTCACCATAATGCAGAATCAGTGGGAGCCCTGAGAGTGTCACTATCACCTGCCATCAGATGCCATCAGGTGCCCCCAGCAGAGTCCCTCCTTACATCAGGTGCCCCCAGTAGAGTCCCTCCTTACATCAGGTGCCCCCAGTAGATTACCTCCTTACATCGGGTGCCCCCAGTAGAGTCCCTCCTTACATCAGGTGCCCCCAGCAGAGTCCCTCCTTACATCAGGCATTCCCAGCAGAGTCCGTCCTTACATCAGGTGTCCCCAGCAGAATCCCTCCTTACATCTGGTGCCCCCAGTAGAGTCCCTCCTTACATCAGGTTTCCCCAGCAGATTCTCTCCTTACATCAGGTGCCCCCAGCGGAGTCCCTCCTTACATCAGGTGCCCCCAGCGGAGTCCCTCCTTACATCAGGTGTCCCCAGTAGAGTCCCCCTTTACATCAGGTGTCCCCAATAGTGTCCTCCTTAAATCACGTGTCCCCAATAAAGTTACCCATTACTCATGTGTTCCCATGCTCCCAAGTTGTTGCCCCCCTTTCACCTTTGTACTGTGGGATCAGTACTCACATCGTGTCCCTCTCCGGTCATGTGACAAGTCACATGACAGGGGTAGAGAGGAAGAAGGACACAGTCCGCCCACCTTTCTTAGCAGTGCACCACTGAGACTGAGGAAAGTTCTCCGTCTCAGTGCCGGGTCTTTCCCGCCCATTGCAAGCTGGAAGGAGGAGAAAGCCAAATCCAAATCCTCTTTCCAGCAGCGGCTATTGGCCACTGCTCCTTCTGACAGGAGTGACACTGCAGTCAGTAAGGAGCAGGACAAGCAGCCAACTAGGCAGCATAGCGCTCAGGGCAGGTCCCAGGTCCCCCCCCCTCCTGGTCCGGGCCTGGCATTCACACAACATTCCCGGACATTGACCATTCCCAGGAAGGAATGTCCACACATATGAATCGATTTGCTGGCTGCACTTTACTAATGGAATTGAGGGAATTCAATCGCATCGCATCGACATGCAATCCAGAGTCACTTGACAATACAAAGACAATCACATTTAGTGGACGGCATTTAGTGGACAGCAGTCACACGTGAAAGCACATACAGTACCTTTAGCAGCCATCTCCCTCTAACAGTCTCTCCTTCCACCCGCAGTCATTAGTGCTCACAGGACTGGGCTCCCTATAATCAACTCATTCATAGGTACACATCTCCCAGTACCCTCCGGGGGCCCAGCCTCACTCAGGGAACTCTTGTGCTAGCCTAAAAAGCCTTGTGCAATCTGCCCCAGCCCCCCACCCCCATAAGGGATCGAACGTCTACAGCCAGCTCTTCCTGGGTCCAGGTCTACTCTTCCCCAACCTCCTGCCCTGTCCAGGGTCTACACATGCAGATTACACCTGCCTAGGTGTGGGGTGTTTAGCTCCCATGCCCCAAGTACTGCTAGGGCTCCTCCCAACGCGGCTTATACGTGGGCACTGACTCACTCATGACATCACTGCAGGAGGGCTTTACCTAAAAGGGGGCCTAGCACCTGTTGACACTATTTGCTATAACCAGACACTATTCTGGTACAGAGCCACCTAGTGGCAAAGTAGCTAACTGCACCCGCCTACATGTGCCGTCTCTAGAACACAATAGACTTTCTCGGTGACAACCATTACAGGAAGTGAGGGTAAACGGCACCCCACGAACACAATACACCAATGTAAAAAGCATATCAATTTTATTACAAAGACTTAAAAAAAGAAAATCTGAAAGTAAAAAAAAAAAAAAATCAAAGTGAATGATGCACCGCAATGTTGTGTAGGAGGCGATCTCCCTAAATATTTTTTTCAGCGGGAACGCAGGGGAACGCAGTTCTGGCACCTCCAGGACTGAATGTATGCAAAAGGCAAGATGTACTGAGGTGTGCTGCAGGGTCTGTTGATGCTGGCTGCTGGGGGATCTATTGTTACTGGAGGGGATCTATTTTTGCAGGGGGGGTGTCTGTTGTTGCTGGGGAGGTCTATTGTTGCTGGCAGGGGATCTATTGTTGCTGGGGTGGGTCTTATGTTGCTAGGTGGTCAGTTGTTGCTGGGAGGGATCTACTGCTGAGGGAGGGGTCTATGGCTGCTGACTGCTGGAAGATCTGTTGTTTTTACAGGGGGTCTATTGTTGCTGAGAGAGGGGATGGTATTTTCTTATAGGTGGTCCATTGCAACTGGGGGGTCTATTGTCTTGTAGGTGGTCCATTGCAACTGGGGGGTCTCCTCACAACCAGCATCAATAGATCTGTTGTTTCTGCAGAGGTCTGTTGTTGCTGACAGGGATCTACTGTTGCTGGGGGTGGGTCTTATGTTGCTGGGGGGATCTACTGTTGAGGGAGGGGTCTATTGTTGCTGGCTGCTGGAAGATCAGCTGTTGCTACAGGGGGTCTATTGTTGCTGGCTGCTGGAAGATCAGCTGTTGCTACAGGGGGCCTATTGTTGCTGAGGGAGGGGATGGTATTTTCTTGTAGGTGGTTCATTGTTGCTGGGGGAGGGATCTATGGTTTCTGGGGGTCTATTGATGCCGGTTGTGAGAAGATCTGTTGTTGCTGCAGAGGTCTGTTGTTGCTGGCAGGGGATCTGTTGTTGCTGGGGGGTCAGTTGTTGCTGGGAGGGATCTACTGTTGAAGGAGGGGTCTATTGTTGCTGGCTGCTGGAAGATCTGTTGTTGCTGCTGGGGGTCTATTGTTGCTGAGGGAGGGGGGTATTTTCTTGTAGGTGGGCTATTGTTGCTGGGGGGTCTATTAATGCTGGTTATGAGATCTGTTGTTGCTGCAGAGGTCTGTTGTTGCTGGAAGGGGATCTATTGTTGCTGGGGTTGGGTCTAGGAGGTCAATTTTTGCTGGGAGGGATCTACTGTTGAGGGAGGGGTCTATTGGTGCTGGCTGCTGGAAGATCTGTTGTTGCTGCTGGGGGGGGGGGGGGCTATTGTTGGTATTTTCTTGTAGGTGGTCCATTGTTGCTGAGGGGAAGCTATTGTTGCTGGGGGTCTATTGATGCTGGCTGTGAGGAGATCTGTTTTTGCTGCTGGGGCTCTATTGTTGCTGAGGGAGGGGGTGGTATTTTTCTTGTAGGTGGTCCATTGTTGCTGGGGGGGATCTGTTGTTGCTGGGGTTTTATTGATGCTGGCTGTGAGGAGATCTGTTGTTGCTGCTGGGGATCTACTGTTGCCGGGGAAGGGGGTATTTTGTTGTGGGTGGTCCATTGCTGCTTGGGGGGATCTATTGATGCTGGCTGCAGGGGATCTATTTTACTGATTTTTTTGTTATCATTAACAAGTTCTATACAAATTAGTTAGTACCACAAATGTTACTGTATTCTCTAAAAGGGGTGGTCTTGGGAGGTGGGTAGGGGGTGGAACCAAGGAACGATGCTCAGAGGTGGGTAGGGGGTGGGACCAAGGAACGCAACTCGGAGGTTGGTAGGGGGTGGAAACAAGGAACGGTGCATGGAGGTGAGTAGGGGGTGGAACAAAGGAATGGTGCTCGGAGGTGGGTAGGGGGTGGAACCAAGGAATGGTGCTCAGAGGTGGGTAGGGGGTGGAACCAAGGAATGGTGCTCGGAGGTGGGTAGGGGGTGGAACCAAGGGATGGTGCTAGGAGGTGGATAGGGGATGGAACCAAGGGATGGTGCTCGGAGGTGGGTAGGGGGTGCAAACAAGGAACGGTGCATGGAGGTGGATAGGGGTGGAACAAAGGAAAAAGGAATGGTGCTCGGAGGTGGGTAGGGGGTGGAACCAAGGAACGGTGCTCGGAGGTGGGTAGGGGGGTGGAACCAAGGAATAGTGCACAGAAGTGGGTAGGGGGTGGAAACAAGGAACGGTGCATGGAGGTGGGTAGGGGGTGGAACCAAGGAACGATGCTCGGAGGTGGGTAGGGGGGTGGAACCAAGGAATAGTGCTCAGAAGTGGGTAGGGGGTGGAAACAAGGAACGGTGCATGGAGGTGGGTAGGGGGTGGAAACAAGGAATGGTGCATGGAGGTGAGTAGGGGGTGGAACAAAGGAATGGTGCTCGGAGGTGGGTAGGGGGTGGAACCAAGGAATGGTGCTCGGAGGTGGGTAGGGGGTGGAACCAAGGAATGGTGCTCGGAGGTGGGTAGGGGGTGGAACCAAGGGATGGTGCTCGGAGGTGGGTAGGGGGTGGAAACAAGGAACGGTGCATGGAGGTGGGTAGGGGTGGAACAAAGGAAAAAGGAATGGTGCTCGGAGGTGGGTAGGGGGTGGAACCAAGGAACGGTGCTCGGAGGTGGGTAGGGGGTGGAACCAAGGAACGATGCTCGGAGGTGGGTTGGGGGGTGGAACCAAGGAACGATGCTCGGAGGTGGGTAGGGGGGTGGAACCAAGGAATAGTGCTCAGAAGTGGGTAGAGGGTGGAAACAAGGAACGGTGCATGGAGGTGGGTAGGGGGTGGAACCAAGGAACGGTGCTCGGAGGTGGGTAGGGGGTGGAACCAAGGAATGATGCTATGGGGGGGGGTAGGGGGGTGGAACCAAGGAATAGTGCTCGGAGGTGCGTAGGGGGTGAAGCCAAGGAACAGTGCTTCACAGGTGGGTAGGGGGTGGAAACAAGGAACGATTCATTCATTGTTTGTTATAATAAAGTTCAATAAAGATTTAAAAAAAAGTTGGAGTGGAGGTCAGATGTTCCTGTGGACAGTAGAGCTCCAGCTACAGCCATTCATTGTTTGTTACAATAAAGTTAAATTTAAAAAAAAAAAAGTAGAGTGGAGGCCACATGTTTCCTGTGAACAGTAGAGCTCCAGCTCCAGCCATTCATTGTGTGTTACAATAAAGTTCAATTAAAAAAAAAGTGGAGTGGAGGCCACATGTTTCCTGTGGACAGTGGAGCTCCAGCTAGAGCCATTCATTGTTTGTTACAATAAAGTTCAATTTAAAAAAAAAGTGGAGTGGAGGCCACATGCTTCCTGTCAAACGTGGAGCTCCACTCTGCAGCCAGGCCCCCTCCTTTCCGTCTTCGTAGAAGGAAGGAGAGGGATCTCGGATGTTGGCACACGCTGTTTTGTAGCACCCAATACTTTCACTTTCATTCCTTTCTTCTGCTGCCAGCGATGGCGTCTGCTGATCTGAGAGCTGAGCTTGAATGTTCCATCTGCCTGGACATTTATACAGATCCCGTAACGCTGAAATGTGGGCACAACTTCTGCCGGCTCTGCATCAGCCGTGCATTGGACACACAGGAGGGGTCTGGAGGTTATTCCTGCCCTGAATGCAGACAGAAGGTTTGGGATCGGCCTGCACTGCAGGGGAACACAACACTGCGTAACATTGTGGAGAACTTCTTCCACGCTCAGCCAGATCATGGAGAGTCCAAGGTCCTCTGTACTTACTGTGTGGACTTTCCTGCTCCTGCTGTTAGATCCTGTCTGCACTGTGAGGTCTCTCTCTCTGTAATAAACACATGAAAGTCCACAAAAAGTCATCAGAACACGTCTTAACTGACCCCACGCTGTTCCTGGAGAGCCGGAAATGCTCTGTCCATAAGAAGTTCCTGGAGTATTACTGTGCCGAGGATGATACCTGTGTCTGTGCATCCTGTTGTCTGTTTGGAGGACACAAGGGACATGATATCGAGTCACTGGATAGGGCCTCTGGAAAGAAAATAAATAAAATGAGAAGAGTTTTGCAGAAACTTACAACAAAGAGTGAGGAGATGGGGGAACAGATCCAGAGTCTGCAGGAACATAGGAGTAACGTAGAAGAAAAGGCAGCTGCTGACACCGAGAGAGTCAATGTCCTGTTTGGAGACCTCAGGAGACATCTGGAAGACCTTGAGGAGAAAGCCCTCAATGAAATCTCTATGAAGGCACAACGGGTCTTCTTATCCATATCAAGTCTGATCCGGGAGTTGGAAATGAAGAAGGAAGAGCTGTCCGGGGAGATGCGTCACATCGAGGAGCTGTGTAACAGGGATCCATTGACTGTCCTACAGGAATCAGACATAGACGACCTGCAAGATACTGAAGATGGAGATAACGAAGGCAGAGAGAGACATGATAAGCTCCTCAGTGATGGAGGGGATCTAGATGTGGCTGGGATCGTACACACAGGTTTATCTGATATAATAACAGAGGTAAATGTATACATCTATATACAGGAACCTGCAGACATATTACTGGATGTAAAGACAGCCGAAAAGTCTCTACGTATATCGGACGACAGGAAAACTGTATCCACATCAGATATGGACCAGAATCGCCCAGAAACACCAGAAAGATTTCACAGGTGGCCTCAAGTGTTGAGCAGTCGGAGTTTCTCTTCAGGGCGACATTACTGGGAAGTGGATGTCGGGGGATCGGACAGTTGGATCTTCGGGATGTGTTACCCCAGTATAGACAGAGGTGTAGAGCTGCAGTCACTGATTGGATATAATAACAAGTCCTGGGGTTTGGACATGGATGGTAATCAGTATGGGGTGAGGCATGACGGTAAGCAGATCCTCTTACCTGCCAATATCTCCAGCAACAGAATCAGGATATATCTGGATTATGAGGCCGGGAGGATCTCCTTCTATGATCTGTGTGACCCCATCCAACACCTCTACACCTTCACCACCACCTTCACTGAACCCCTCCATGCTGGCTTAGGTGTATGGAGAGGCTCTATAAAGATATGTGGGGAGAACCTGGAGATATGAGAACTCCACCCAGAGACTGGTGGCACCCAAAGGAAAAGGGGAGGTGATTAGCTCAGTGTTGAGCCAATGCTTTGGGGGCAATGGTAACTTTCAAGAGGAGCTCCAGGCTTCTGCAAAAAAAACTGACTTTTAATATTAGGACACTTACCTGTCCAGGAATCCAGAGGTGTCTTCACTCGAGCCGATTTTTTTCATCGGCTATAGGGCGCTGCCGCCATCTCCACTAAGGGAAACCGGCAGTGAAGCCTTGCGAGGGGAAGGAGGAAGGGAGCCAAACTCCTGGCTGAGTTTGCTGCGGCAAGTGGGAGCAGATACCTGGTTTAGACCCCCCCCCCCCAAAAGGTGCCAAATGTGGCAGCAGAAAGAGGGGGCAGATAAGCGGAGATTCCCCTTTTGGGGGGGACCTCCGCTTTAAAACTCACCAACCGCCCCCAGTACATTGACTACGGTTGGCTGGCATGGGCAGGCTGGATCACGCGCATGTTAGGGGAAGTCAGCATGCCGCTTCCGCGACCGCTGTGTCCACTGTGTACAGCGCTGTACCACTTTCAGAGGCCGGGGAATCGAGTGATCGCTATGCGATCACAATGTCAACAAAACTGTTATACATTGAAATTAATTCAGAACGGTTGTGCTTCCTATAGAGTGTTGCTGTGATTGGCCCACAGCTATCACACGGTACCAGGGCCAATCGCAACGCCCTGTACCATGTGATTAGCTGTAGCCGATCACAGATCACCAGTAATCACAGCTGTTATGAATGTAACCCATTCAGGACAGTTGAAAACATTGCCGTTACATACCACCCAACTTTTTGCGATCAGAACGTGGGACATCTATTAGCAAGTATGTAGGCATAGGACACACCCCTTGCTACACCCCTTTACTACTTACGGACCACCTGCCGTCATTATACGGCGGCTGTTTGACGTTGAACACCGGAGTTATGGCTGCTTTCTTCTGCCATAACCCTGGTATCTTTTTAAACAGCGGGCGGTCCGCTTTCAGATAAAAGTGGTCTCTGCGGCGGATTCGCCACAAGATCACTTTTATAGGCAGCTGGAGAGCCCCCCCTTCTCGCCGCTCCCCAGTGGTCTCCGCCGCTTACCGGAGCCGTCGGTAGCGGCGGAGACGATCGGGTCCTCTCCCCTCTGAAGTCAAGTGAGGGTAAGATAGCCCCCCACTCGGCTCAATACCATTGGATGACGGAAGCAATGTTAAACGTCACTTCCGCCCAATGGTCTTAAAGGGGATATTTTTTTTATTGAAAAAAAAAATACTTTAAAAAAAAAAAACATTTTTTATTGCATTTAAGTGTAAATGTGAGATGTGAAGTCTTTTTCACCCCCCAGATCTCACATTTAAGGGGACCTGTCATGCTTTTTTTTTACATTCCTTTTAATAGGAATACAAGTGACTCCAATTTTTTTTTTTTTTTTAAAGACGATGTAAAACTAAAAACTAAAAACTAAAATAAGTAAGAAAAAAAGAAAATAAAAATTTTAAAGCGCCCAGTCCCACCCGAACTCGCGCGCAGAAGCGAATGCATTCGTAAGTCGTGCCCCGAAAACGGTGTTCAAACCACGCATGTGAGGTATCGCCGCGATCGTTAGGGCTAGAGCGATCATTCTAGCCCAAGACCTCCTCTGATCAAACAATTATCATATAGTAAATGTATATTCTATTACAGATATAGCCAGGCTTTACTTGCTCCTGATGAGTGGAAGCATATCCACGAAACGCGTCGAGCTGATGGTATGTCACAGCAACTATGCAATATCATGCGATTTTTACCTTTGAGGAATATGAATCAATTTTCTTTAATACCATGGCTTTATATTACCATGTTAATCATGTTTGTTTAGATAATTGGGTTTATTTCAATATTTAGCGATTAATTTGAGCACTATGATGCATATTATGTAATTATTATAATTATTCCATTATTATGTGATTTACCAATCATGTTCATCATATTTTGTATGATATTTACTTTTTGTCTTTAAACTCCTCTGTAACTCGAAACTTGTAACCTATAGAAATTTTTAAGTGCCAAAGTCTGTCACCATTCCATGAGCGGGGGGGGGGGCAATTTTGAAGCGTGACATGTTGGGTATCAATTTACTCGACGTAACATTATCTTTCACAATATAGAACAAAAATTCGGCTCACTATACTGTTGTCTTATTTTTTCAATTAAAAAAAGTGTATTTTTTTTGAGGTGTCCCTCAGTCCCATCTCAGAACGTTGGGAGGTATGCAACTATATAGATCAGACCAAAATGAGGGACAAATGAGGGGGAAAGAGGGACGCCGGGACTCTATTCCAAATCAGGGACAGTCCCGCGTAATCCGGAACAGTTGGGAACTATGCTGGTACAGTGATCATCATTGTAACAGCAATAAAAAAAATCTGATCACCCCCGCCCCCTACCCCCGTACAGTCGTACAGTTTTAGTATGGTGAATCTAAACGACTCTGATGAAAGTATGTAAAAAAAAAAATATTACAAAAATAGTAAAAATAAATAAATAAATCGAATAAAAAATAAAAAATTCATTACCTCACTGTCACCAGTCAGTATCCATGATCACCACCACACCAGTCATGTGATGACGCTTTACTGGACTGATATGAAAAAAAAAAAAAATAAGTGGAAAAAAAAAATGTTTTAATTTCACCATTTTCCAAAAAATTGTGAAAAAAAAATTGCATCTTCAAAAAAAAAAACTCACCGTGCCTCCTACTATATACTTTGGACTGTCTACTTTCCAAAAAAAGGGGTCATTTTGGGGGGAGGGGGGTAATTGTACTGTCCTTACATTTTAGGGCCTCAAGAAATGAGATCAGCCGTCAGTACGTCAGGATTGATTCAATTTTCAGATATATGTACTTTATATACCATAGTTTTGTGGACTCTATAACTTTCTCACAAACCAATTAATATACACTTGTCGGGATTTTCTTTTTCCAACCAAAGACATGTAGCAGAATTAATTTTGGCCTACATTTATGAAAAAAAAAATTGATTTTATTGGATATGTTGTATAGCAGAAATTAGAAAATATTGTTTGTTTTCAAATTTTTGGTCTTTTTTAATTAATTTAGCAAAAAATAAAAAACGCAGAGGTGATCAAATACCACCAAAAGAAAACTATTTGTGTAAAATAAAAAAAAATTATATACATTTCATATGGGTACAGAGTTGCATGATCGCGCAATTACCAGTTAAAATAGCGCAGTGCTGAATAGCAAAACATGGCCTCGTCATGAAGGGTGTTAAATGTAATAAATGTAATATATTAAAGTTTATTTTTGTTACTTTTCTTTTCTTTTTTTTTTTTTATAGCACAAAGATGGTACTTAATCTGAATGTGCTGTGTCCCTTGTGCAGGTGGCTGCTGTCATAGTTGAAATCCTTTATTCCCCCTGGCATACCCCCCCCCCAAGTTCATATGATCTACATGCAGGGCGCCGGACACATGGATTTCAATGGCTTTTTGTTTTTTTTTTAAGCACATGATTAGAGCCTGAGGCTCTAATTGGCTTAATAAAAGGGTGGGCTTGGGGCGCAGAGCACTGCGCCCCCCCCGAGCCCACCCAGTTGTGTGACCTTAGCAAATGAATATTCGCTATTGTCTTCCTGATTCTCCTCCCGGCCAAGTAGGAAGCGGGTCCTGAGTCCCGATTGGCCAGGGAGTCTTAAGTCTCCCGGCCAATCGGGTTTTAGGACCCACTCCCTGTTCAGTCGGGGAAGAGAAGCAGTGGCCCCGGAGCAAGGAGTAGCTGGAGCGAGGAGCAGCAGCCCTACCCCGGATCCTTGTCATCTGCTTCCTAAGGTAAGGAGGCCTCCGATCGCCACCTTCCCGCCCGTCTCCCACTCGCGGGGGGGGTGTTGGTTTGCCGCCCCAAAATTATTGAGCACCAGCCGCCACTGGTGCCCACTATGTCCGGCCTTTTTTCTGCCCTCCTCCTCCATTCATAGTGCTCCAAAACTCAACAAGTCCTTGGGCACATTGTACTTCTCCATCATTTTGACTAGTTTTTTTTTTTTTGACTAGTTGAACCACCGTTTTTTGGGTCCCTAGTGCTTACCCAGCGTGGCAGGTAGTATGGGAAAGTAAGGGTCCATGACCACACACTCCACTACTTCAGGAGCTGACACCATCTCCGGTTGTAGCTATTTCCTGGTAAGTTGAATGCAACGGCGGCTGGTGCTCAATTTTTCTTGGGGAGGGTGCCGGGGACATTTACGGGAATCAGAATGATGTCCCAGTCTGAGCCTGTCCCGGGCAGAATCCTGAAAAATAGCCTTTGTCCCGGGCGGGCTGTACTGGGGGGGAGCCTGATTTCCCCCAGAAAAAGGATGCATCATGCGGCAAATTGATTGTCGGCAAAGGTGTCATCCCGGCCCGCCCACATAGTAAGCTGGGAGTCGGCGGATTATGGGTGATGTAACAGCAAGGAGCAGCTATTGGCTGAGGCGGTAGCGAGGGGTGAATTCTGGGGGGAGGGAATCCAATGCTTCCCCCCTTCATAATTTTTGTCATTTTCGAATAACTACATCATACTGTTTTCGTAACTTCACATCCCCCAAATATATTATTTAATGATTTTTTTTTTCGTATTTTCAATGTCGTCCTTCTAAGCTGCATAAAAAACTCTTTCCCAGTTAAACTTCAGTTTCCCGCGGGAGACTCAGCGTGATCTCCTACAAATAGCTGCAGGTAGGATTCCCCATTCAAAGCAATCGTCTGGCAGCGATGACCGGCAAATGATTGGCCCTGGACTCAGATATTCCGATCATCCACAGGTGATTGGTATATGACTGATTCCATGTGAATAGCTGTGAGTCCCGTCAGCCTCCCATTGCTTTGAATGGGACTTCACCACACAAGTGCCGAGTCCCCTGCCGGGAATTTCTGCCTTAAAAAACGAACTCTGTGGGGTAGGACCCCACTGCTGCCATTTTACTTATACAGCACTGTTTTTATCCATTCCCATGTGAGTGTATTTCTTTCTTTTTACATAAATTTGGTACACATTTTTATACGGAATTACACTATGTGGCCTTCTTTTGTTCCTTTCCATCCAATGTAATTACCATCTATTCTGGGCATCACCCCTGAGGGACATACTGGTTCACGGATCATCCCAGGACCTTCTTTCAACTTCCACGGAACCCTATCAGCTGTTTACCACTCAAGCTTGTTTGACCCAATTGAAGGTACGTTTCTTTGGGTTCAAACGTTCCGGTAAGCCTCCCTATTGTCGGTGGTGGTGTTCTTTTCAGTCCAGACGTCACGTGCACATTGACATGTTTCACGTATGAAGTCACACATTTATTGAGGACTATCATCCCATTACTTTGTTTGAGTCACATACTCACTGAGGACTTTATTTATTCACTTTTTTGATGTCCCTTTTTTATTTTGAGGTTCGCTAGTGTGAGGATGTAATGGTCTTTATGCTACATATTGTGTGGTTATTTCACTTCTTATATTAGCGCTACACTTAATTTGTTTTCTTAAAGAACGAACTCCAATGTCTGAGCTCCAATCCAATCACCTTACACAATATCCTTTGTATCACCTAAAGAAGGAGATCTCCACACTGTGACCCTTTACTTATCTGGCCTTAGGACACTATTCTACCCACTGACACCAATGATGGGGCACTATTCTACCCACTGACACCAATTATGGGGCACTATTCCCCCCACTGATACACATAATGGGGCACTATTCTACCCACTGACACCAATGATGGGGCACTATTCCCCCCACTGATACACATAATGGGGCACTATTCCTCCCACTGATACCAATGATGGGGCACTATTCCCCCCACTGATACACATAATGGGGCACTATTCCTCCCACTGATACCAATGATGGGGCACTATTCCTCCCACTGACACCAATAATGGGGTACTATTCCCCTCACTGATTCCAATGATGGCACACTATTGCTCCCACCGACACCAATGATGGGGCACTATTCCTCCCACTGACACCAATGATGGGGTACTATTCCTTCCACTGATACAAATGATGGGGTACTATTCCTTCCACTGATACAAATGATAAGGTACTATTCCTGCCACTGACACCAATGATGGGGCACTATTCCTCCCACTGATACAAATGATGGGGCACTATTACTCCCACTGATACCGATGATAGGGCACTATTCCTCCCACTGATACCAATAATGGGGCACTATTCCTGCCACTGACACCAATGATGGGACACTATTCCTCCCACTGATACAAATGATGGGGCACTATTCCTCCCGCTGATACCAATGATGGGGCACTATTCCTCCCACTGACACTAACAATGGGGTACTATTCCTTCCTACTGACACCAATGATGGGGTACGATTCCTCCCACTGACACCAAGAATGGGGCACTATTCCTCCTACTAATACCAAACATAGGGCATTAGTTACTCCCACTGACACTGTTGTGGAAATTTTATTATGTGTGTTTTATGGATTGTTCTCATCTGTCCCCATGTGTCTGATTTAACTAAGGAGCGCACTTGGGTTGAATCGGGACCAGCGGTAAAACCGTCAGTATGAAGACCTTCTCATGGGCTTGGAGACGTGTTCTCGGTGTGTGTGGGCACCTGGCGGTTTGTAAGTATCAAGCACAATGCACTGGGCTTCTTGCCTTTAAATGTCTATGCACGTTAGAGAAGAGAAGTCTGCATAACGAGAGAAACATATTATTATATCTCTGTTGTGGCTATGTTATCCCTTTTGGATACATATCTGCTTTAATAGGAGGACATTGATATCCGCCTTGTTAATATACTCGTACCATATATTGACAACACCAGTAGCAATGTCCCCGCAGATCATCTCAAGCCTATAAGAACAAGTAGAATGATCTCACTAGATACTGGTTACTCTGAGCAGTATCGAGTGGGCTCCATGCTGACCAAGATGGCGGGTGTGGCTGGGCAGAGAGCAGTGTCAAGTGGATGGGACATGTACACTTCCCCCTCCCACTCCTGTGGATGCCCTCCCCTTTAGTGTCATTTCCTGTGTAGTGTCATTTCCTGTTATGTCATTTTGTATAGAGGAAGCGATTGGCTGTTGGGGCCAGGACTTCCTGTCTGTCATGGCTTTTGTGGCCCTTGAATAATAGAGCCAGTGCGATGCTCGGTGGGGCAGTCGCGCTGAGATGATTACGTAAGCGGTGGTCATGTCTGCTTTTCTTGGGGATATGTGGGAAATAGAGTTGTAGGTAAGATGTGTTACACCTTTAGACGAAATGGGCGCTTATTAGCGCAGGTGAGGTTGATTACGTTTAGTGTATAGCGAAATCTCCATGTCAACACCAAGACTTTTTTTTTACTTCCACTGGCCATAGCCCAGCCCCCCCCCGAAAGTCTGAAGGACAGTAAATTGACCCTTTGGTTAGAAAGTTTAGAGAGCCCTGCCCTAGAGTGTAAGCTCCCATGAACAGGCCCTCTGATCACTCTTGTATTGAATTACATTGTAACTGTACCATCCCCCCTTTATTTTGTAAAGCACTACCCGAAAATTAAGTACTGAATGGGGTACATATGACTGATTTGATTATCAGAATCTTACAAAAATTTATTTATATTTAAAGACCTTGAGAGTTCCTCCAACACAAGAAAATCTATTGAAAAGCCTTGGATTAGATCAGCATCTACATTTATTGCAGCATATATGTAAGCATTAGCAAATATGGTAAAGTTTTGCATATATATCATTTTGTATTACTTTATGAAAAATGCAATTTATTGTAAGAAAATGTACTTAAGATATCAAAACTCAGATCATTATTTTCTGGCCCTTGATACATGGGAGGTCTCTCAATCCCACCATGGCTTGACCAAGACTCAACAGTACTCATGAGCAGCAGACAAGAGGATTGGTTTGTCCAAACAGAAATTCAGGCCCAGTTGAGTAAATGCTTGGATGGAGGTCTTTTTGGATCTTCAGATAAACTGATCCACCAGTGCCCACCCCCCCCTCACCCTTGATGGAATGTGAGCTGCCAAATGAGGATCCCCCAGTCCCCGCTGGTGACTCCGGAACCTCCAGGGAAAAGTCATCCAGCCCTGGCCCATCTCCAGCTAAAACTTTTTTATTTAACATGTGAATAGATTGGGAAGAGTAGATAATAATCTGACCCCCATTGGGGTGATTTCGCCTTCCTGTTCCTGTGACAGCCCTTGACGGCAGGACCAAACCAAAAGGACCTTTGCCAATGGGATGGGAAGACACAAACAGTAGAACTACTAGACTGAAGTTCTAAACCCTCCCGTAATTTTACTGAAATGGGTTGTTGCATTGTGTGTACACGCTTTAGAGACTTCCCATCGCTTCCTGTATCTTTCTCCAATGGCGTGACAAAGCCAAAAAACACGAAGTTCAAGCCATTTCCTGCTGTGTCCAAAATTAATAAACAAAAGGTTTTGGCTGGTTTGTATAATTACATCTTTTAAATCTGGGAAGAATTTAGATGGCTGACAGAAAGATGGGAATTTCCATCCCATAGTTCTCACTTTGCCATATTTCAAAACAGAGAATTCCTTGGTTTTCCGGGATTTCCTGGTGAACTAGTAAGCAAGGAGCTGTGGTGAACTGGCTTAAGTCCGACTTCAGAAAGATCTATTTTTTGGGAGGGGGGTGGTTGTTCTTTGTTCTTTTTTAGATTTTTTTGCCCAAGAGAGACTTGGCATTACTTTTCTTCCTCACTTCCTATCCAGGAGATGGGCGTCAGATAGAACAGGAAGAGAAACAAAAAGTTTCCAACCAGAAGAAACAAAAAGATTCCAACCAGAAGAAACAAAATGTTTCCAACCAGAAGAAACAAAAAGTTTCCAACTAGAAGAAACAAAACGTTTCCAACCAGAAGAAACAAAAAGTTCTCAACCCGAAGAAACAAAAAGTTCTCAACCCGAAGAAACAAAAAGTTTCCAACCAGAAGAAACAAAAAGTTTCCAACCAGAGGAAACATAAAGTTCCCAACTAGAAGAAATAAAAGGTTTCCAACCAGAAGAAACAAAAAGTTTCCAACTAGAAGAAACAAAACATTTTGAACCAGAAGAAACATAAAGTTTCCAACTAGAAGAAATAAAAGGTTTCCAACCAGAAGAAAGAAAAAGTTTCCAACTAGAAGAAACAAAACATTTTCAACCAGAAGAAACAAAAAGTTTCCAACCAGAAGAAACAAAAGGTTTCCAACCAGAAGAAACAAAAGGTTTCCAACCAGAAGAAACAAAAAGTTTCCAACCATAAGAAACAAAAAGTTTCCAACCAGAAGAAACATAAAGTTTGCAACCAGAAGAAACAAAACATTTTCAACCAGAAGAAACAAAGTTTCCAACCAGAAGAAACAAAAAGTTTCCAACCAGAAGAAACAAAAGGTTTCCAACCAGAAGAAACAAAAAGTTTCCAACCAGAAGAAAGAAAAAGTTTCCAACCAGAAGAAACATAAAGTTTCCAACCAGAAGAAACATAAAGTTTGCAACCAGAAGAAACAAAACATTTTCAACCAGAAGAAACATAAAGTTTCCAACCAGAAGAAACAAAAAGTTTCCAACCAGAAGAAACAAACATTTTTGGCTAAAGTTGGGCTGTTGCATAGCAGGTTGTGAAATCAAAAATGTTGCAAAAAAATTCTCAGATCTGTCAACGTCTATCCTAGTGGATTGCTAGCAGAGTGAACTCTTAGGCCCCGCTCACATCTGGGCGTTGCAGAAACTAAGGCCGAAACGCGTGTTTCTGCTTGCACTTCTTCAAATGCGCGAAAAATATACTAAAACACCCAACGCGCTTGCGGTGCCATTATCTCCTAAAAGCACCCCAAACGCAGGTAGCAGCTGTGTGTTGACAAAACAGGCAAAAAAATTTGCAACATCTCCAGTCCCAAAACCCGCTTGGCTCAGTGCCAGAATTTCGACCCATAAGCTTTTTTTTTTTAGTGTTTTTGGAGTAGGAGGTTGGCCGGTTCAAGTGATTGGAGCTACTCCAAAAACGTGCTATATAAAAAACGCGGCAGCATCGCTCAGGTGTGATTTGGGCGTTAATAAATCATCTATATTGTAGGGCAGGGGTCTCAAACTGGTGACCCTCCAGCTGTTGCGTATCTACAAGTCCCATCGTGCCTCTACCTATGGGAGTCATGCTTGTAACTGTCAGCCTGGCAAAGCCTCATGGGAATTGTAGTTCTGCAACAGCTGGAGGGCCGCCAGTTTGAGATCCCCTGTTGTAGGGGGGTTGGTAAATACTGAAGTGAATTGGTTCTGTGAGGACCTGGATAATGGAGGACACAAGCAATTATTTCCTCCCCCTCCCCCACAATCCTTAGCAGTTGACATTTACTTCATTGACTCGCAAAGCTCACGTTGGGCCGTGGATGGGTAAGGCTGATTCTTGGTCAGTTGGAAAAGTTGAGAAATCACCTGTATCCTAGAGCCGTTAAAGTGGGGGGAAAATATTCAATAACTTGACTGTATATACGGCTATGCTAATTTGCAAGGTTACAAATGAATTGTTTAGCGCATTTCTTCCAGGGTTGCGTTGCGTACAGCCCTCGGGACACGTTGCGAATTCTAGTGTCTGCCACAAAGCAAAACTGTGTCCGGCTCGTACTCTTCACCGAGCTCGTATTCCTGGTTGAATGTTGTTCCGCATGTGTTCCAACGCCTCATAGATTTTGAGAAGTCCTCAAAATCTTTAACGAAATGAACAAGGTTTTCTTTGTGGTTGTACTCTTTGCATTGTGGGTCACGTTTCTTAAAAAAAAAAATATATAATAAAAATAAGAATTGTAATATAAGTGACTGTAATACAGTTATGCAAATGCATTTGAATGATACCCTGTGCTGGCAGCACGCTGGAGAGTCAGACCTCCGCTCTCAAACACAGCACAGCGGCACGGCTCTCTGGTGGTCTGGCACGCCCCATGTGCAATGCTCCGATCAACGGTGCTCCTCGGAAAGTCTGATTGCTGTTTATTAGAGCAGTGTCTTGGGAGGTGTGCCGGATCAATGGAGACCCAGGCCGCTGCCTTGTGTGTGAGTGCAACTGTCCAACTCTCCGGCATTCGGACTGCATTGGGTGCTTCCAGCTTTAGGGCTCATTTACACTCGCTTCGGCTTCAAGCCACATTAACGGCTAGTCTACACTTGCTTCAAGACAAGGCTTCGGACAGGTTTCGTTAAAGCTCTCTGAACGCTAGTCAAAGCTCCTGTCACTAAATAAAATGGTTAGCTTACAGTCCTGTTTACACCTTCCTTTTACATTATACCCCATGTCGCTTTAGTGGTGCTTCAAAGCGTCTTCAAAGCCTCCATAGAAGTCTATGGCAAAGCTCGCTTGAAGCCCCACCGAAGCCTCTTCGAAACCCCACCAAAGGCTCATTGAAGCCCCATCGAAGCTCCACCAAAGCCACATTGAAGCCCCACCAAAGCCTCATCGAAGCCCCACTAAAGCCCCACCAAAGACTCATCGAAGCCCCATCTAAGCTCCACCAAAGCCATATCAAAGCCCCACCGAAGCCTCATCGAAGCCCCACCAAAGGCTCATCGAAGCCCCATCGAAGCCCCACCAAAGGCTCATCGAAACCCCACTAAAGCCCCACCAACATCCCTTGTAATAGAAAAAAAGCATGACAGGGCCTCTTAAATATGAGATCTGGGGGTCAAAAAGAAGGCCCATCGAAGCTCCACCAAAGCCACATTGAAGCCCCACCAAAGTGTCATCGAAGCCCCATCTAAGCTCCACCAAAGCCATATCAAAGCCCCACTGAAGCCCCACAAAAGGCTCATCGAAGCCCCACCAAAGGCTCATCAAAACCCCACTAAAGCCCCACCAACATCCCTTGTAATAGAAAAAAAGCATGACAGGGCCTCCTAAATATGAGATCTGGGGGTCAAAAAGACCTCACATCTCATATCTACACTAAAATGCAATAAAAAAAAAAAATTTAAAAAATTAAATGTCATTTAAAAAAAAAAAATCACGTTTGAAAAATTGCTACGCAAATACTGTGTGACATAAAAAGTTGCAAGGAGTGCCATTTTAATCCCTAGAGTCTCTGCTAAAAATATATATATATATAATGTTTGGGGGTCCTGAGTAATTTTCTAGCAAAAAAAAAAAATTATGGTTTTTATATAGGAGCAAAGTGTCAGAATTGGCTTGGGCGTTGTTGCCTCATTTCATTTGCCCTGATGAAGGAGGAATTTGCCCCCCGATACATGTTGGTGTGTATGAAAAGGCGGAAATAGACTATTTTAGACCCTTAAATGGTGTAGCTTCCCCTCCTTCTTCTTTGAGGATTAAAATCTTGACCGGGAGATAACCCCTTCGCTCTTTATTTAAAAGTTCTAAGCAAAGTTCCACCTGAATGCACAGAAGCTCCTTCTTACCTGTAAATTATGGCAGACTCGGCGGAGTTTAGTCACGCAGTCATCAATGCTGTCGGTGATATTGTGGATACTGTAAGGTAGGACCAAGTTGGAAATATCTTTAGTTCCACTTTGAAATATATCCAGGAATGTTCCGGCACAGTGCTTTTCATGTTCCTGAATATTAAATAGGAAATTAAAAAAAAAACAGTTTTTTATCGGCATGTGCATTATCTCCTAACCTTAAAAAATATCAAATAAATTATTATTAGTATTATTATTATTAGTAGTATTATTATTAACACTACTACTACTACTACTACTATTACTACTACTACTACTACTAATAATAATAATAATAATAATAATAATAATAATAATAATAATAATAATAATAATAATAATCACTATAATTATAATGATAAATAAACACCCAAACCCCCCAAAAATAGTAATTATTATTATTAATAATAATTATAAAAATAATGTATTTATTTATTTTGTGTTAGGGTTAAGGGGGTTTAGTTATTTATTATTATTATTTTATTTTATTTTTTAAGGGTTAAAGTTAGGGGTTAATTATTTATTTATTATTACTTAGTATTCATTTACTGACTATTTATTTATCATTTTTATTTATTTGTGTATTTTACATGTATTTATTCATTTCTTTATTATTAATAGTGGTAGTAGTAGTAGTAGTAGTAGTAGTAGTAGTAGTAGTAGTAGTAGTAGTAGTAGTAGTAGTAGTATTAACACCCTAGCCCTAACGAAAAAAAAATAATAATAAAAAATAAATAACCCTCACCTCTAATCCCAACCCTAACCTAACCTTAACTCTAACCCCTTACCCCTTAGCGCACATTTTTGCGTGATTTTCTGCTAAAATGAAAAAAAAAAAATAGTAATGATATATGATTAAATAAATGTAAAATAAATACAAAAATAACTAAGGATCATCATAAATAAAATACATTAATAATATGTAATACATAAAAAAATAATAATTATCCCCTAACCTTGAAAAATATAAAATAAATTATTATTAGTATTAGTATTAGTATTAGTATTATTATTATTATTATTATTACTACTACTACTACTACTACTACTACTACTACTACTACTACTATTAATAATAATAATTATAATAATAAATAAACACCCAAACCCCCCAATAATAATAATAATTATTAATATTAATAATAATAACAATAATTATAAAAAATAATGTATTTATTTATTTTGTGTTAGGGTTAGGGGGTTTAGATATTTATTATTATTAATATTTTATTTTATTTTATTTTTTTAAAGGTTAGGTGTTAATTATTTATTTATTATTACTTATTATTCATTTATTGACTTTATTTATTTATGATTTTTATTTATTTGTGTATTTATTTGACATGTATTTATTCATTTCTTATTATTATTAATAGTATTAGTAGTAGTAATACCACCCTAGCCCTAACAAAAAAAATTATACTAATAAATAAATAACCCTCACCTCTAATCCCAACCCTAATCTAACCTTAACTCTAACCCCTTACCCCTTAGCGCAGTGGTCCTCAACCTTGTCCTCAGGGCCCACTAACAGGCCAGGTTTTATGTATTACCTTGGGGGGGAGATGCAGACTAGAATACGGCAATCACTGAGCAGCAAATGATATCACCTGGGATGTATTTCAGTTATCTTGCAAACCTGGCCTGTTAGTGGGGCCTGAGGACAGGAGTCGATGACCATTGCCTTAGCCCAATTTTTGCGTGATTTTCTGCTAAATTGAAAAAAAATTTAAAAATAAAATAGTAATGATATATCATTAAATAAATGTAAAATAAATACAAAAACAACTAAGGATCATCATAAATAAATAAAATTAATTAATAATATGTAATACATAAATAATAATTATCCCCTAACCTTAAAAAATAAATTATTATTAGTATTATTATTAGTATTATTACTATTAATACTACTACTACTAATAATAATAATTATAATAAATATAAAAATAATGTATTTATTTATTTTGTGTTAGGGTAAGGGGGTTTAGTTATTTATTATTATTTTATTTTATTTTTTTAAGGGTTAAAGTTAGGGGCTAATTATTTATTTATTATTACTTAGTATTCATTTATTGCCTTTATTTATTTATCATTTTTATTTATTTTTATTTATTTGTGCATTTGTTTTACATGTATTTATTCATTTCTTATTATTATTAATAATAGTAGTAGTAGTGGTAGTAGCAGTATTAACACCTTAGCCCTAACAAAAAAAAATAATAATAATAAATAAATAACCCTCACCTCTAATCCCAACCCTAACCTAACCTTAAGCCCCGGTTCACACAGGGGCGGCACGACTTGCAGGTCACCTCACCGAGGCAACCTGCACACGACTTCCACGGCGACTTGCAAAACGACTTCTGTATAGAAGTCTATGCAAGTCGCCTCAAGTCGCCCCCAAAGTAGTACAGGAACCCTTTTCTAAGTCGAAGCTACTTGCGTCGCTCCTATTAGAACGGTTCCATTGTACAGAACGGGAGGCGACTTGTCATGCGGCTAGGTCGCCTGACAAGTCGCCCCAGTGTGAACCGGCACTAACTCTAACCCAGGGATATGCAATTAGCGGACCTCCAGCTGTTGCAGAACTACATTTCCCATGAGGCATAGCAAGACTCTGAGAGCCACAAGCATGACACCCAGAGGCAGAGGCATGATGGGACTTGTAGTTTAGCAACAGCTGGAGGTCCGCTAATTGCATATCTAATTGTTCTAACCCCGTAACCCTTAGCGCACATTTTTGCGTGATTTCTTGCTAAAATTAAAAAAAAAAAAAAAAATAGTAATGATATATGATTAAATAAATGTAAAATAAATACAAAAATAACTAAGGATGATCATAAATAAATAAAATACATTAATAATATGTAATAAATAAAACATAATTATCCCCTAACCTTAAAAAATATTAAATAAATTATTATTATTATTATTATTATTATTATTATTAATAATAATAATAATAATAATAATCCTATTTATTTTATGTTGGGGGGTATAGTTATTCATTATTATTATTATTATTATATTTTAAGGGTATGTTGTTAAAGTAACGCAGTGCCGCATCGCAAAAAAATGGCCTGGTCATGAAGGGGTGTAAACCTTCTGGAAGTCAAGTGGATAATAATAATAGCAACAATGATCCTAATAATAACAGCAACAACAACAACGATATTAATAATAATAGTAATAATAATAATAATAATAATAATAATAATAATAATAATAATAATAATAATAATAATATGAATAATAATAATAATATGAATAATAATAATAATAATAATAATAATAATAATAATAATAATAATCTGTGTTGTTATTATTTTTATTATTATTATTTATTTATTTGTCTATTATATTTACACAATTAAATATTCAAGGTGAACACAGCTTCACCTTACATACTTACATTTACTTTGCCAAGTGAATAGCCTCTAGTAAAGCGAACCACATAGTTTTTAATTTGTAATTGAGTTTTCAACTGTAAACCACAGAACATTCATGTATGGTATGTGCATATTTAAAAAAAAATAAAAATAATAAAAAGTAACCTCTGCTACTGGCCAAAGGATTTGTAATTTAATTTTTACCCCCTGCCACACAGAGTAGCCAGGTCTGTCCTTGGCAATACAACCTGGTTTGAGTTCTGCCCCAGCCTGTGATTGGACAATACAGGAGCAGCGAGACATCAACTCTACCAATCCGTTTTAAGTTTGGATGAGAAAAATGCAACCTTAAACAGTGGACTGAGGTGTAGCTTTATTTTGAACACAGTTTTATTTCATAAGTATGAAAACGGATACATTGTACTTTAAATGAATAAACATTACAAAACAACTTTTTTTTTTTTTTTTTTCATGAAAATGGAACCACAGCCAATTGTTTGTGGATTCTTTTTTTCTTTCCTGTTAGTTTATGGCTGATATTAGAGAGCTTTACTATCTATTTTACATTTTCATGGGTTCCTCCACAATGTCCTTCTAAGATTATTAAAAAAAAAAAAAATAAGTAAAAAAAAAAAAAAACAACACTTAGGGATGGCGTTTCATTTAAAATCAATAAAAAAAAATATATCAAATAACATTTTAGGCAATCTTACCAGAGCTCGGCCTCTGGGACCCTCCAATTTCATGTCACCAACATTCTAAAATTAAAAGTATAAAAAAAAAATAAAAATGAAAATAAGATAAAATTAAAAATAAATAAACATAAATTACAAATATAATTGTTTAATTACACACGCGATTTACTATATTGAATTACTACATACGAGAATTTTCTAATGAAATAATAATTCGTAATTCATTGAATAATAATTGATTAATATTAAAGGGACCTTCCCATTTCAGTTTGAAGCCATGAAGTTGCAAAACCATCAGACGGGTTCAAAAGTGCGACCAGATTTTGGGGTGGATTTTCTTAATCTATTAACTTTACAAATGAAATGCTTACTAAGCTTAGAAAATAAGATTGAATTCATCAATCACATAATTACACTTCCACCGTCACAATAGGAGCAGGGAAGCAGCTGCCATAAAAGGAGGTAAATCTTTTATACAGTGGGCGTGGTTTACTAAAGGTGTAGAGGGGGTTCATTTAGCCGTATAACTTTACACTTTCTAAAGTGAATGTTAGAGAATAAAGCAAAGCTGTTTTTGATCTTACTACTCAACCATGCTCTAGAACAGTGGTCTCCAAACTGCGGCCCAGGGGCCAGATGGGGCCCTTTACTCACCTTTATGTGGCCCTTAGGGTACTATTCCTCCCACTGACACCAATGATGGGGATCTATTCTTCTCACTGACACCAATGATGGGGCACTATTCCTCCCACTGACACCAATGATGGGGCACTATTCCTTCCACTGACACCAATGATGGGGATCTATTCTTCTCACTGACACCAATGATGAGACACTATTCCCCCCACTGATACCAATGATGGGACACTATTCCTCCCACTGACACCAATGAAGGGACACTATTCTTCCCACTGATACAAATGATGGGACACTATTCCTCCCACTGATACCAATGATGGGGCACTATTCCTCCCACTGACACCAATGATGGGACACTATTCCTCTCACTGATACCAAAGATGGGACACTATTCCTCCCACTGATACCAAAGATGGGACACTATTCCTCCCACTGATACAAATGATGGGACACTATTCCTCCCACTGACACCAAAGATGGGGCACTATTCCTCCCACTGACACCAATGATGGGACACTATTCCTCTCACTGATACCAAAGATGGGACACTATTCCTCCCACTGATACCAAAGATGGGACACTATTCCTCCCACTGACACCAATGATGGGACACTATTCCTCCCACTGATACCAATGACGGGGCACTAATCCTCCCACTGACACCAATGATGGGACACTATTCCTTCCACTGATACCAATAATGGGGCACTATTCCTCCCACTGACACCAATGATGGGGCTCTTTTCTTCCCACTGACACCAATGATGGGGCACTATTCCTCCCACTGACACCAACGATGGGGCACTATTCCTTCCAATGATATCAATGATGGGGCACTATTCCTCCCACTGACACCAGTGATGGGGCACTATTCCTCCCACTGACACCAATGATGGGGCACTATTCCTCCCACTGACACCAACGATGGGGCACTATTCCTTCCAATGATATCAATGATGAAGCACTATTCCTCCCACTGACACCAATGATGGGGCACTATTCCTTCCAATGATATCAATGATGGGGCACTATTCCTCCCATTGACACCAAAGTTGAATTATTTACTCCTACTGACACCAGGATAATTTCTACTCCCAATGGCCACTGTCCGGCTCCCCTAAATTCTGAAGCACTGTAAACTATGTTTAGAACGTTTGGAGACCCCTGATCTGGAAGATTTTCCTTACGCATGATATTGGAATTTAAAGTGAACTCCCCATGGGGGGCCTCACCATGTTTACTAACATTACTTTGTTATCCCAGCAGCTTCTACTCCTTCAGTAAATCCCCAAATACCTGGATCGTACTGACAACTTTAAAAAAAAAAATAGAATGTTACTTATTTTTTTGTTTTATTAATGTAAATTGCACTTTCAGCACAGTATGACGTTATAATAATAATAATAATAATAATAAAAGTTGTTATTATTGCTCTCCGCATACAAACCCTGACGGTCCCACTCACCATCTCTGTAAGGTCGTGCTGCAGCTCTATCAGCAGTTTAGTAATTCTTTGAATATAATGATCCGGGTTGTAGAACTTGACTGACGAGACGCTCATGAAAACCATAAAGACGCAGCACAGAGCGAGATAGCCGCCTGCGAGCTTTGTGTGACGCTCCATCTCCGATCACAAATTCGAGGCTGAAGTGAGACAACGCTTGTCACAACTGAGCCCTGTCATTTATATTACAGCCAAGGGGAACTTTTTTTTTTTTTTTTAAATTTCGTAATAATTGAAAAGATAAAATGTACTAAGAACAAAAAGTATCAATCTGATTTTGAGGGTTACAATGGCGGCAGACAGGCGTGGGAGGGCGGAGCTTGGCATTTTATTCTTTTGGCTAACCACTGAGAGATTTACTTATTAGTATCAATAATTCTTTTTTTTATTTTTTATAAAGGACTGGTAACTGAAACTTTTTTTTTCCTTTTCTTCTCATAGCCTCTAGAACAGTGATTCTCAACCAGGGTTCCTCCAGAGGTTGCTAGGGGTTCCTTCAGCATTGGTCCCTAGGGTTCCTCCAGAGGTTCCTTCAGCATTGGTCCCTAGGGTTCCTCCAGAGGTTCCTTCAGCATTGGTCCCTAGGGTTCCTAGAGGTTCCTTCAGCATTGGTCCCTAGGGTTCCTCCAGAGGTTCCTAGGGGTTCCTTCAGCATTGGTCCCTAGGGTTCCTCCAGAGGTTCCTAGGGGTTCCTTCAGCATTGGTCCCTAGGGTTCCTCCAGAGGTTCCTAGGGGTTCCTTTAGCATTGGGCAATTTCTGCCTCTCAGATAAGTTGACACCGTTGATCTTTTTAGCTCTCTGTAAGGAGGTAATTCTTCCCAATGACCACAAGTGTAAGGGCCATTCTTCCCACTGACCATCACCCTAATGTATCATGAGTTGTAGGATTTCTAATTTTTAGCAGGGGTTCCCCCGAGACCGGAGAAGTATTTCAAGGGTTCCTCTGTGTTGGAAAGGTTGAGAAAGGCTGTTCTAGAACGACATACTTAGAGAGGCGCTGGGAATTATTAGACTTGCATGTAGTCAGTTAAAGAAAAACTTCAAAAAAACCTCAAAAGTTCTGGTGAAGTGGCTCCTACATACCAAGGCCCCCCCCCCCCCCCCCATGAGCACCCAACAGTAGCTCAAACCATACAAATAAAGGAAGGAGCAGCAGACCAAAATTGGATAAAAAAAGAGTCCAAGGTCATTTTAATTGTTAAAAAAACTCATTAAAAAAATTGCCAACATGTTTCTGGGGCAGTGCCACTCCACCCTTCATCTTCATCCAGGGCTCAACACTGCATGAAACTTGGATGGACTCAACACACAGCCATTAATGTCTAAACCGCCGGAAACAAAAGTCAGTACACCCCTAAGTGAAAATGTCCAAATTGGGGACCAAAGTGTCAATATTTTGTGTGGCCACCATTATTTTCCAGCACTGAATTAACCCTCTTGGGCATGGAGGTCACCAGAGCTTCACAGGTTGTCACTGGAGTCCTCTTCCCCTCCTCCATGATGACATCACAGAGCTGGTGGATGTTAGAGACCTTGCGCTCCTCCACCTTCCGTTTGAGGATGTCCCACAGATGCTCAGGTCTGGTTTAGGTCTGGAGACATGCTTGGCCAGTCCATCACCTTTACCCTCAGCTTCTTTGGCAAGGCAGTGGTGGTCTTGGAGGTGTGTTTGGGGTCGTTATCATGTTGGAATACTGGCTGTGTGTTGAGTTATTTTGAAGGGACGGCAAATTTATACTATTATACAAGCTGTACACTCACTACTTTACATACCAAATGTCATTTCTTCAGTGTTGTCACATGAAAAGAAAGAATAAAATATTTACAGCAATGTGAGGATACTATATATATATACATATATATATATATATATATATATATATACAGTATCTCACAAAAGTAAGTACACCCCTCACATTTTTGTAAATATTTTACTATATCTTTTCATGTGACAACACTGAAGAAATGACACTTGTCTACAATGTAAAGTAGTGAGTGTACAGCTTGTATAACAGTGTAAATTTGCTGTCCCCTCAAAATAACTCAACACACAGCCATTAATGTCTAAACCACTGGCAACACAAGTCAGTACACCCCTAAGTGAAAATGTCCAAATTGGGCCCAATTAGCCATTTTCCCTCCCCGGTGTCATTGTGGCTCGTTAGTGTTACAAGGTCTCAGGTGTGAATGGGGAGCAGGTGTGTTAAATTTGGTGTTATCGCTCTCACTCTCTCATACTGGTCACTGGAAGTACAACATGGCACTTCATGGCAAAGAACTCTCTGAGGATCTGAAAAAAAGAATTGTTGCTCTACATAAAGATGGCCTAGGCTATAAGAAGTTTGCCAAGGCCCTGAAACTGATCTGCAGCACGGTGGCCAAGACCATACAGCGGTATAACAGGACAGGTTCCACTCAGAACAGGCCTCGCCATGTTCGACTACGGCCTCAGCGTCATATCCAGAGGTTGTCTTTGGGAAATAGACGTATGAGTGCTGCCAGCATTGCTGCAGAGGTTGTAGGGGTGGGGGGGGTCAGCCTGTCAGTGATCAGACCATACGCCGCACACTGCATCAAATTGGTCTTCATGGCTGTCATCCCAGAAGGAAGCCTCTTCTAAAGATGATCCACAAGAAAGTCCGCAAACAATTTACTGAAGACAAGCAGACTAAGGACATGGATTACTGGAACCATGTCCTGTGGTCTGATGAGACCAAGATAAACTTATTTGGTTCAGATGGTGACAAGCGTGTGTGGCGGCAACCAGGTGAGGAGGACAAAGACAAGTGTGTCTTGCCTACAGTCAATCATGGTGGTGGGAGTGTCATGGTCTGGGGCTGCATGAGTGCTGCCGGCACTGGGGGGCTACAGATCATTGAGGGAACCATGAATGCCAACATGTACTGTGATATACTGAAGCAGAGCATGATCCCCTCCCTTCAGAGACTGGACCGCAGGGCAGTATTCCAACATGATAACCACCCCAAACACACCTCCAAGACCACCACTGCCTTGCTAAAGAAGCTGAGGGTAGAGGTGATGGACTGGCCAAGCATGTCTCCAGACCTAAACCCTATTGATCATCTGTGGGACATCCCCAAACGGAAGGTGGAGGAGCGCAAGGTCTCTAACATCCACCAGCTCCGTGATGTCATCATGGAGGAGGGGAAGAGGACTCCAGTGACAACCTGTGAAGCTCTGGTGACCTCCATGCCCAAGAGGGTTAAGGCAGTGCTGGAAAATAATGGTGGCCACACAAAATATTGACACTTTGGGCCCAATTTGGACATTTTCACTTAGGGGTGTACTGACTTTTGCTGCCAGCGGTTTAGACATTAATGACTGTGTGTTGAGCTATTTTGAGGGGACAGCAAATTTACACTGTTATACAAGCTGTACACTCACTACTTTACATTGTAGACAAGTGTCATTTCTTCAGTGTTGTCACATGAAAAGATAGAAGAAAAGATTTACACAAATGTCACTGAGGGGTGTACTTACTTTTGTGATATACTGTATAACAATCATGGTGATACCAATCAGGAAAGCTTGAGTACATTGCAACCGAGGTCATCAAAAGAAATGTCAAAGTAAATCATTTATCTGTACCACCATATGTTCACAGAGGCCGTACATGATGATATTTGAGCAAATGGAAATATTGTGGTAACTGACAAGCAAGAGGTGCCAGACTAGTATATCAGACAGTCTATGAATCTTCCATTGGTGTGCACCCTAAAGCTCAAACACACTATATTGTCAAAAGTATTGGGACGCCTGCCTTTACACGCACATGAACTTTAATGACATCAAATGCCAAAAAAGAAGATAGAAGAAAAGATTTACAAAAATATTAGGGGTGTACTCACTTTTGTTTGATACTGTATATACACACACTATATTACCAGAAGTATTGGCTTTACACGCACATGAACTTTAATGACATCACAGTCTTAGTCCGTAGGGTTCAATATTGAGTTGGCTCCGCCCTTTGCAGCTATAACAGCTTCAACTCTTCTGGGAAGGCCGTCCACAAGGTTTAGGAGGGCGTCTATGGCAGGGGTCTTCAAACTACGGCCCTCCAGTTGTTCATGAACTTCAATTCCCATTATGCCTAGTCATGTCCCGCCCTCCTTGCCCCTCCTCTCCTAGTCATGTCTGTGAATGTCAGAGTTTTACAATGCCTCCTGGGAAGTGTAGTTCTGCAACAGCTGGAGGGCCGTAGTTTGAGGATCCCTGGTCGATGGGAATGTTTGACCGTTCTTCCAGATGTTTTGGACCAGTGCACAAAGCAAGGTCCATAAAGACATGGATGAGCGAGTTTGGGGTGGAGGAATATGTAATATAGGGGTCAATACATCTCAAAGTCCTTTTATTGGGTTGAAGTCAGGACTCTGTGCAGGCCAGTCAAGTTCCTCCACCCCCAAACTCGCTCATCCATGTCTTTGTGGACCTTGCTATAACAGCTTCACCTCTTCTGGGAAGGCCGTCCACAAGGTTTAGGAGGGTGTCTATGGGAAGGTTTGACCGTTCTTCCAGAAGCACAATGGGGGTTTCAGATTTAGGCCCACAGGTTTCAGACCTCATGCTGGGTTTAATGACGAAACCCCAGGAACTGAACCCAGATCTATTCACTTTTCCGTAGTCACAGCTCTACAAAGTTGAATTTCCTTTCTCTTACGGTCTTGGCGGCCATGGATACAGGACGAAAAAAAGAGGGTTACATTCCCCACCGCGGACACACACAACAAGGACTGAAAAAAAATGTGTAACTCATCTTATACTTTATCCAAAAATGTAAATAAAATTGTCTTTACGTAAACTATAATACTTTGATTCAGCTTAAAAAAATTTCCAGAAAATACAGCCAAATAAATACAGAAAACAACATAATGAAAAGTTACTTTAATAGTTTAATGCTTTTTGTGCTTTTATATTTTTGGACCTTAAAAGGACTTTAATTAAAGACTTTCTTGTATTTATCACGGATGTCATTTATATGATGATCAACATCATAAGTTCTGCAAAACATTCTCCATGTTGGACACTTTCACTCGCGTATCTTGTTTTTTTAATCACATTTTGGCTTTTGATAACATAACATGCAACAAATGTAACATTTCCTGACCTCATACCCCTCAGATCAGCATCAAATCCGAATTCTGCAGAATAAATAAAATATTTAGAGCCTCAATTCACGGGAGAGAATGCCGACCAAAACTTTTTTTATGATCAGTTTTTCATGTAATTTTTTTTTTTTGGGGGGGGGGGGGGGGCATGCAATTTGGCATGTTGGGGGCAGGGCTGGACTGACCATGAGGAACACCAGGCACCTGTCCGGTGGGCCAGGGCCACTGGGCCGCATATCCTGGCAGAGATAGCAGCCTGTTGGTGACCGGGGGGACCGCACAACGAGAGGCACTCCTGCAATGCTGGCGGTGTCATCCTGTCGGCAGGGTGGGAGGAGATCTGCGCAGAGAGTTGGACACGCCGGCCAAAACCTGACCTGCCGGGGATGGGACTGTGCGGGGGAGCTGGAGAGTAGGGGGGAGGGGGGGGCACTGTGGTTGGAAATATCCCCTGCATCTGCATGTGCCGACGTCATCGGCACATGCGCACTGAAGCAATGGCTTCAATTAGTGTGCCGCTACCCGCGCGCGGGAGTGGCGTCATTGAGCCTCTGGCCAATCACAGCGCCGGAGCCCGCTAAACCCGGAAGTAACCCTGGGAGCGATGTCGCCGGCCGGAGCGGTGTAAGAGGACCGCTGCGGGGGGGGGGGGCTTCCATCTAAGGTGAGTATTTCATGATGAACTCTAGTATGTGATGCATCGCTTGTATACATTTTGTCCTCTATGTGATTTTTTTTTAAAAATGAAAGCAAAAAAAAAATTTTTTCTTTTTGCAAAACAAATAAAGTTACACTCAAGCACGTAAAATGTGCCATCCCCAAAAAAATGTTGGGGCCCCCTCCACCCTCACATATGAGCATGTACGAACATACATGCGTATATGTGAGGGTGGAGGGGGCCTCAACGTGAATTCATACGCTGGGGCTCCTACAGGTAAAAACGTTGATTATGATACACGTTACATATCGCCGCGCGTGCCGCAGAGTGAGAGCAATAATTCTATCACCAGACCCTCCTCCGGGAAACACTGAACTGATGACCTATAAGGGGGGAGGCTTTTGAAATGTCGCCTATAGAAACAATAGGGTACTAAAGTTTGTCACCATTTCACAGACGCACACAAATTTAAGGTTTGACACGTTGGGTATCTATTTACTCGTCTTTTATATTTTACCAAAAAATGTTTGTAGTTTTTTTTTTTGCATTCGTTTGCCCTAAAATTTACTTTAGTGTGTTTTTTTTTTTTTTTTTTACTGACATTTTGCATTTCCTAGACCTTTGCGGTAATATTAAATATATATATATAAATACTTAATATTACCGCATATATAAAAATATTAACACTATTTTATTCTCCAGGGTGTCTGCTTTTAGAAAACATAGAATGTTTGGGGATTTTATGTAATCTTCAGACCTAAACTGATTTTTTAAACGAGTGCAAAAAAAAAAAAAATAGTAAAAATGGCCCTGACTGCGAAGGGGTTAATCTTATGATTTAAAAAAAAAAAGATAGCCAAGTAATACAAGAAGCACTGAATATAATAGAAAAGTCACTTTAATAGTTTATCTTTTTTTTGCATTTATTTTAGACTTTAAAAAGCTCTTCATGAAGCCAGTCCTGGTATGTGGTACGATACGGCGCGGCGAGGGTGTCATGGTGTCGGTGTCAGGCTCCCGTCTACTGGAGGAACAGACTGACCATGAGAGATGCGGACAGAACCCCCAGAGAGGCGGTGACCATTGTCCCCGGGGACAGGGGCTCCGTGTTCCTCTCCAGCCACTTGTACTCCTCCTGGCGGCCCTGTCTCTGCAGCTCCGGCAGCATCACCTGTCTGATCTTCTTGTAGTGTTGGTCTACATGCTTGAGCTATTGAAACAGATACACAGATATTAATAAATTCATCAATAACACCGCCGCTCATTATAACTGATACAAGATATCCATTCATTGTATATTGCGTATAAAACGTTGTAATTTTTCTAATCATTGTTTAGGGGAGAAGTTTCTGATCTCAAAACAAAAACCTTCTTTTGCTTCTAGCGGCAGAGCTGGAAGAACTTTAACATACCTGGAATATCCAAAATAAGATAATCCTCTAAACCAATGGGGTCCCCAAACTACGGCCCCCTACAAGATTCTATCTGACCTGGAGCAAATGTCCATGAAAATACCTCAGCTGGCTGGCAGTGGATGTGGTGATCTGTGTATCCTAATACGGAGACTGGCGAATCCAGACATGACCCTCCCCCAGTCCATCTGATGGGCACTCTTGGATGTAAGTGAGGGACTCTGATGGGCTCCCTTGGCTTTAAAGGGGGACTTTGTTGTGTACCCCTGAATGTATAGGACTCTTATGGGTACTCCTGGATGTAAGGGGAACTCTAGGTGTATGGGAGGACTCTGATGGGTAATCCTGAGAAACCTGACGGGCACTCCTAGATGTAGAGGGTACTCTGGTGGGCACTCCTGGATGTAAGTGGGGACTCTGATGGGCACTTATAGCAGTAAGGGGAACTCTGATGGGTAGTTCTAGATCAGGGGTCTCCAAACTGCAGCCTGAGGGCCAGATGTGGCCCTTTGCTAGCCCTTATCTGACCCTTGGGGCACTATTCCTCCCACTGATATGAAGCACTATTCCTCCCACTGACACCAACAATGGGGCACTATTTTTCCCACCAATGAGGGAATACTATTCCTCCTACTAATAGGGACAGTACTCCTACTCCCATTGACCACAAACCCTAAGGCCATCTTTATTGTCACTCATCCCGGGCCCATGACATTTTCTGCCCCTGCTGGCCACAATCTGGCCCTCCTCAAGTCTGAAGGACAATAAACTGGCCCTTTGTTTGAAAAGTTTGGAGACCCCTGTTCTAGATGTACGGCAGGACTCTGATGGGTAATCCTGAGGAATCTGACGGGCACGCATAGGTGTAGAAGGTACTCTGATGGGCACTCCTGGATGTAAGTGCTGACTCTGATGAGCACTTATAGCAGTAAAGGGGAACTCTGATGGGCACTCATGGGTGTAAGTTGGGACTCTGATGAGCAGCGGCGGCCAGTCCATAAGGGATGCAGGGGCGCAGCTCCCCTAATCTCCAAGTGCCATCCTCTAATCTCCATGCGCTGCCCCCTAATTTCCATGTGCCATCCCCCTAATCTCCATGTGTCGCCCCCAATCTCCATGTGCCGCCCCCAATCTCCATGTGCCGCCCCCCTAATCTCCATGCGCCGCCCCCTAATCTCCATGCAGGGCGCCGGACGCATTGATTTCTACGAGGCTCTAATTGACTTCAACAAGGTTGGGCACAGCCCCCCCCCCCCGAACCCACCCACTTGTGACATTAGCGAATCAATATTCACTATTGTCTTCTGGTTTCTCCTCCCGGCCAATCAGGAGAGGAAGCGGATCTTAAGACTGGATTGGCCAGGAGGAGAAGCCTGGGAAGCTGCGACCTAGATTGTTGTAAGTTGGGAGTTGTTTGCCACCCCCCCAAACAAAATCATAATGGGGGGGCTTCAACTATCCCGACATTGACTGGGCAGAAGAGACAGCTCACTCAATAAAAGCCCGTCATTTCTTAAGTGTTCTACAGGACAACTTCATGTCTCAATTGGTGGATTCCCAGACTAGGAGCAACGCATTGCTAGATCTTTTTTAATTACAAATAATACAGATCTGATTGCAGATGTGAAAATATGGGAACAACTTGGGAACTAGCGACCACAGAATTTTTACATTCCTCGTAAATCATAGGAAAAGGAGGCACGAGGGGAGTACAAGAACGCAAATTTCAAAAGAGTCAACTTTTCTAAACTGCAATCAATGCTGCAGAATATCAAGTGGGACCAAATCCTTGATGCATTGAAAAAGAGGAAAATGTGAATGCTTTAGGAACATATCAGATAAATGTATCACCGAGTGCATTCCAAGGGGTAATAAATATAGAAGAACAAAGGTTAAACCTGGGTGATCAAACCAAAATGTAAAGTGTCTTATGAAGGACAAAAAAAATGGCAATCAGGGGTCAGTGTTAGCATTCCAACAATACAAGGAATGAAATGCGAGGTGTAAGAATGCAATCAGGGAGGCTAAAAAAAGACTATGAGAGACACATAGCGGAGGAGAGTAAAACGTTTTTTTAAATATATTACCAGTAAAAAGGCGAGGACTGAACAAATAAGCCCCATAAAGGATGAGGATAGGAAGATGGTTACAGATAATAAGGGGAAGGCAGCTGTGCTAAATGCTTTCTTCTCCTCAGTCTTCACACAGGAAAAGGAGGGGTATACGACCACGACAGTATTGTTAGCAACAGGCCGCAGGGTCCACCCTTGTGGCTAACAGAGACCGGAGTCCGAAAAGGATTAGAGAAGCTTAACATAAATAAACCACCGGGACCAGATGGCTTACACCCAAAAATCCTTAAAGAACTTAGTCAGGTTATAGCCAGACCACTATTCCTAATCTTCATGGACAGCTTACTGACAGCTGATTGGCGAAAAGCCCACGTAGTACCAATATTCAAAAAAGGGCCGAGATCTATTCCTGGGAATTATAGGCCTGTCAGTCTAACATCGATAGTATGTAAACTATTTGAGGAGATGATAAGGGACTATATCCAAGAATTTGCTGATGAAAACAGTATCATTAGCAGTAATCAGCACGTGTTTACGAAAGGTCGCTCTTGCCAAACCAACCTATTAACATTCTACGAGGAAGTGAACTGCCATCTGGACAAAGGTAGGCCGGTGAATTTGGTGTATCTGGATTTTTGCAAAAGCATTTAAGACAGTCCCCCACAAACGCCTAATCTACAAGCTGAGGTCTGTAGGCGTGGACCACAGGGTATGTAAAAAAAACTGGGCGTGTCCAAAGGGCGGTGATAAATAACGTGTACTCAGAATGACTAGAGGGGTTAGTGGGGTACCCCAGGGCTCTGTTCTGGGACCAATTCTATTTAATTTATTTATAAATGATATAGAGGATGGGAAAACTAGCTCGAGCTCAGTGTTGGCTGATGACACAAAAATAAGCAGGGCAATAACATAGTTACATAGTAGGTGAGGTCGAAAAAAGACACCAAGTCCATTAAGTCCAACCTATTAAGTACAACATCACAGCAGAATATAGAAACTTTACAAGAGGACCTGAAGAAATTATTGGAATGGGCTACTGCATGACAACCTAACACTGGTAAATGTAGGTAATGCACGTGGGTTGGTAGACATAAAAAACGCAAGTTACTCTTTAGTGGGAGAAACCCTAGGGGCTTCCAGGATGGAGAAAGATCTGGGGGTCCCAGTAGAAGACAATAGAATGCAGTGTCAAGCTTTGACTACCAAAGCCAGCAGAATATTAGCAGGCATTAAAAAAAGGATAATTCTACCACTTTATAAAACTCTGGTCCGGCCGCACCTGGAGTATGCTGTCCAGTTCTGGTCACCAGTCCTCAGGAAGGATGTGCTGGAACTGGAGAGAGTCCAGAGAAGGGCAACTAAATTAATAAGGAGACTGGAGGATCTCAATTTTGAGGAATGACTTACAAGCGCTAAATTTGTTCTCCTTGGAGAAGAGACTCTTGAGAGGAGATATGATAGCGATATACAAATATTTCAACGAGGGATCCCAGTGTATGAAACTTTTCAGTCCCAGGGAACGTAGGAGGACACGGGGCCACACAATGAGACCGGAAGAGAAGCGGTTTAACCTTAAGCTGCGTAGGGGGGGGTTTTCACTGTCAGGACGGTAAGGATGTGGAACTCTCTTCCACAATCGGTGGTGTCGGAAGGAAGTATGGATAGTTTTAACCACTAGCCAACCAGCGCACGACGGTGTACGTCGGCACAATGGCACGGCTGGGCAAATGGGCGTACAGGTACGTCCCCTTTAAATCGCTGCATTGTGGGCGCGCGTGCCCACCGCAAGCTCCGTGACAGTGCCCGCGGGCTCGATGTCTGCCGGGGGCCCGCAATCGTGTCACGGAGCGGAAGAACGATGAGATGCCTTTGTAAACAAGGCATTTCCCCGTTCTGCCCTAGTGACATAACAGAGATCTACTGCTCCCTGTGATCGTGAGGAGTGATCGCTGTCATGTCAGTGGTAGCCCATGCCCCCCCCCCACAGTTAGAACACCTCCCTAGGACACACTTAACCCCTTGATCGCCCCCTAGTGTGTAACCCCTTCACTGCCAGTGTCATTTACACAGTAATCAGTGCATTTTTATAGCAAAAGTGTCAAAAGTGTCCGATGTGTCCGCCATATTGTCGCAGTCCCGATAAAAAACGCAGATCGCCGCCATTACTAATAATAAAAAAAATAAAATAATAAAAATGCCATAAATCTATCCCCTATTTTGTAGACGCGATAACTTTTGTGCAAACCAATCAATATACGCTTATTACGTTTTTTTTTACCAAAACTATGTAGAAGAATACGTATCGGCCTAAACTAATGAATACATTTGTTTTTTTTTTATATTTTTTTTTTTTTGGATATTTATTATAGCAAAAAGTTTAAATTTTTTTTTTTTTCAAAATGGTCGCTCTTTTTTTGTTTATAGCGCAAAAAATAAAAACCGCAGACGTGATCAAATACCACCAAAAGAAATCTCTATTTGTGGGAACAAAAGGACGTCAGTTTTGTTTGGGCGCAACGTCGCACGACCGCGCAATTGTCAGTTAAAGCGACGCAGTGCCGTATCGCAGAAAGTGCTCTGGTCAGGAAGGGGGGTAAATCCTTCCGGGGCTGAAGTGGTTAAAAGGCTCCTGGAGGTGCATCTTAACGAAAATAATATACAGGGATATGGGGAATTATTATTATTATTTTTCTTCTACACACACCTACACAGGTGGAACTGGATGGACTGTCGTCTTTATTCAATCTTATCTATTATGTTACTGCAAGTAAATAAGAGCTTAACAATTTGGCTACAATGTATTATTGTAGTTATTATTATTATTATGGTAACTCACATGCACATCTGTCATTAGATTGGTGTTGATCAGATTTCGGTCATATGGCACTAAAGTCACCTTCTCAAACGTCAAATATTTCTCTCCTCCAAATGTGTACTGCAATGGGGATATAGAAGTTCATTATATGGTTGACTCAAATACACAACACATAGAGCAAGGCAAATCACATTGTATCAATAATATTGCAACTGTTTAGGGTGAAATGTTAAATACAACATTCAGGACAAAACGATGGGGTCTTTCTAAAGCCTTCATGGGCCGCAGGGCAGTATTCCAACATGATAACCACCCCAAACACACCTCCAAGACCACCACTGCCTTGCTAAAGAAGCTGAGGGTAAAGGTGATGGACTGGCCAAGCATGTCTCCAGACCTAAACCCTATTGATCATCTGTGGGACATCCTCAAACGGAAGGCGGAGGAGCGCAAGGTCTCTAACATCCACCAGCTCTGTGATGTCATCATGGAGGAGGGGAAGAGGACTCCAGTGACAACCTGTGAAGCTCTGGTGACCTCCATGCCCAAGAGGGTTAAGGCAGTGCTGGAAAATAATGGTGGCCACACAAAATATTGACACTTTAGGCCCAATTTGGAGATTTTCACTTAGGGGTGTACTGACGTTTGTTGCCAGCGGTTTAGACATTAATGGCTGTGTGTTGAGTTATTTTGAGGGGACAGCAAATTTACACTGTTATACAAGCTGTACACTCACTACTTTACATTGTAGACAAGTGTCATTTCTTCAGTGTTGTCACATGAAAAGATAGAAGAAAAGATTTACACAAATGTGACTGAGGGGTGTACTTACTTTTGTGAGATACTGTATAACAATCATGGTGATACCAATCAGGAAAGGTTGAGTACATTGCAACCGAGGTCATCAAGAGAAATGTCAAAGTAAATCATTTATCTGTACCACCATATGTTCACAGAGGCCGTACATGATGATATTTGAGCAAATGGAAATATTGTGGTAACTGACAAGCAAGAGGTGCCAGACTAGTATATCAGACAGTCTATGAATCTTCCATTGGTGTGCACCCTAAAGCTCAAACACACTAAATTGTCAAAAGTATTGGGACGCCTGCCTTTACACACACATGACCTTTAATGACATCCCAGTCTTAGTCCGTAGGGTTCAATATTGAGTTGGCTTCGCCCTTTGCAGCTATAACAGTTTCAACTCTTCTGGGAAGGCCGTCCACAAGGTTTAGGAGGGTGTCTATGGGAATGTTTGACCATTCTTCCAGAAGAGCATTTGTGAGGTCAGGCACTGATGTTGGGTGAGAAGGCCTGGCTCGCAGTCTCAAAATGTCATCCCAAAGGTGTTCTATCGGGTTGAGGTCAGGACTCTGTACAGGCCAGTCAACATCCTATACCCCAAACTTGCTTATCCATGTCTTTATAAACCTTGCTTTGTGCACTGGTGGAGGGGGGGTTATGGTGTGTGTGTGTGTGTGTGTGTGTGTGTGTGTGGGGGGGGGGTGAGTATGGTGTAGGGGGTTGTTTTTCAAGGGTCTGGGCTTGTCCCCTCTTAGTTCCAGTGAAGGGAACTCTTAAAGCGTCGGCATACCAAGACATTTTGGACAATTTCATGCTCCTAATTTTGTGGGAACAGTTTGGGGGTGGCCAAACTATAAAGACATAGATGAGCGAGTTTGGGGTGGAGAAACTTGACTGGCCTGCAAAGAGTCCTGACCTCAACCCAATAGAACACCTTTGGGATGAATTAGAGGGGAGACTGCGAGCCAGGCCTTCTCATCCAACATCAGTGCCTCATAGACACCCTCCTAAACCTTGTGGACGGCCTTCCCAGAAGAGTTGAAGCTGTTATAGCTGTAAAGGGCGGAGCCAACTCAATATTGAACCCTACGGACTAAGACTGGGATGCCATTAAAGTTCATGTGTGTGTAAAGGCAGAAAAATTCAGAAATTCATCGTATTCAATAGGGAATGCGGTTTTAGGCATTACCAGCTTGTAAGGGCTTTAATAGCGTTCGTTTTTTGTTCTTTTTTCCCTCTACTTTTTGGTACATTTTTTGTTTTTATAGACAGCAGGGAATAAAGTCCACATAGCTATGAGAAATCTGTAGACAGACAGTGGACTTCTTTTATTTATTTATTTTGTTTTGCGCTTTTGTTTTTGTCAATATTTTTTATTTTTATTTCTTTATTTTATTATACAAAATATATATATATACACCAATATAAGAGAGGAAAAAAATGTGCATATCTTGGCTATCTTTAATACTTTGTCTAATTTTGCCACAAGATGAAATTGAACAATTTCAGCAAAGTTACTTATTTAAGCCGTTAATCATTTTTTTGTGTGATTATCGCAAACAGCTTTAAAGTTTATTAAAATTAATTTTAATAAACACACACTCACCTGTCCCAGGATCCGGCGATGCGGCCCGCACAAACAATCGATTCCCTACCTGGCGCCGCCGGCATTTCAACTGTGGGCACCCAGCTGTGACAGCTCGCGGCTTCACAGCCGGGTGCGCACTGCACATGCACAAGTCGCGCCTCCTGAATGGTCCGGCAACCTTCTGCGACCTTTGACGTGTCCCAAAAGTATGCAGGGAGGGAGGGAAAGGGGAGAACCTCACCCTCGGATCGCATAGGAGGCCCAAGCGGAAGTGGGAGCAGGTACCTGTCAAAACTAGGTACCCACTTCCCCCACAAAAAAAAAAAAAAAATGACATGGCAAATGTGGCATAGGAGGGGGGGGGGGGGGTTAGGAGTGCTTAAAAGCATAACTTCTCGTACACCGAAGCTTGGGAGAATGATCTCCAATGCAGCTGGGACCTGGAAACCTGGCAAGCAGCATACTCTAAAGCTTCCAAGGGAATCCTAAATGTCTCACTAATTGAAGCAAGTCTTAAGATCATAACCAGATGGTACCTTACCCCCCGCTAGGCTTGCTGCCATCTACCCCTCAGCAGATCCACTCTGTTTCAGAGGATGCCAACTACTGGGTTCGATGGCGCATGTCTGGTGGGAGTGCCCAAAAATTCACTAATTTTGGAGACAGATTTTTAATATGATCTATAAGGTGACCAATTGCCAGGTGCCCAGATCCCCAGCTGTGGCTCTCCTCAACGCTCATGTACCCCAACTCCCAAAGGCTACTCAAAAACGAATACACTTCATCTTTGCTAGGTGCAAAGCTCACAATCGCCAAAGCCTGGAAACAGCCAAAAACTTCCATTTTGGCAGCGAAAAGGAAAATATTGTGGATTATGACCCAAGAGAAGCTAGCCAGTATCCTGGCTGATACAACCCAGAAATTCCAAAAGGTCTAGGAACCCTAGGCTCTCTTTATGGGGATCTCCCTCATTCCGGGTGTCCCTTCAAGTTCGCATCCCCCTACAGTTTGAGGTTGGGCACACACCCCCTCCACCCACCTATCTTCCCCCATTTCCCTCTTCTTTTTGACCTGGGCACACCTCTTGTCCCGTGAGATTCTGGGACGGGAGAGGGCAGATGTGATGAACATTGGGGAAACCCAAATAGTCAAGCCTTCACAGCCGGGCTGGCCCTGGGCCCTCGGGGTGGGGTCGCAGGAGGGGCGGGAGAACCCCCCCCCTGACACAGTAAGATCCCGATAGGGGTGCCGGGGGCAGGGAGGATTTCTGCCTCCCCGGGGGCCTGGCCTTGGGTTCTGTCTAGCTGCAGCCCAACCTAGTCTGCCTTAATGGCAGCCCACCAGGGCAAAATTTGGTTTAGAGAATGTAAGTTAACACATTCGTTGGCTGTTTGCTTAAAATAAGACTTCAATTGGGGCCTACCCCAAGGTTACACTGAAAATACACTGTACTCTGTTTTTATTTCTGCATTTTGAAAATAAAATACTTTGAAAGTAAAGCATAACTTCCCCTTTTGGGTGGAGCTCCGCTTTAAGTTACTTGCTTTTTCTGTCTACTTTTTCGAAACAAGGCAAAAGAAGAGGAACATTTCAGGGAAATTTATCCAACTGAGAATCTGCCAATTTTCGTTGTGAAATCAAGCTTGGAAATATTTTTGCGCTTATCCCTGCCGATAGGTGATTCAGCTTGCCAGGCTCTGGCCAATACGTAAAATGTAATTGTCTGCGCCCCTTGAAAAACGTGAAATCAATTCAATAGATAACAACAATATCATGATTACAAAAATGATGAATAATATAAAATAGAAACCTTTGTATCTGCTTCCACCACCACCGCAATGTCCTCAATACGGATACCAAAAAGTCCTTCATGGTAGTAGCCTGGTTCTACGGAGGAAGGAAAATAAATGTTTGATGTGAGTAAACCCAAAGTTAGGGTTTTCTGTGCACAGGATAGATCCCAGGAACATTTTTAAGTGGCTCAAAAGGCTCAAGGTTTTTTACCTTCATGCATTCTATGTAAAAAACCTTCTCAGTGTAGCAGCCCCCCCCCCCCCAATACTCCCCTGAGCCCCATTGGGATCCAGCAATGTACACAAGAAACTCAGCTCTCCGGGGACTCTCCTTCCTCATTGGCTGAGACAGCAGCGAGAGCCATTGGCTCCCGCTGCTGTCAATCACAGCTAGTGAGCCAAAGAGAAGAGAGGGGGCAGTACCAAGCCGCGGCTCTTTTTGTGTATGAATGGATAGGCAGAGCAGCGGCTTGGAAGCGAGTCAGCTCGGGTGCAGGAGGGAGGGGCCAAGAGCACCGGCTAGGGACCCGAGAAGAGGAGGATCGGGGCTGCTCTGTGCAAAACCATTACACAGAGCAGGTAAGTATAACATGTTTAAAAAAAAACAACAAGCCTTTAATATCACTTTAAAAAATATTACAAAGGGCTGTTTTTCCTAGTCTCATAATGACTAAGGACAGAGGCCACTAAAAGGCTTACAAGAGATGGAGCCCTTTAGGTTTGGAGATCTCGCTGGACTGACTCACTGGTCAATGGGTAGGTGATGACGGGGGGTGGGTTGCAAGAATTCCCTTCCAATGATTTCTGCCCAAGAAGGTCGTACAATAATGGGTTTAAAAATCACATACACAATGTGAGCAAAGGTTTGTGGAGGCATCACACCTATATGTTGGATCTCTGATTCTAAAATTGTGGTCTTTAATATGAAGATCCCCCCACCCCCTTTGCAGCTATAACAGTCTGCACTCTTCTGGAAAGGCTTTCTACAAGACCGTGGAGTGTGTCTATGGGAATTTGTGTTCTTTTAGCCAAATGAGAAGGTACTCATGTTGGATGAGAAAACCTGAGTCAGAGTTGGTGTTTTAATTCATTCCAAGGGTATTCAGTAGGGTTGAGGTTGGGTCTCCATGCAGGCCAATTGAGTTCAATGGACCAAACTCACAACCGATGTTCCAATTCACCCCAAAGGTGTTCAGTAGGGTTGAGGTTAGGGCTTCATGCAGGCCAATTGAGTTCAATGGACCAAACTCACAACTGATCTTCCTATTCACCCCAAAGGTGTTCAGTAGGGTTGAGGTTAGGGCTTCATGCAGGCCAATTGAGTTCAATGGACCAAACTCACAACTCATCTTCCAATTCTCCCCAAAGGTGTTCAGTGGGGTTGAGGTTAGGGCTTCATGCAGGCCAATTGAGTTCAATTTTCCTGACTCACAACTGATGTTCCAATTCATCCCAAAGGTGTTCAGTAGGGTTGAGGATGGGGCTCCATGCAGGCCAATTGAGTTCAATGGACCTGACTCACCACTGATGTTCAAATTCATCCCAAAGGTGTTCAGTAGGGTTGAGGCTGGGGCTCCATGCAGGCCAACTGAGTTCAATAGACCTGACTCACAACCATGGCCATCTTTAGCGGGGGGCAAACGGGGCACCTGCCCTGGGCCCAATCTTTGTTGGGGGGCCCGCGCTACCCCCAATGACGGCTTTGCAGAGCGCACAGAGGACATGGGAGGCTGCATTCCCCAGCTAGCCAACAGAGAGGGGGTGGGGCCGGGAGCTCCACTGACGCTCTGACCCCGCCCCATGCAGCCTGTATGCTCGGAACAGAGCGGCTGTAGTGAGAGTGGTGATCGGAGTGGGAGCGTCAGTGGAGCTGAGGTCCGGGGGCGAGGCCGGGATCTCCACTGACGCTCCAACCCCGCCCCATGCAGCCTGTATGCTCAGGCGGGAGCAGTTGTAGTGAGAGCAGAGAGTGGAAGCCCCGCCCACGGACCTTTTAAAGTCCTGTAGCGTGTCTGCAGTCTCTGATTGTCTCCTGTAGCATGTCTGCAGTCTCTGACTGTCTCCTGTAGCATGTCCGCAATCTCTGATTGTATCCTGTAGCGTGTCTGCAGTCTGTGATTGTCTCCTGCAGCACGTCTGCAGTCTCTGATTGTTTCCTGTAGCACGTTCGCAGTCTTTGATTGTATCCTGAAGCATGTCCGCAGTCTCTGATTGTCTCCTGTAGCACGTCCGCAGTCTCTGATTGTATCCTAAAGCATGTCCGCAGTCTCTGATTGTATCCTGAAGCATGTCCGCAGTCTCTGATTGTATCCTGAAGCATGTCCGCAGTCTCTGAACCTCTCCTGTAGTATGTGTATTAATGTGCCGCTTTACTTGCTTAATTATTTGGGATTGCTCCACTGCTCAGTGAGTGCTAATAATGTGCATTAACCTGTAGCAACCAATCAGTGAACAGTAGTGATCTGCTGTAATCTCTAGCAACTAATCAGTGAGCGCTAATAATGTGCAGTAACCTCTAGCAACCAATCGGCAAGCACAAATTATGTGTTGTAACCTCTAGCAACCAACCAGTGAGCGGTAAGCATAGGCTGTAACCTCTGGCAACCAATTGCAATCCCTGCGTGATCTGCTGCAGTAAACTGATTTTGAGTCTACCTGCTATTTTATGTATGTCTCAGAATGAAAGGGGGAGGGGGGCAAGAAAATGTTTGTGCAGGGCCCAATCAATATTAAAGACGGCCCTGCTCACAACTGATGTTCCAATTCATCCCAACAGTGTTCAGAAGGGTTGAGGTTGGGACTCCATGCAGGCCAATTGAGTTCAATGGACCAGACTCACAACTGATGTTCCAACTCTTCTCAAAGGTGTTCAGTAGAGTTGAGAGAAAATATCACCCAATGGGGACAAAGTAGGCAACAAAACACTGACAGAGATTTTTTTTTGTATTAAAATAACAAGAATGTTATACCTACCTGCTCTGTGTAATGGTTTTGCACATAGAGGTCCCGAGCCCCCCTCGGCTCTCCTGGATCCTTCTCTTCAGTAAATGGCCACCATAGAACGTTGCTTTCTATGGGGACACTCGTGCAGGCTTGCTCCCAATCCTCCCTGTCTGCATCTATTGACTCAGATAGGGTGGCTTGGCCCCACCCCCAGCTCCCCGTCACAGAATTTGATTGACAGCAGTGGGAGCATAGGGGTGGGCACCCCAAAGCTCAAACACACGCGTCTTTCTATGCAGCCTCAGCTGCACTGGACAGTGAATGAATGGGAAGTACTCTGTGCTGAGCGGCTTCCTGTTCATTTCATAAACTGAAGCATAGCAATCACAGTTTTCTATGTTTCCATTATGAAAGAACACAGCGAGCGAGCGTGTTCACTTAGAAAAGGAAGGGGCCGGTAAATTACATATTTACTAGCCCCTTCCCCTGCTCTCCATCCAGAGACATCCCCCCGCTGCAGCCAAGGGGAGAGGATAGGAGGGAAATCAGCAGCAATGCAGGGCCAACACAGTAGGAAGCCTGGGCAGTAGGGGGAAATGGCACTGTATGTAGTAATTAGGGTGTGCCCAGGCACACCTGGCACACCTACGAGTGGGAGCCAATGGTTCCCACTGCTATCAATCTGTCCAATGAGAAGTGAGAGAGAGAGAGAGAGCTGCTGTTCTCGTGCACAGCGCTGGATGGAGATTGGATGGACCTTGTTATCTACATATGAATTAAATAGTAAACACTGATCTATTGTTTTTACTGGGCATCAATGACCTCCTGCCATAAAACGGTGAAAGGCTGGCTTCAGAACTAAACATTGTGCTAACACAGGAATGGCGCCAATATAAAAAAAAACAAGAACTTCTAATAGGGAGATAAAAATAATATTAATAAAATAATATTAAGTGTTATAGTACCAATTGATGTGAACATTCCTTTGGTAAAAGCAATATTCCCAGCCCGCAATCCAACCGGCCCTAGAGATTGGAAATGACAATAAAGAGAGTTATTTTCTTAGTGCACATTATTATTATTTATATTATTATTATACAGATGGAGCCAATTTATGACTGTAATATTATTTTCTTAGTTTTTTTTACTTTTTTAAAAAAACAAAAATGCATAAAAGTTTTCCATGGTTAGTGGCATAAAGCTTGATGTGAAACTACAGTATAATATTTTGGGTGTCAATTTTATTTTTTATTATTATTGTATCTTTATTTTACAGATGTTTATTACAGGGAACACCTATTACAATGGTGTCATGGAGTATTCTGTTTTTCTTTTCGTTAAACGGCTTATTTAACCACTTGTCTTCCTGAAGGTGTTACACCCCCGTTCATGACCAGGGCATTTTTTACTATTCAGCACTGTGCTACTTCAAATGGCAATTGCTCGGTCATGCAACACTGTGATCAAATTCGATTCATGCCATTTTTTTTTCACACAAATTGAGCTTTATTTTGGTGGTATTTGATCACCCTTGCGGTTTTTTATTTTTTCTTATACAGTGGAACCTCGGATTGTGAGTAACGCGGTTAACGAGCATTTCGCAATACTAGCTAATTTTTTTCTTTTAATCCTGACTCAATTTGTCTCTCAAGATGAGCAGGATTCAAGTGGCTGGGGTGTGTGCAGTACTGCATTTGGCCAGACGTGCAGGGGTGCCGGTGACGCTCGAAGACGCTCATAGACACTCTGTTCCGGAGTGTCTCCGTGCGTCTCTGAATGTCACCAGTGCCCCCGCACATTTGGCCAAATGCGGTACTGCATACACTGGAGCCCCCGCACCTCTGGCCACATGCGGTACTGCATACATCGGTGCCCCCGCACCTCTGGCCACATGCGGTACTGCATACACCGGCACCCCCTTACCTCTGGCCACATGCGGGACTGCATACACCGGCACCCCCTTACCTCTGGCCACATGTGGTACTGCATACATCGGTTTCCCCGCACCTCTGGCCACATGCGGTACTGCATACACCGGTGCTCCAGCACCTATGGCCACATGCGGTACTGCATAAATCGGCGCCCCCGCACCTCTGGCCACATGCGGTACTGCATACACCGGCACCCCCGCACCTCTGGCCACATGCAGTAATGCATACACCGGCACCCTCTTACCTCTGGCCACATGTGGTACTGCATACATCGGTGCCCCCGCACCTCTGGCCACATGCGGTACTGCATACACCGGTGCTCCCGCACCTATGGCCACATGCGGTACTGCATAAATCGGCACCCCCGCACCTCTGGCCACATGCGGTACTGCATACACCGGCACCCCCGCACCTCTGGCCACATGTGGTACTGCATACACCGGCACCCCCTTACCTCTGGCCAAATGTGGTACTGCATACATTGGTGCCCCCGCACCTCTGGCCACATGCGGTACTGAATACACCGGCACCCCCTTACCTCTGGCCACATGTGGTACTGCATACATCGGTGCCCCCGCACCTCTGGCCACATGCGGTACTGCATACACCGCTGCTCCCGCACCTATGGCCACATGCGGTACTGCATAAATCGGCGCCCCCGCACCTCTGGCCACATGCGGTACTGCATACACCGGCACCTCTGGCCACATGCGGTACTGCATACACCGGCAACCCCTTACCTCTGGCCACATGTGGTACTGCATACATCGGTGCCCCCACACCTCTGGCCACATGCGGTACTGCATACACTGGTGCTCCCGCACCTATGGCCACATGCGGTACTGCATAAATCGGCGACCCTGCACCTCTGGCCACATGCGGTACTGCATACACCGGCACCCCCGCACCTCTGGCCACATGTGGTACTGCATACACAGGCGCCCCCTCACCTTTAGCCACATGCGGTACTGCATACATCGGCGCCCCCGCACCTCTGTCCACATGCGGTACTGCATACACCGGCACCCCCTTACCTCTGGCCACATGCGGTACTGCATACACCGGCACCCCCTTACCTCTGGCCACATGTGGTACTGCATACATCGGTGCCCCCGCACCTCTGGCCACATGCGGTACTGCATACACCGGTGCTCCCGCACCTATGGCCACATGCGGTACTGCATAAATCGGCACCTCTGGCCACATGCGGTACTGCATACACCTGCGCCCCCGCACCTCTGGCCACATGTGGTACTGCATACACAGGCACCCCCTCACCTTTGGCCACATGCGGTACTGCATACATCGGCGCCCCCCCGCACCTCTGTCCACATGCGGTACTGCATACACCGGCACCCTTGCACCTCTGGCCACATGCGGTACTGCATACACCGGTGGCCTCGCACCTCTGGCCACATACAGTACATAGACCTGAAATCACTGTGGAACGAATTAGCTGAGTTTCCATTGATTCCTATGGGGAAACTCGCTTTGATATACGAGTGCTTTGGATTACAAGCATTCTTCTGGAACGGATTATGCTCGTAATCCAAGGTACTACTGTATAACCAAAAATAATCCAACGATTTTGAAAGCCCCCTGCCATTATTCTCTACTTTGCTATAAAACATATCCAATAAAAACGGTGCCCCCGCACATCTGGCCAAATGCGGTACTGCATACACTGGAACCCCGCACCTCTGGCCACATGCGGTACTGCATACATCGGCGTCCCGGCACCTCTGGCCACATGCGGTACTGCATACACCGGCACCCCCTTACCTCTGGCCACATGCGGTACTGCATACTCCGGTGCTCCCGCACCTATGGCCACATGCGGTACTGCATAAATCGGCGCCCCTGCACCTCTGGCCACATGCGGTACTGCATACACCGGCGCCCCCGCACCTCTGGCCACATGTGGTACTGCAAACACAGGCGTCCCCTCACTTTTGGCCACATGCGGTACTGCATACATCGGCGCCCCCGCACCTCTGGCCACATGCGGTACTGCATACACCGGAACCCCCTTACCTCTGGCCACATGCGGTACTGCATACACCGGCACCCCCTTACCTCTGGCCACATGCGGTACTGCAAACACCGGTGCTCCCGCACCTATGGCCACATGCGGTACTGCATAAATCGGCGCCCCCGCACCTCTGGCCACATGCGGTACTGCATACACCGGCACCCCCGCACCTCTGGCCACATGTGGTACTGCATACACCGGCACCCCCTTACCTCTGGCCACATGTGGTACTGCATACATCGGTGCCCCCGCACCTCTGGCCACATGTGGTACTGCATACATTGGTTTCTCCGCACCTCTGGCCACATGCGATACTGCATACATCGGTGCTCCCGCACCTATGGCCACATGCAGTACTGCATAAATCGGCGCCCCCGCACCTCTGGCCACATGCGGTACTGCATACACCAGTGCTCCCACACCTCTGGCCAAATGTGGTACTGCATAAATCAGCGCCCCCGCACCTCTGGCCACATGCGGTACTGCATACACCGGCGCCCCCGCACCTCTGGCCACATGTGGTACTGCATACACAGGCACCCCCTCACCTTTGGCCACATGCGGTACTGCATACATCGGCGCCCCCACACCTCTGGCCACATGCGGTACTGCATACACCGGCACCCCCTTACCTCTGGCCACATGCGGTACTGCATACACCGGCACCCCCTTACCTCTGGCCACATGTGGTACTGCATACATCGGTGCCCCCGCACCTCTGGCCACATGCGGTACTGCATACACCGGTGCTCCCGCACCTATGGCCACATGCGGTACTGCATAAATCGGCACCTCTGGCCACATGCGGTACTGCATACACCTGCGCCCCCGCACCTCTGGCCACATGTGGTACTGCATACACAGGCGCCCCCTCACCTTTGGCCACATGCGGTACTGCATACATCGGCGCCCCCCCGCACCTCTGTCCACATGCGGTACTGCATACACCGGCACCCTTGCACCTCTGGCCACATGCGGTACTGCATACACCGGTGGCCTCGCACCTCTGGCCACATACAGTACATAGACCTGAAATCACTGTGGAACGAATTAGCTGAGTTTCCATTGATTCCTATGGGGAAACTCGCTTTGATATACGAGTGCTTTGGATTACAAGCATTCTTCTGGAACGGATTATGCTCGTAATCCAAGGTACTACTGTATAACCAAAAATAATCCAACGATTTTGAAAGCCCCCTGCCATTATTCTCTACTTTGCTATAAAACATATCCAATAAAAACGGTGCCCCCGCACATCTGGCCAAATGCGGTACTGCATACACTGGAACCCCGCACCTCTGGCCACATGCGGTACTGCATACATCGGCGTCCCGGCACCTCTGGCCACATGCGGTACTGCATACACCGGCACCCCCTTACCTCTGGCCACATGCGGTACTGCATACTCCGGTGCTCCCGCACCTATGGCCACATGCGGTACTGCATAAATCGGCGCCCCTGCACCTCTGGCCACATGCGGTACTGCATACACCGGCGCCCCCGCACCTCTGGCCACATGTGGTACTGCAAACACAGGCGTCCCCTCACTTTTGGCCACATGCGGTACTGCATACATCGGCGCCCCCGCACCTCTGGCCACATGCGGTACTGCATACACCGGAACCCCCTTACCTCTGGCCACATGCGGTACTGCATACACCGGCACCCCCTTACCTCTGGCCACATGCGGTACTGCAAACACCGGTGCTCCCGCACCTATGGCCACATGCGGTACTGCATACACCGGCACCCCCACACCTCTGGCCACATGTGGTACTGCATACACCGGCGCCCCCACACCTCTGGCCACATGCGGTACTGCATACACCGGCACCCCCGCACCTCTGGCCACATGCGGTACTGCATACACCGGCACCCCCGCACCTCTGGCCACATGTGGTACTGCATACACCGGCACCCCCTTACCTCTGGCCACATGTGGTACTGCATACATCGGTGCCCCCGCACCTCTGGCCACATGTGGTACTGCATACATTGGTTTCTCCGCACCTCTGGCCACATGCGATACTGCATACATCGGTGCTCCCGCACCTATGGCCACATGCAGTACTGCATAAATCGGCGCCCCCGCACCTCTGGCCACATGCGGTACTGCATACACCAGTGCTCCCACACCTCTGGCCAAATGTGGTACTGCATAAATCAGCGCCCCCGCACCTCTGGCCACATGCGGTACTGCATACACCGGCGCCCCCGCACCTCTGGCCACATGTGGTACTGCATACACAGGCACCCCCTCACCTTTGGCCACATGCGGTACTGCATACATCGGCGCCCCCACACCTCTGGCCACATGCGGTACTGCATACACAGGTGGCCTCGCACCTCTGGACACATACAGTACATAGACCTGAAGTCACTGTGGAACGAATTAGCTGAGTTTCCATTGATTCCTATGGGGAAACTCGCTTTGATATACGAGTGCTTTGGATTACAAGCATGCTTCTGGAACGGATTATGCTCGTAATCCAGTGTACTACTGTATAACCAAAAATAATCCAACGATTTTGAAAGCCCCCTGCCATTATTCTCTACTTTGTTATAAAACATATCCAATAAAAATCACATTTCTTCATAAATTTAGGCCAAAATGTATTCTGCTACATGTATCTGGGAGTAAAAAAAATTCCAGTAAGTGTATATTAATTGGTTTGTATGGAAGTTATAGCGTGTACAAACATAGTTACATAGTAGGTGAGGTTGAAAAAAGACACAAGTCCATCAAGTCCAACCTATGTGTGTGATTATGTGTCAGTATTTCATTACATATCCCTGTATGTTGCGGTCATTCAGGTGATTATCTAATAGTTTCTTGAAGCTATCAATGCTCCCCGCTGAGACCACCGCCTGTGGAAGGGAATTTCACATCCTTGCCGCTCTTACAGTAAAGAACCCTCTACGTAGTTTAAGGTTAAACCTCTTTTCTTCTAATTGTAATGAGTGGCCACGAGTCTTGTTAAACTCTCTTCTGCGAAAAAGTTTTATCCCTATTGTGGGGTCACCAGTACAGTATTTGTAAATTGAAATCATATCCCCTCTCAAGCGTCTCTTCTCCAGAGAGAATAAGTTCAGCGCTCGCAACCTTTCCTCATAACTAAGATCCTCCAGACCCTTTATTAGCTTTGTTGCCCTTCTTTGTACTCGCTCCATTTCCAGTACATCCTTCCTGAGGACTGGTGCCCAGTACTGGACAGCATACTCCAGGTGCGGCCGGACCAGAGTCTTGTAGAGCGGGAGAATTATCGTTTTATCTCTGGAGTTGATCCCCTTTTTAATGCCAATATTCTGTTTGCTTTGTTAGCAGCAGCTTGTCATTGCATGCCATTGCTGAACCTATCATCTACTAGGACCCCCAGGTCCTTTTCCATCCTAGATTCTCCCAGAGGTTCTCCGCCCAGTGTATAGATTGCATTCATATTTTTGCCACCCAAATGCATTATTTTACATTTTTCTACATTGAACCTCATTTGCCATGTAGTCGCCCACCCCATTAATTTGTTCAGGTCTTTTTGCAAGGTTTCCACATCCTGCGGAGAAGTTATTGCCCTGCTTAGCTTAGTATCGTCTGCAAATACAGTGATTGAACTGTTTATCCTATCCTCCAGATCGATTATAAACAAATTAAATAGGATTGGTCCCAGCACAGAACCCTGGGGGACCCCACTACCCACCCCTGACCATTCCGAGTACTCCCCATTTATCACCACCCTCTGAACTCGCCCTTGTAGCAAGTTTTCAAGCCATGTACTCACCCTATGGTCCATGCCAACGCACCTTATTTTGTACAGTAAACGTTTATGGGGAACTGTGTCAAATGCTTTTGCAAAATCCAGATACACCACGTCTATGGGCCTTCCTTTATCGAGATGGCAACTCACCTCCTCATAGAAGGTTAATAGATTGGTTTGGCAAGATCGATTCTTCAGGAATCCATGCTGATTACTGCTAATGATATCGTTTTTATTACTAAAATCTTGTATATAGTCCCTTATCATCCCCTCCAAGAGTTTACATACTATTGATGTTAGGCTAACTGGTCTGTAATTCCCAGGGATGTATTTTGGCCCCTTTTTAAATATTGGTGCTAAATTGGCTTTTCTCCAATCAGCTGGAACCATTCCAGTCAATAGACTGTCTGTATAAATTAGGAACAACGGTCTGGCAATCACTTGACTGAGTTCCCTAAGTACCCTCGGATGCAAGCCATCTGGTCCCGGTGATTTATTAATGTTAAGTTTCTCAAGTCTAATTTTAATTCTGTCCTCTGTTAACCATGGAGGTGCTTCCTGTGTTGTGTCATGAGGATAAACACGGCAGTTTTGGTTACTGAAGCCCCCCCCGATTCACTCGTGAAGACTGAGGAGAAGAATAAATTCAATAACTTCACCATCTCCCCATCCTTTGTAACCAGATGTCCTTCCTCATTCTTTATGGGGCCAATATGGTCTGTCCTCCCTTTTTTACTGTTTACATACTTAAAGAATTTCTTGGGATTTTTTTTGCTCTCTGTCCTATCTTAGCCGTCCTAATTGCACCCTTACATTTCTTGTTGCATTGTTTATAAAGTCTGAATGCTGAGGATGATCCCTCAACCTTGTATTTTTTGAAGGCCTTCTCCTTTGCTTTTATATGCATTTTTACATTGGAGTTAAGCCATCCAGGATTTTTGTTCGCTCTTTTAAATTTATTACCCAATGGGATACATTGTCTAATGCCCTTATTTAATATGCTCTTAAAGCAAACCCATCTCTCCTCCGTATTCTTTGTTCCTAATATTTTAAGAGTTAAGGAGCTAAGGTTAGGGTTAAGGTTAAAGGCTAAGGTTAGGGTTCGGGTTAGAGATAGAGTTAGGGTTTAGGGTTAAGGGGTTAAGGAGCTAAGGTTAGGGTTAGGGTTAAAGGCTAAGGTTAGGGTTACAGATAGAGTTAGGGTTTAGGGTTAAGGGGTTAAGGAGCTAAGGTTAGGGTTAAAGGCTAAGGTTAGGGTTAGGGTTAGAGATAGAGTTAGGGTTTAGGGTTAAGGGTTTAGGGCTAAGGTTAGGGTTCGAAATAGTGTTAGGTTTAGAATCAGAGATAGAGTTAGGGTTTAGGGTTAAGGGCTAGGGTTAGAGCTAGGGTTATGGTTTAACGTTAGGAGCTAGGGTTAGGGTTCAGGGTTAAGGGCTAAGGTTAGGGTTAGAGATAGAGTTATGGTTAGGATCAGAGATAGAGTAAGGGTTTAGGGTTATGGTTTAGCGTTAAGGGCTAGGGTTAGAGTTAAGGGTTTAGGGTTAGGATTTAGGGTTAGGATTAAGGGCTAAGGTTAGGGTTAGAGATAGAGTTAGGGTTAGGATCAGAGATAGAGTTAGGGTTTAGGGTTAAGGGCTAGGGTTAGGGTTTAGGGTTATGGTTTAGCGTTTTTGGATAGGGTTAGGATTCAGGGTTAGGGTTTAGGGTTAGGATTTAGGGTTAGGGTTAGGAGCTAAGGTTAGGGTTAGAGATAGAGTAAGGGTTAGGATCAGAGATAGAGTTAGGGTGTAGGGTTAAGGGCTAGGGTTAGGGTTTAGGGTTTAGGGTTAAGGCACAGTTGAGATGAATTAAAGTGGAGACTGCAAGCCAGGCCTTCTCAGTCAACATCAGTGCCTGACCTCACAAATGCTCTTGTGGAAGAATGGTCAAACATTCCCATAGACACACTCCTAAACCTTGTGGACAGCCTTCCCATAAGAGTTGAATCTGTTATAGCTGCAAAGGGTGGGCCAACTCAATATTGAACCCTACGGACTAAGAGTGGGATGCCATTAAAGTTTATGTGCGTGTAACGGCAGGCATCCCAATATTTTTGACAATATAGTGTATATACATACATGCACTTGCAGACACTTTCTAGGCACACAGTTCACCCCTTAATTGCCCTCCCAATCACTCCTGTCACCCAGTCAGTGTCATCAGTACAGTGTCAGTGTACAGTATTATCACCTCCCAGCCAGTGTCAGTTAGCACCATATTTTCTGCCACACTATTACAGTCATAAGATAATCGCCATTACTAGTATAGTGTCTGTACAGATCAGTATCTTGAACATGATTAGAACTATACTAGTAAATCAACCTCACTGTGTCCCGGGCATGTACACATAAAAGATTTTATATGCTGCTTGTTGTAATGATACATGGCTACACTTGCTGCCTTATTTATACTGAGAGCGAACCAATGTTGTTTTTGAACTGCTACTTTGTTTGCCATGTGCACCTTTTTGATGCCAGTCACATTTTTTTTGGTGTGGCAGAATCTTACGATTAAGCCCCTAAAAGGGCGAAACGCGTCAGTGAAGTTCTCCACAGATGGAGAACAGGAGCTTTTACTCGTCTCATTCGTGCCGAAGGGAGTCAGTGTCTGTGTGCAGAAGACCACCAATTTATTGAACGCTACTTCAACCAGAGAAGGCAACACACACTGCGTTTGCCATCTGTGTTTGGGGGGGGTGTCATTAACCACTTCCAGCCCAAGGCCGTTATGTGACGTCCTGGACTGTGAGTGGAGATATCTGAATGATCTCAGCCTTTCCTGCCTAGAGTAGAGCTGTGGGGTCTTATAGACACCACATCTCTCTATAAGGAGGACCTGTCATGCCCTATTCCTATTACAAGGGATGTTTATATTAATAAGTAAGTAATAGGAATAAAAGTGATCAAAAATAAATTTAACGGAAAAGTGTAAAATAAATAAATAAATAATTAAATAAATAAATAATAAAATAAAATAAACATTAAAAAAAATGTAAGCGCCCCCGTCCCAGTGTGCTCGCATACGTACATTGCACCCACATATGTAAACGCGTTCAAACCACACATGTGAGGTATCGCTGAAAACGTTAGAGCGAGAGCAATAATTCTTGCTCAAGACCTCCCCTGGTAACCTGTAAAATTTTTTGAAAGCGTTGCCTATGGAGATTTGTAAGTACTGAAGTTTGATGCCATTCCACGAGTGTGCGCAATTTTAAAGTGTGACATGTTAGGTATCTATTTACTCAGCGTAAAATCATCTTTCACATTATACAAAAACATTGGGCTAACTTTAGTGTTTTTTTTTTTAATTAAATAAAAAGCGTTTTAAAAATTGCTGCGCAAATATCGTGTGACATGGGGGGAGGTGTGGCGACCACGCTTGAAGATGGCCGCATCTCTCTAGATTTCCTCTCCACCGCCGGGGAATCCACCGAACATCTGGCTCCTCCACCCGCACAGCTGCCATCCACCTTCACCCAGAGCTCTCCTGCTATCCCTTTGGCATGACACGCCACTGAAAAAAACAGCCGCTGCCGAGTAAAATAGCCAGCTTCTTCACAGCACAGAGTCGCGGGCTACAACAAAATGGCGGTGGCGCCGGGTGGCGATCCCAGCAGGGAAGCCAGCATCTAATCAATATAGGCTCCAAAGGTCTCGCATCCTTCGGCCCTGACAGTGAGAGGTCATCTGGGACCTCTACTCCATCCACACACAGCCCAGCTAAGTCCAAAGCCCGAAAGGACTCTCCTATCAGGGGCAACATGGCTCAAAACATGGAGGTAAGCACGGCCCAGGTCTCAGGATCTGCATCCCACCCTGATCCCATAGCTACCTTTCCTACCCTGGGCCAGCCAGTCTCAGACATGGTCTTGAAGGACATGTTATTATCCCTATGCTCATGCCTCCACTCTAATATGCTCTAATGTGTACACCAATTCAAAGCCGATATACAGGATTTAGGAGAGCGGGTGGACAAGTTTGAACAGCCATGTGTGATATGACAACATTATTCAATACTATGGTAGATGCCCAAACTTTCCAATCTTAGGAAATCACCTGGCTTAAGAATAAAATGGCCGACCTAGAGGATGAGTCCAGAAAGAACTACCTCAAACTCAGGGGAATCCCAGAGTAAGTGTTTCCAGACCAATTGCTGCAATTCGCCAAAACCCTCTTTTCCTCCCTAGTGCCTTTCTTGTCAACCACAGATCTCCTCATTGATAGAATCCACAGGCTGCCTAATCCTTCATTTCTCCCACCAGAGGTCCTGAAGGATGTCCTACTAAGAATACACTTCTTTTATGTAAAAGAGAAGATTCTGTCAGCTTCCCGACAGACGGGAAACCATCCGGCACCCTACTCTTTCTATGCAGTTGCTCCCCGATGTATCGCAACACACCCTCCTCCAATGACACAAAAACCTAGCAACAGTGTCCAAAGCACTACGCAACCACAAAATTATGTACAGCTGGAAGTATCCAGCAACCCTGCCAGTCTCCCACAATGGAAGGAATGTCAGTCTTACTACCGTGGAGGAGGGTATGCTAGCCCTGAGGGTATGCTAGCCCGCAGTTGCTCCCCGATGTATCGCAACACACCCTCCAATGTCGCAAAAACCTAGCAACAGTGTCCAAAGCACTAAAATTATGTACAGGTGGAAGTATCCAGCAACCCTGTCAGTCACCTACAATGGAAGGAATGTCAGTCTTACTACCGTGGAGGAGGGAATGCTAGCCCTGAGGCAATGGGGCATTCTCCCAGACCCGCAACTCACTGAGCTCCTCTGCAACCGCCTTGACACACTGCTTCCGGATTGGCAAGTAGTCTCCCGCAAGAGATCCTCCAACAAGAATGCAAATGGAGGTTCCTGAACCCATCTCAGCTACGTCAAAACACAATTCCCCTGGCCAAGAGCAGGCCTGCTCTTGTTCCTTTCAGTTGTTCCCCCAATAATGCTAATGCAGTGTTATATGTTCCTGTTCCCACATACTGGACCCCCTTTTTAGACTGTTTTTGTTAGTTACTTTGTTCCAAGGTCTCTGGACCATGTTCGTTTCCTGGCTCCCCAGTGCAAGCAAAGATCCTCCACATCTCACATTTGCACCTATACCATCATTTAGTGTGCTATACTGTGCTATTTTGCTACAATTGGCGGTGTAGAATATTAGTTTAGTGTCAGTCTAGGGATAGTGTGAGTGTAGTGAGGAGGACCATCATTCAGCTTTGCATAGTGTGCAGTTAGAGTAGGGACAGCTCAGATAGTTCCACTGTAGTGTAGTGAGACTGTGTCATTCATACATACATTAGTGTAGAGTAGGGACAGCTCAGATAGTTTCAGTGTAGTGTAGTGAGACCGTGTCTGTAATCTTGACATTAGTGTATAGCTAGAGTAGGGACAGTTCAGATAGTGTCAGTGTAGTGACGGCTGAACATCGTCTATTTGATTGCTTTGCTGCCAGTTTAATGCCAGCATTTACTTCTGTGTGCGTTACTGCCAGTTTAATGCAATTTACTTCTATGTGCGTTGCTGCCAGTTTAACGCCATTTACTTCTATGTGTGTTACTGCCAGTTTAACGCCATATAGTTCGGTGTGGGTTACTGCCAGTTTAACGCCTTATAGTTTTGTGTGCGTTACTGCCAGTTTAACGCCTATTTACTTCTTATGTGTTACTGCCAGTTTAACGCCATATAGTTCTGTGTGCGTTACTGCCAGTTTACCGCCATATAGCTTTGTGTGCGTTACTGCCAGTTTAACGCCATTTAGTTCTGTGTGCGTTACTGCCAGTTTAACGCCATATAGTTCTGTGTGCGTTACTGCCAATTTAACGCCATAAAGTTTTGTGTGTTACTGCCAGTTTAATGTCATATAGTTCTGTGTGTGTTACTACCAGTTTAATGCCATATAGTTCTGTGTGTCACTTGGCGCATTATATGGCAGTATATTATAGTGTATCCGTGGAGTGTGTCTTTGAAGTGTGAGTACTCAAATTAAAGTGCACCAAACACCTCTTTACATTGATTAAAGTGCATCTACGTACAGATTTCCACTTCTTCTTTACATTTACTTATAAGCACCGCCCCCTCCCTCCCAATAATATCTGGGAGGACAACAAGGAGAGGCAGAAGTTCCCTTGGCACTGTAAGGGGGCCAGCAACAAATGTGTCCACAGGCAAAGGTGGAAGAGGTGGTCAGTCCTCAGGCAGGGCATAATTTCCTCTGTTTAGTGAGTTTACCCGTGCTCTCCAGCCACAGCATGCAGAGGAGGTGGTGGACTGGCCTACTAAACCTCCCTCATCCTCTGTCACGCAAGCAGAGACAAGTGTGCAGTCCCCTGCAGTTGCCAGAGTGGATAAACCTGCCTCCTTGTCCACATCTATTCCTGCCATAGCCCCAACATCAGCTATTGAGAAGTCAGCTGAGTTATTTGACCACAGCGTCAGCCACTTGCACCTTGATATTGCCCAGCCATTACTGGATTCAGATGTTGGTTCTGAGGTTGAAGATGACAGGAACATGATCCTAAAGAGAGGGAGGAACACTGGTAGACAAATTGGCATTCATGTTCCCCAAGCCGCAGCGCATTGCCAAGTTGTCTCCAGTCATAATGATGAAGATGGAGGAGATGGAGACGATGATGATGATGAGGTTACTGATGCAACTTGGGTGCCAGATAGAGCAGAGGAGGAAACTGAAAGTGAGGCGGCACAACCCGAAGGAGGCCGACATCAGGAAAGAGTAGAAAGCAGCCACCCTATTCCATCACATTCTGCAGCTGTTATCTCCCGGCCCACTCCCCAAAGCTCAGCTGTCTGGGTCTTTTACAGCATATCTGCAGCAGATCGCACTGTTGCTATCTGCAAACTGTCTCAGGCACATCAAACGTGGCAAAAACACCAGCCATTTGGGAACCACATGCTTAATAAGGCATTTAACGTCCAACCACTCTGCCCTTTGGCAAGGGCACCTAAAAGCCACACTAAAGGATTACAAATCTGTCCCTCCTCCTCCTCTTTACCCACTTCAGTCTGCCCCTGTTATACCGAGTAATTACCTCTTAGCAGCCTCCACTGACAGGGATGATGGTATAGCACAGGGAGTCCCAGGTCCTAGCAGCACATCTGCCAGCAGCACACCACCAGCTGTAGACTGTAGCCGGCAAATTTCTCTGCCTCAACTGCTGCTGCAGGAAAAAAATACAGTCCCTGCCACCCACATGCCCAGCATCTAAATGCAAGCTTGTCAAAGCTGTTGGCTCTTCAACTTCTGCCTTTCAGCCTGGTGGATTCTGCCCCTTCTGTGAATTTGCATAATGTGCTGTACCACAATGGCAGGTTCCCAGTCACTACTACTTTTCATGTAAGGCTGTTCCATCTCTCTACCATCACGTGGAAGGGTAATGTTCTAGCATTGTTGGGCAAGGCAGTCAGCCGTAAAACCCACCTTACTGCTGACACGTGCTCCAGTAAGCATGGGCAGGGTTGATATATTTAGTTCACAGCACACTGGGTAACGCTGCTTGCAACTTGAAAGGATGCAGGACAGGGCTCAGTGCTACAGCTTGTTGTGCCCCCACGTCTCCATACAGCTGGTAGTGATGATGCCAGACCTGTGAGCTCTACCCCCTAAGCATTCAAAGGGCTATTCCATGAGTCAGGCTAAAAGGTGCCATGCATTGCTTCAGCTGGTGTGTTTAGGGGACAGGAACCACACCGGAGCAGAGATTCTTGCAGCTCTGCAGGGACAGGCCCAGAGGTGGTTCACAGCATGCCAGCTGGAGCCAGGAATGGTGGTGTGCGATAATGGCTCAAACCTCCTGTCCGCTCTTAGACAGGGAACGTTGACACATGTGTCATGCCTGGCACATGTCCTCAATTTGCTGGTGCAGCGTTTCCTAAATACGTACCCAGGGTTGCAAGATGTGCTAAAGCTGGCCAGAAGAGTCTGTAGCTATTTCAGACGGTCAAACACAGCCAGTGCTCAGTTGGCTGTAATTCAGCGGGAATTCTACCTGCCCCTAAACCGCCTGATTTGTGACATGCCCACCAGGTGGAAGTCGACTTTGGCAATGCTGCAGCGGCTATACATGCAGCAGAGGGCCGTCAACGCGTATGGCACGATGACAGGCTCAGGCTACCTCAGCTTTTTTTCCCCACGTCAATGGCAGATCATTAAGAATGCATGCACTGTATTGTCACCAATTGAGGAGGCCACAATGATGGTGAGCTGTGACAGTACATTCATCAGTGACACAATCCATGTTGTGTTCCTGCTTGAGCAGACTCTGAGCAGACTCTGCGTGGCATTATGGACAGGGCACTGGAGGCACAGCAGCAGGAAGAAGAGGAGGACTTCCTTTCCTCTCAAGGCCCACTTTATGCAGACACCATCATTCCTATGTCACAGAACACACAGGAGGAGAGAGGGGAGGAGGATAAGAAGGAGGAATCTGGCACTTTCATAGGCTTTGAAGAAGGGTAAGACACGCGTCAATCTGTAAGTGATGGCTTTCCAACCCAAGGACCCTTCGGAGTAGTACGTGGCTGGGAGGAGGACGTTCCAGGTGCTGTCATCCTGAGTTACCCCGAGGAGTCTGCTTCTCAAACCTTGGCAAATTTGAGGCACATGGGCAACCTCATGCTTCAAAGCCTGCGAAAGGACCCAAAAATATGCGGCATAAAGGAGAAGGATGATTACTGGTTTGCAACCCTCCTTGACCACTGTTATAAGGGGAAGGTCTCAGAACTCATCCCGTCCCCACACAGAGTGCAGAAGATAAAATCTCTTGAGGACACGTTAAAGAGGATTTTATTGAACGTTTATCCTGACTCCAGTAGGTTACAGTATCGTGCAAAATGTAGTTTTGAGTCTTCTGTTGGTCAAGAGAGGAGCGTTAGAAAAGGTGTCCACCTAAGTGAGGCATTTCGGAATTTTTTTAGTTCTCGCAACCCAGGGCTGTCAGCTTCCACATCCCATCGGCAGCATCTACATCACATGGTGGATGATTACCTCGGGGCCAAAACAAAGATAGAGAGCTTTCCAGCTGACGAGAGAGCTGTGCATGATGTCATAAGCCTAGGCATTTTACCAGACAAGAAACAGGAAGTGGGCTGTATAAGATATTTACTGGCAGAAAAAAGTTTTACTATCCAAAGTTAAAACAACAAGGGCAGAAGACTTAATAGATGGAACGTTTTTACATTGTCCCTTTCATTTTTTTCTTTTCACTTTTATTCCTATTACAAGGAATGTAAACATCCCTTGAAATAGAAAGGAGGATGACAGGTCCTCTTTATGAAGAGATCTTGGGTAAAGAGATCCCAAATCTCCTTTTTATCCATAAAAACAAAAGATAAAAAAAAATGATCTTTTGCTTTAAAGAAAAAAAAATGGTTCACTTCCACCCTGGACTGGACGCTCTGGTCCTCCAAGGCCATAGAAGCAATCAAAGCAGATCTACTCTTTGATCGCCAGAACTTATCCAGTATGCTATTGAGTTGTTGGGCTGCCCTGCGTCCAGCGTGCTTTCAGAACGGGCATTCAGTGCTGCAGGAGATCATAGAACGTGTCTGTCCACAGACTCCGTGGGCCGTTTGACTTTTATAAAAATGAATCAGTCCTGGATTACCAGCTATGAAGCCCCTGATGCCGATGTCACTGATTAAGTCTTTTTGGGATGTGGAATCTCTGCAGGACTTCGAGGCTGCCTAGCTTTGAGGGTGTTCAATCATTTAATCTGGAATTTTTTTGGTAAAGGTTTCATGGGCACAATTAACACCCAAAGACCAATTTTTCAGCATCTGCTTGACAGGTGCATATCATTGCAGTTTTTTTTGCCTTCATCAAGAGCACCTCTATAGGGTTACGGTGGGAAGGCGCCCCCGACACCCAAAGAGTCATTTTTCTGCACCTGTTTGACAGGTGGATATCATTGCAATTTTTTACAGCAAGACCAATTCTTGCTTTCATCAAGAGTACCTCTATAGGGTTACGGTGGGAAGGTGCCACCGACAACCAAAGACCAATTTTTACACACCCGATACTTCTATCCAAAGTCAAAGTGACACCAGAATGTATCCAAAAAATCTCTAATCTTGTTCTCAGTGCACTACATTGTGGCCTCATAATACGCACTGGCTCCCCAGCTGTTGCTGAGCAAAATAAAGGCAGCTTACAGGAAAAATGTCTTTTTTTTTGGCTTTATAAACGCAATTATTGCTGCAGCAGATTCTAGACATGGTGCAGATCTGACACTTTACAGTTAGACTAAGGGGACCCCCCAGGCACTATATTGGAAGGATTTTTTCATTTTTATGCTTTCACTTTAAAAATTAAAAAAAATCCCTGCTCATTTAAAAATCAATGAATGTTTTTCACAAACTTTTTTTTTGACACATGTCCCCCCAGGGCAGGACCCAGACCCCTATAACCATTATATGCCGAAATACTTGCATATCAGCCTTCAAAATGGGCACTTTTGATTTTTGAGGAGGGTTGCCCCGATACTAGTATCGGTGCCGATACCGAGTATTCGCACAAGTATCGGCACTCGTGCAAATGCACCGATACCTGAACTACTTGATACTTTCAGACTCGGTTCTTTGAGCTGTCAGTTGATCTTCCCTGTTGACAGTTGAAGTATTATGCCGCGTACACACGATCGGAAATTCCGCCAGAAAAACTCAGATGAGAGCTTTTTGTCGGAAAATGCGACCGTGTGTATGCTCCGTCTGTCTTTTGCTGGCGGGATTCCAGCCAGCAAAAGATTGAGAGCAGGTTTTCTATTTTTTGGTCGGGAAAAGTTCCTATCCGAAAATGCGATGGTCTGTACAAATTCCGACGCCCAAAATTCCTACGCATGCTCGCCAACAATTCAACACATGCTGGGAAGCATTGAACTTAATTTTCTCGGCTCGTCGCAGTGTTGTACGTCACCGCGTTCTTGACGGTCGAAAGTTCAGAGAACTTTTGCGTGACCCGTGTGAATGCGAGGCAAGCTTGAGCGAAATTCCGTCAGAAAAACCATCCAAGTTTTTTCCGACAGAAAATCCGCTTGCGTGTACAGGGTATTTACCACTTGCTTACAGGGCACCTAAACCCCCTTCCTATCCAGACCAATTTTCAGCTTTCAGCGCTGATGCACTTTGAATGACAATTGCGCGGTCATACAACACTGTACCCAAATGAAATTTTTACCATTTTTTCACCACAAATAGAGCTTTCTTTTGGTGGTATTTGATCCTCTCTGCAGTTTTTACTTTTTGTTAAAAAAAACGGGTCATTTTTCTCCTTCATTGATGTACGCTGATGAGGCGGCAGTGATGGGCACTGATAGGCGGCAGTGATGGGCACTGATGGGTGGCAGTGATGGGCACTGATGGGTGGCAGCGATGGGCAGCACTGCAAGGAGGCACTGATTGGCACTACAGGTGGGCATTGATATATGGCACTTGTAGGCATTGATAGGTGGCACTTGTGGGCACTGTTAGGTTGCACTGTGGGAACTGTTAGGTAGCACTACTAGGTGGCACTGATGAGGCAGATGTGCCTCTTCCACTTGGGGGCCGATGTCCCTCACATCCGAGCCGGTGATCGGCTTTTTTTTCTACTCACGCTGTTAGCGTGAGTAAAAAAAAAAAAAAATTACCGATCTTTTGTTTACATCATGTGATCAGCTGTCATTGGCTGACAGCTGATCACATGGTAAGGGGCTGGGACCGGCCCCTTACTCGGATCGGTAATCAGCCGAGTTTCAGTGACTCGGTGATCACAGCGCGCGCAGGGAGCGTGCACAGGGGGCCGTCATATGACGGCCTCCCCGGAATTCAGGTCCGCGCTGTGGCCGTCATTCGGCCATAGCGCGGATGTGTAGTGGTTAAAAGCCCAGTAATTGGAGCTGTCAAAAAAAGCATTCAGCAATGTTTATTAACAATACTGCTCAGCCAAACACTAAAATAAAAAGAAACATTGTTTCTTTTTGAATCCTTCTGTTTCTTCATCTGCAGATCAAAGGGATGAACAAATATTCTTCTGTTTAACCCCTTAATTTACTCTAATAAGCCTTAATGAACTCCCTATTCTCCTCCATTTAATTATTTTCCTGATTTTTTTTGTTTGTTCACATCTATTTTATAAACGATAAACAATAAAAAAACTTTTTTTTTGTTTGCTTTGTTAGTGAATATTTTTACACATATATATTAACATATATTTACACATTTCACATTGAAAAAGCGCAAGATTAACATTTTTTTTTATTTATTTCATTTGTAAATAACTTTTCAATGCTTTGTACCATTGCTGACAGCTGAAGTGAAAACAAAACAGCTGCGGTGTGTATCGGTAATCGGTATCGGCGAGTACTAAAAAGAAAAGTATCAGTACTCGTACTCGTTGTAAAAAAAAAAATGGTATCGGTGTATCCCTATTTTTGACGTTCGTGTCCCATTGACTTTAATGGGGTTTGTTATTCGGGTCCGAACTTTTTCGGTGTTCGAAAGTTCTGGTGCGAACCGTACAGGGGGTCCATTCGGCCCCATCCCTGACTGTAACTGTAATGTCTGCTTTCATGTTGCTAAGCGCATCGCAAACTGTTGGCGCTATATAAATATCTTATAATAATAATTGAAAGAGAGAAAGTCGTAATATTATTATCTTTTGTGACTAGTACATTGTATCTCCCAATGGTTAACCAAAGGAAACAAACACCAACCTCTCTCCTCCCCCGTCTGTCTGCTGTTTTATCAAACCTCACAATCAGACTGATAATTATTGTTCTTTTTACGTTTTTCATATTTTAGAAAAAAAAAAAGTTGTCTGTAATATATATTCCAGGTGTGATTTGTGACAAGCGTTGTCTCTGTTTTGACTCTCAGTCTCTCTTTGTGATCGGACATGGAGCGTCGCACAAAGCTCGCAGGCGGCTATCTCGCACTGAGCTGCGTCTTTATGGTTTTCATGTGCGTCTCGTCAGTCAAGTTCTACAATCCGGATGATTATATTGAAAGAATTACTGAGCTGCTGAAAGTTCTGAAACACAACCTTACAGATATGGTGAGTGGAGTCTCCAGGACTCGTATGCTGAGAGCAATAATTATTATTATAACGTAACGAGCCGAAACTGCGATCTTTATCCTGATATAAAAAAAAACAACTTTCTTTAGAAGTTGGTTGTGCTGTCCAGAAAAAAACGATCTAGTGGGGCTGATTTACTAAAGGAGTAGAAGCTGTTCAGTTAGAAAAGTGAATATAATCACACACATGGGTTGGACTTGATGGACTTGTGTCTTTTTTTTACCTCACCTACTATGTAACTATGAATGCTAGTAATTACATGAACCTGTAAACCTTCAGGGCCGGTTCACACCAAAATTTTTCCATCCGGCGGATGCGTTTCTGAATGTGCATTCTTCAGGGGCTGACTGGCAACTTTTTGCCCCAGGGGGCAAATACAGCCCAGATGCCCATGGTGCAGCAGCTTGCACACCTCCCCCTCCCGCTCTCCCTCTTCCCTGCCTCCTTCTGACCCCTCCATCCCAGGCTGAAGCTCCCCTCCAGGTACTCTCTGCTCACCGGGTGTGCCAGGCTGGACAGCGCTTGCTGCACCGACTCCGGGTTTCCAAACTGGCTTGAAGGGGGCAGGTGGGGGCTGTAGGGGTGGAGTTTGGGGCAGCTGGTGGAGGAGAGTCTCCGGTGGGGCACGGAGCCGGCCTCTGTTTAGACACAGCGTACACCATCCATACCGGGGGGGTGTTGGGGTGTCTGGTGGAGGAGAGCCTCCGGTGGGGCATGGAGCCGGCCTCTGTTTAGACACAGCGTACACCATCCATACCGGGGGGGTGTTGGGGTGTCTGGTGGAGGAGAGCCTCCGGTGGGGCATGGAGCCGGCCTCTGTTTAGACACAGCATACACCATCCATACCAGGGGGGTGTTGGGGTGTCTGGTGAAGGAGAGCCTCCGGTGGGGCATGGAGCCAGCCTCTGTTTAGACAGAGCGTACACCATCCATACCGGGGGGGTGTTGGGGTGTCTGGTGGAGGAGAGTCTCTGGTGGGGCATGGAGCCAGCCTCTGTTTAGACACAGCGTACAACATCCATACCGGGGGGGGGGGGGGCTCTATCCTCGTCCTCATCCCGCACTAGGTAGGACACCGGTTGGGACATTTTTCTCCTCTTCAGCATGAAGCCTTTAGACATATATTAAAGATAAATGAATAAGACCCCAGATCTCTCATTTACCTTTAAAAGAAAAAAAAAATTTTGACTTTAAGAAAAAAAAATCCCTTATTTATTTTATTTTTATTTTTACACTGTCCCTTTAATTTTTTTTATCACTCTTATTCCTATTACAAGGAATGTAAAGATCAAATTAATAAACATAGAATTAAGAATGACGTGTCCTCTTTATTGAGAGATCTGGGGTCAATAATTTTGACTTTAAGAAAAAAAATCCCTTATTTATTTTATTTTTGTACTGTCCCTTTATTTGTATTTATTTTTTATCACTTTTATTCCTATTACAAGGAATGTAAACATCCCTTGTAATAAAAATAGGCATGACAGGTCCTCTTTATTGAGAGATCTTTGGTCAATAAGACCCCAGATCTCTCATTTACCTTTAAAGCCAAAAAAATAAAAATAATAATTTTGACTTTAAGTAAAAAAAAAAAATCCCTTATTTATTTTATTTTTATTTTTACACTGTCCCTTTATTTTTTTTTTAATCACTTTTATTCCTATTATAAGGAATGTAAACATCCCTTGTAATAGAATTAAGGATGACATGTCCTCTTTATTGAGAGATCTGGGGTCAATAAGACCCCAGATTTCTCACTTACCTTTAAAAGCAAAAAAAAAATCATTTTGACTTTAAGAAAAAAAAATCCCTTATTTATTTTATTGTTTACTGTAATTTACTTAAGAAAAAAAATCCTTTAAGCTTGAGAGGCAGAAGTGACATCAGACATTGCTCCGGTCCTCCAAGGGCATAGAGCTGAGTGGGGTTATCTTGGCCTCACTCGGCTTCCTGCCCAGGCATTAGAGGGATCGGGATTGGCTCCAGTAAGCTCGGAGATGAGTGGGAAGCAGCGCCCGGGGGGGGGGGAGGTCGGCATCTCTCGCGCTGCCTATAGAAGTGATCTTGCGGCGAATGTAACCACTTTTGACTTAAAGCCGGCCGCCTGACTGAAAAAAAGATACCAGCAGCTACCTGCCATAAGTAATGATGTACATTTGTGGTTAGGAGGTCGGCAAGTGGTTAAACTGAAAATTAAATTTTAAATTACAGTTAAAATTAAATTTTAAATTAAAATTAAAATGTATTTTAAATTAAAATTAATATTAAATTTTAAATTAAAATTAAAATTACATTTGAAATTAAAATTAAAATTACATTTTAAATTAAAATGTAAATTGTAATTAAAAATGGTAATGTTAAATTCTCTTGCTTCCAGGTCAGGGACCTATTGGGGCAGTTAAATAAATTCAGGATAACAGCACCGTATTGTAGAAAGACTAGTCAACAATAGTTTCTCTCACTTTTTTTTTTTTGACAGTCCTGACAATTAAAATTTAATTTTGTAATCAAATGGCATCATTGCATTCAAAAGTCTTTAAAAATATTTGGCCAAATTGCAGGGGATACCTGTAATTTGACTTCCACCTCTGTGCAACTGTCTAAGGAAAATATTTAATAATAAAATGGCTTCACGCTCTAAGCAGCACATGAACCGTAGACTGTTTTTTTATTTATTTTTATTATTTATTCTATTCGTTATTCTATTAATTTCTATAGATTAATTCTGTGGTTGTAAACACATAATAATTGTATCAAATGGATGAATCAAGTATTTTTATTCCCCCCCCCCCCCCCCCCAGGCATAATATTGCCGATATGATTGATATTATCTATTAGGCAATACATGAATTGATTGTTTGATTGTTGTTTGTTTATATCTATTCATCATTTAATTATTATTATTATTTTTTGCAACACATGAATTATGAAATGCTTACATTTATTTATTTATTGGTATTGATCACATATTTTTTGCACATTACATTAATTGGAGGGTTGTGATGAATTATACATATATAAAATGGCCCTGTCTAGAAATTCTATGCAATCTATAATAATACTTAATTACAAATGTCTTCTGTGCAGTATATGACGATTCTAATGAAAATGTTACACAAGTCATTTAAATTTGATTTGGACTTTTTCATTTTAGGAGGCTGGCGACTATAAAGTGAATGGCATCGTCTGGCGTGATATGGTAAGACTGCCTGAAATGTTATCTGAAATTGTTTTAATTGTCTTAAATTAAAACTCCATCCAAACTTTTTTTATTATTAATTATTTTTTTTTAGCTTTTGGATAATTTTAGGAGACAAAAACTCTGGCAGGTTGTTTTTGCCTTTTTTCCCAATGTGGACATGAACACCAGTGAAAATGGGACTGGCATTGTAACGCTCCGTAATACTTGCCATAAAAAAAAATTGGATGGGGTACAGTTTTTTAACCACTCAGGCATTTTACTTTCAAAACTCTTAATTCAAAGAGAGCATTTTTATTTATTAATATTTGTTTGTGCGAAGTCTCAGTTTTGATATTATATCTTTTTACCATTTTAACTTTTTATTAATTTTACTTTAATTCACCACTTAGGACCGGACCTATTTTTCAAACTTGTTGTTTACAAGTTAAAATCATTTTTTTTTTTTTTAAGAAAATTACTTATAACCCCCAAACAATATATAGACTTTTTTTCCAACACAATAGAGAATAAAATGGCGGTCGTTGCGATACATTTTGTCACATGGTATTTGGGCAGCGGTCTTACAAGCGCACTTTTTTTTGGAAAAAATGACCCTTTTTTGAATTAAAAAAAAAGTTAGCCCAATTTTTTTATTCATATTGTGAAAGATAATGTTACGCCGAGTAAATTGATACCCAGCATGTCACACTTCAAAGCTGCGCCCGCTCATGGAATGGCAACAAACTTTCATTCTTAAAAATCTCCATAGGCAACGTTTAAAAAATTCTACGGGTTGCATATTTTGAGTTACAGAGGAGGTCTAGGGCTAGAACTATTGCTCTCGCTCTAACGATCGCGACGATACCTCACATGTGTGGTTTGCACACCGTTTTCATATGGGGGCACTACTCTGCACGCGAGCTCGGAAGGACGGGGCGCATTTAAAAAAAAAAAATTTTTCTTATTTATTTTTATTTTAACTTTTATTATTTATTTTTACACTGTTCGTTTAAAAAGAAAAATGTTTCACTTTTATTCCTATTACACAGAATGTAAACATCCCTTGTAATAGAAAAAAAGCATGACAGGTCCTCTTTAATATGAGATCTGGGGGGGGTCAAAAAGACCTCACATCTCATATTTGGACTAAAATGCAAAAAAAAATGTTGTTTGAGAAAACAAAAAGAATGTCCCTTTAAGAGCTATGGGCGGAAGTCACGTTTTGACGTCGCTCCCGCCCTGCAATGGTATGGAGACAGGTGGGGGCCATCTTTCCCCTCACCTTATACCACAGAGGGGAGAGGGCGCCATCGCCTCCACCACTGCCGGCAGCTCCGGTAAGCGGCGGAGGGCACCGGAGCGCGGCGGGAGGGAGCCCCTCCCGCCGCCGGTAAAAGTGATCTTGCTGCGAATCCGCCGCAGAGACCACTTTTATCTGAAAGCGGACCGCCCGCTGAAGAAGAGGATACCGGGGTTATGGTAGCTAGTTGCTGCCGTAAGAATGATATTGCTCTTCAAAGTGCCGACTTATAACGACGGCGGGCGATCCATAAGTGGTTATAAGACATTATAAAACATGAAATCCACAATCACATATAAATGTAACATTCCTAGAGTATACATACTACAAAACATTTAGAACACCCTTCAATATACAGTTAGAGCCAAAATTCTCTCAATCCTCAAAAACAAAAAAACAAAAACAAAAAAAGGGGGGGGGGTTGGGGGAGGGGAAGAGGGGGGGGGGTAGCAATGATACTAACCCATGGAAGGACGGAGAACCGGGGGGCCCTAATACTGGACATCTCTCCCGGTCCACCTATCAAAAATACCCCTACAATATACAAAAATACCACCTTAAAAATTAAAAAAACTAAAGAAAAAGAAAAACCCCAATGCATAAAAGGGTTAATTTATTAATTATTTATTAATTATTGATTAGGAGTGGATACTGGAACAGCTACATGTAGCTATCACCCCAATTCCACCCCTGAAGACCGTGTCCCCTTGCAAAATAATTATTTAACCACAATTACACTACTCTATCCTAGTGGGGGGAAAAAAAAGGGGGGGGGGAGAAAAAAGAAAAAAGTGACATTTCTTTAAGGCTTTGTAGTCTACCCTGTCATATATACTGGACATGTCGTTTTTTTTTTCTCAACAAATAGGGCTTAAATTTGGTATATTTTTATTTCTATTTTTTTTTTCTATTTTTTTTTATTTATTCCTATAATTTCTTTGGGTGCTTTTTTTTTTTTTTGGTAATAAATAGCACAAAATTATACAAAATTTTCTATATGATTAAGAAAAATATAATCAGCATTGATGGCAATTTTTCCCAAGTTTGCTTTTCCAAAATGTATTCGAATGACATTGCATTCACTTGACGGTGAACATTTGATGCTCCTGTCATCCAGATCATCTGCCGTCATGGTTGCAGCCGGGGGATTAATGTTTGGAATGTGTGAGGTAAATCCGTGCAGTGGTTAAAATGTTCCTGGAATATAGAGCTGCTGCCTCTACGAATACTATTCCACCTAGGTGGAGTGTATTAGAAAGTGTGTGGAAAGCAAGTAGTAGATATGGCGCTGCCCTTATGGAGTGAAATTTTTTTTTTCACATGGTGAACAATCACTCTGTTTGGTGCTTGATGTGATTAATTTATTTCTATGAATCTTAAATGATGTATATAAATAATAAACGTTGACGGAAAGTATAAATAAAAAGTAAATAGAATTCAAATTCCTGTGTGTGCCAGAAATAAATAAATAAGGTTTATTTAAATACGTAAATGATTTAGGTGAAAATCTGTGATGAATACAAGGTTGTTGGTTCTTATTTCTACCTCATTGTAATATGGGTGAAATTTCAAAATAAAGTGCCACAGTCTTATATTTCATTGTCTATATGAAAAATAACAAGGTGCAAATAGTGCATAAAAAGTGCTGGTATTACAACAAAGTGACTTCTGTGCTTAAAACCAGTGTTTTTGGATAAGAAAAGTTCCATGGATTGCAAAAAAGTCTTTGGAGTGGTTCTGAGGGATTCCCCTCTCTAGGAAACAAATTGATATGGGAAACTTCTTGTCCAGGTGCTGGCCGGATAATAGTGCCCCAATAGCGTGCTCTTATTCTGCTTGCACTCACCGGATTCACTTCCCCCTGCAGGGGTGCAGGCAGTCACAGGATTTGCCACTGTGTAGCACCCCTGGATGTCCCCGATCTTTGCTTTTAAATGTCATTTTACCGTTTTACATACAAAAGAAAGGAGGGATGCCCATAGTGTGAAACCGTATTAGGAAACTTTGTAATAGCTGATAAGATAATATACTCACATTTACAAGGCAAAAAACGAGCATAAAAGAAAGCGTCATGAACAGCTTGTGTTCATTTGGCTGAAGGTGTCTTGCAAGACGTCCGTGAGTCCCGCCCTACGCGCGTTTCGTCATCAGACTTCTACTGGGGCGCCAATGAAATATAAGACTGTGGCACTTTATTTTGAAATTTCACCCATATTACAATGAGGTAGAAATAAGAACCAACAACCTTGTATTAATCACAGATTTTGACCTAAATCATTTACGTATTTAAAGAAACCTTATTTATTTATTTCTGGCACACACAGGAATTAGAATTTTATTTACTTTTTATTTATACTTTCCGTCAATGTTTATTATTTATGTACATCATTTAAGATTCATAGAAATAAATTAATCACAACAAGCACCAAACAGAGTAATTGTTCACCACGTAAAAAAAATGTTTTCACTCCATAAGGGCAGCGCCATATCTACTCTTGCTTTCCACACAGGGGATTAATCTTTGGTCGTTTTATTACATTTATGTTTAGTATATCTATCTATCTATCTATCTATCTATCTATCTATCTATCTATCTATCTATCTATCTATCTATCTATCTATCTATCTATCTATCTATCTATCTATCTATCTATCTATCTATCTATCTATCTATCTATCTATCTATCTATCTATCTATCTATCTCGATAGATAGATAGATAGATAGATAGATAGATAGATAGATAGATAGATAGATAGATAGATAGATAGATAGATAGATAGATAGATAGATAGATAGATAGATAGATAGATAGATAGATAGATAGATAGATAGATAGATAGATATTACACTATATTACCAAAGATATTGGGACGCCTGCCTTTACACACACATGAACTTTAATGACATCCCAGTCTTAGTCCGTAGGGTTCAATATTGAGTTGGCTCCGCCCTTTGCAGCTATAACAGGTTCAACTCTTCTGGGAAGGCCGTCCACAAGGTTTAGGAGGGTGTCTATGGGAATGTTTGACCATTCTTCCAGAAGAGCATTTGTGAGGTCAGGCACTGATGTTGGACGAGAAGGCCTGGCTCGTAGTCTCCACTCTAATTCAACCCAAAGGTGTTCTATCGGGTTGAGGTCAGGACTCTGTGCAGGCCAGTCAAGTTCCTCCACCCCAAACTCGCTCCTCCATTTCTTTATGGACCTTGCTTTGTTTACTGGTCCAAATCATTTGATGGAGGAGGGATTATGATGTAAGGTTGTTTTTCAGGGGGTTGGGCTTGACCCCCTTAGTCCCATTGAAGGGAACTCTTAAGGCGCCAGCATACCAAGATATTTTAGACAATTTCATGTTCCCAACTTTGTGGGAACAGTTTTGGGGACGGCCCCTTCCTGTTCCAACATGACTGCACACCAGTGCACAAAGCAAGGTCCATAAAGACATGGGGTTGAGAGAAATGGTTTTCAAAATGTTTTACAAATAAATATGTGAAAAGTGTGGGGGTTGGGCATTTGTATGGCGCCCCCCGGAGACAATACTTTGTAGAACCCCCTTTCTCTGCAATTACAGCTGCAAGTCTTTTTGGGGATGTCTCTACCAGCTTTGCACATCTAGAGAGGGACATTTTTGCCCATTCTTCTTTGCAAAATATCTCAAGCTCTGTCAGATTGGATGGAGAATGTCTGTGAACAGCAATTTTCATGTCTTGCCACAGATTCTCAATTGGATTTAGGTCTGGACTGTGACTGGGCCATTCTAACACACATTTATTTGTATCATTTATCATTTTCCTTCCACTTCACAATTATGTGCCACTTTGTGTTGATCTGTATAACAGTGTAAATTTGCTTTCCCCTCAAAATAACTCAACACTCAGCCATTAATGTCTAAACCACTGGCAACAAAAGTCAGTACACCCCTAAGTAAAAATGTCCAAATTGGGCCCAATTAGACATTTTCCCTCCCTGGTGTCATGTGACTTGTTAGTGTTACAAGGTCTCAGGTGTAAATGGGGAGCAGGTGTGTTAAATTTGGTGTTATCGCTCTCTCACTCTCTCATACTGGTCACTGGAAGTACAACATGGCACCTCATGGCAAAGAACTCTCTGGGGATCTGTAAAATAGAATTGTTGCTCTACATAAAGATGGCCTAGGCTATAAGAAGATTGCCAAGACCCTGAAACTGAGCTGCAGCACGGTGGACAAGACCATACAGCGGTATAACAGGACAGGTTCCACTCAGAACAGGCCTCGCCATGGTCCACCAAAGAAGTTGAGGTCACGTGCTCAGCGTCATATCCAGAGGTTGTCTTTGGGAAATAGACGTATGAGTGCTGCCAGCATTGCTGCAGAGGATGAAGGGGTGGGGGTGGGGGGGTCAGCCTGTCAGTGCTCAGACCATACGCCGCACACTGCATCAAATTGGTCTGAATGGCTGTCATCCCAGAAGGAAGCCTCTTCTAAAGATGATGCACAAGAAAGTCCACAAACAGTTTGCTGAAGACAAGCAGACTAAGGACATGGATTACTGGAACCATGTCCTGTAGTCTGATGAGACCAAGATCAACTTATTTGGTTCAGATGGTGACAAGCGTGTGTGGGGGCAACCAGGTGAGGAGTACAAAGACAAGTGTATCTTGTCTACAGTCAAGCATGGTGGTGGGAGTGTCATGGTCTGGGGCTGCATGAGTGCTGCCAGCACTGGGGGGCTACAGATCATTGAGGGAACCATGAATGCCAACATGTACTGTGACATACTGAAGCAGAGCATGATCCCCTCCCTTCAGAGACTGGACCGCAGGGCAGTATTCCAACATGATAACCACCCCAAACACACCTCCATGACCAACACTGCCTTGCTAAAGAAGCTGAGGGAAAAGGTGATGGACTGGCCAAGCATGTCTCCAGACCTAAACCAGACCTGAGCATTTGTGGGGCATCCTCAAACGGAAGGTGGAGAAGCGCGAGGTCTCTAACATCCACCAGCTCTGTGATGTCGTCATGGAGGAGGGGAAGAGGACTCCAGTGACAACCTGTGAAGCTCTGGTGACCTCCATGCCCAAGAGGGTTAAGGCAGTGCTGGAAAATAATGGTGGCCACACAAAATATTGGCACTTTGGGCCCAATTTGGACATTTTCACTTAGGGGTGTACTGACTTTTGTGGCCAGCGGTTTAGACATTAATGGCTGTGTGTTGAGTTATTTTGAGGGGACAGCAAATTTACACTGTTATACAAGCTGTACACTCACTACTTTACATTGTAGCAAAGTGTCATTTCTTTGGTGTTGTCACATGAAAAGAAAAGAAAAGAGTTTCAAAAATGTGAGGGGTGTACTTACTTTTGTGAGATACTGTATATATCTGCATACAATGTATCTAGTTGTTTTTACCTTCTGCTCTTATTTGATCTGACAACATGATTTCTGTTATGTTTAAACAGTTACTTATTGACTTATTTTTACCCTATTTGACGTTCAGCAACATGGAAAGCACTGTCCCGGAACCATCCTGAAGATATTACAAGACGGAACTAAAAAGATTTTGAAAATGAATATCAGTCCCATTGTAAAGAATATCACTAAGGCCATTGATAACTGCGTGATTAACCTGTGGAAAGATTGTACAAAGCTGCAGGTAAGAAGGAGCTTCTCTGGATTCAGGTGAAACTGGGGATGGCTTAGAACCCCTTGTCAGGTTTTTATTCCTCAAACAAGAAGGATAGGGAACCGCAACATTTTTTGGAGTCCAAAATGGTTTATTTTCTCACGTCCTACATAGCAACGCGCTTCAGGCACTTTTTTTTTAACAGTAGATGTTTATTGAATTATAATGGTATACGAGTTGTGCAAATATAGAGGGACATAGAACAGGAAATTAACAACAGACCAGCCTTACAGTACATAAATGGAACACGCCATAAGTGATCAGCATAAATTGTATACTAATTATCGGCTTTGCTCCAAACATGTAGGGTACATCAAACAGTAGTAGAAGATGTCATTAAGGGCCGTGGACTCCATATTTGATTGAATTTGGAAATAGAACCCGTTCTAGGAGTTATAATCTTTTCATAGTTATAGGTTAGTTTCACAAGGGCACAGCGGCCGGCCCGTCCATTAGGGGCACACGGGCGCCCTTATGTCAGGCCCATCCTTTATTAATGCAGTTACGCTACTCGGGAACATGACAGGAAGGGGGCCACGGTCACGTGGCTGTTGAATAAAAGTAAACAAAAAAATGATAGGCAAGTGTTAGTAAAATCCCCATTTTGGCCACTAGGTGGTGTCCTACCTTAGAATATATGTGGTAAGTTATTTAAAGGGTGGGAGGAGTTCGGGTGAAGATTGCAAGAGGATAGGAGTTCAGCTCCATGGGACTTAGTGGGGCCCTTCCTGCAAAGACGTGAAGCTTCCAGTGTCTGGTATTCCTGGGCTGGGGAATACCTGTTGAGGTCCTGAGACTCTGAGTAGGACTAAAATTGGGGACAGGACTAGCAGCGTGCTGGATTGGGAAAAGTGCTGACCACAGTCAACCATGAGGGTGAGAAGCCAAGTATGGAACATTCTGTGCTCTGAATGTCATGCTTACCCCTAACATACTGTAGGTGGTCAGGCACTATAGGTGGCTACTGTGTTCTTCACCTATAGAAACCCCCTTTCACATAAGGTAAGCAGGCCTACCGGTAATTGGTTGCCCCAGAACTTGTACACAATGCTTTAGTGCCTGGCCACCAAGCCAGGGCACTGGGATTATCCACCTTGAAGTTGTGTAGCTCCCTCCTAGATAGGCTGCTAGGTAAATTTAGTTTTTGGCTCCACTGTAGTGAGTGGAGTGGTTGTTTATTGTTTTGGTCTGATCAGGGTTCCTGAGCTGAGAGTTTGACTGCTCCCCCCTGCCTCTGGAAGAAGCTTCCAGAGTATAGGGGGGGGATTCTTATCATGCCTTAGTCAATCCCTGGAAAGGGGTCATTCAGAAGGTGGTTGGGGAGGTGATAAATAGACAGGAGACCTGAGCAGATTGATTTTTCCTCGACAGGGGGGGTTCCAGGACTCCTTGGATTTCTGCCCCAGGAGAAGGTTCACTGAGACAAGAGACTACTGTTTGGGTTGCAGCGGCTGCTATCCTGAGGAGCCTTGCAGAAGATGTACACTATTACAAAGTCCTGGTCCTGGTCTGGAGAAGGCCTTAGTTCTATCCCTCACTGTGGATCTACCTGTGGAGGCTGGGTTGGCAGATAGCTCCTGGGACACTGAGTAAAGATCTTACTAGGGACTAATAGTTGAGCAAAGCGGAAGGGAATCGGGGGCCCTATGGTCTGCAGCTGTGATGCCCTAAATCTACAGACTCTTCCCTGCTACCTCCAGAGAAGTTGTATTGAGGGACTAGAGAGAAGTTTGTCTTCTTGTTGTTGTTGCTGATCATTTTGGAATATCCCGTGAACCTTCTCCTAGGGGCAGAAATCCAAGGAGTCCTGGAACCCTTTCTGCCGAGGAAAGAACATTCTGCTCAGGTCCTTCCTACTGTTAAACCCTTCCTCCTAGGCTGAGCTTTAATGGTCGGTGTAATTGGGACTAAGCTTGTGAGATTGACAGTCTCTATGCTATCTAGAGAGAACCTGTCTACTTTCAGTGGCCCCTTCAGGGGGAGCCATCAGTTAGACAGTAAAGTTTTGCATGCATGTTGGACTCTTCTCTTATTATTACCAATGGCCTATCCTTTGGATTAGTACCTGGCTCAGCTTGGAGGAATGCCAGTGAAGTGTCTGTCTTGGTACTGTAGACTTATTTTTGTTCCTTTTGGTAGCAGGGACTCTATGACCTTACATTCAATTAGGGCATGAGGCCTTTTAGTGGTAGCCGGGTGAGACGTTATGCCCACATTAATGGCCTTGCCTGCATGCTCTTTTTAGGATAATTATTTTCCTTTGACAAATCTAAAAGTGTTGGCATTTCATATCATGGCTTACATTATGTCTTCTTGTATAGCTTAATAGTCATAAACAAAGGATTGTCGATAATTCAACATAGCAATAGGAAGTATTTATACAAGAAAATAGCAGTTTGTCTCTGCAGCCCATCGTTTTTTTTTTAAATGCTGTCAGTAGCCCAGTTCTGCACATTTTACCTCAATTCTTGTCTGGGCTTAAAGTGTATTTCCACTTTTGCAGTCAAATTTGAGAAAACCTCATGATATGTTTGTCAAAGTGATTCTAAAAGGTAAATGCTTGTGTGTTCCCCTTCTGATTTTGTATGTGTGCCCACTGACAAAGAAATGATCAGTCCATAATTTTGATGGTTGGTTTATTTTAACAGTGAGAGACAGAATAACAACAAAGCCTTATCAGTGCCTATCACTGCAGCCCGATCAGTGCCCATCTGCAGCCCTGCCAGTGCCCATCAATGCAGCCTGATCAGTTCCCATCTGCAGCCTCACCATTGATCATTAATGCAGCCTGATCAGTGCCCATCTGCAGCCTCACCATTGCCCATTAATGCAGCCTGATCAGTGCCCATCAATGCAGCCTGATCAGTGCCCATCAATGCAGCCTGATCAGTGCCCATCAATGCAGCCTGATCAGTGCCCATCTGCAGCAGATTTCATGCATCCCCTGGATCAAAAATGTCATTTTTGGTGAGATACTCCCAATAGGAACACGTCTAAAAGGCATGCAGGCCCAGCAGATTTCCTCATTAGTGCCCTGCAGGTGCCACAGCTGATTGAGAATTATTAAAACACTCCCATTAGATTCATTTTCCCACATGGGCACAGAGAAACTATCAGGGATTTCCTCAGAATAACAAATGGTAGGAATCTGCAACAAAGGTTGTTATAATCCTTGCAATGTACAGAGATCACCCAGAGGGGGATGTTTTCTTCCTCAAGAAAAGTGGAGTTACGCTTTAGCTTGCCGTGTTTGGAGGAAGAAAAATGCTGACTATGACCCTAAGAACACCATCCCTACAGTCACACAAGGAGGTGGAAACATGGTGCTTTGGGGCTGTTTCTCTGCTGAAGGTACAGGCCGACTTTGCCGCATCGAGAGACCAATGGACAGGGCCATGTATTGTAAAATCTTGGATGAGAACCTTCTTCCCTCAGCCAGAACACTGAAGATGGGTCATGGATGGGTCTTCCAGCATGACAATGACCCAAAACATACCTCCAAGGCAACAAAGGAGTGGCTCAAGAAGAAGCACATTAGGGTCATGGAGTGGCCTAACCAGTCTCCAAACCTTAATCCTATAGAAAATGTATGGTGGGCGCTGAAACTTGGAGTTGCCAAGAGACAGCCAAGAAATCTTAAAGGATTTAGAGAAGATCTGTAAAGAAGAGTGGACCAAAATCCCTCCCGAGATGTGTGCAAACCTGGTCACCACCTACAAGAAACATCTGACCTCTGTGATCGCCAACAAGGGTTTCTCCACCAACTACTAAATCATGTTTTACTCACTGAACTCCATTTATAACATTTGTATCATGTGTGTTTTTCCTGGATTTTTGGTTGATGTCTCTATCATATAAAATACACCCATGATAAAAATTATAGACCCTTCATTTCTTTGTAAGTGGGCAAATTTTACACAATCTGCAGGGGAGCAAATCATTATTTCCCCCACTGTAAGTAGTTGGGCTTTTATGAGAAGTATTTGCATATTACATTCAATAATTCTATTTTTGCATTTTTATTTTTAAAGGAAAACGAATCAAACTGCAAATATTCAACAAATAATGAGAAAGTGATCAATTTCGTGGAGACATTCAGGGAGTTCTTAAGGAGTCTCGGGAAATGGCATACATGCGGAAATAAATTCAACCAAGAATATGACCTCAGCGAAGAGCACCATGCAGACGAAACTATTCCAATTTGTGGCAAATACTAGAATTATCAAAGTGTCCCCTGGCTGTACTCGGTGAAGCATCGCTGGAAGAAATGTGCTAAAAAATTATTTGTAATCTTGCAAACTACAGTAACGTTGTTGGGTATATAGTCAAAATGTCTCCATGATACGGGGAACTTCCCAACTGTTTTGCACGGCCAAGAATCAGCTTTACTCATCTAAATGTAAAATGTGAAGCGCTAAGGGATTGTGGGAAAACAAAATGATTGCCTTTGTTTTATATTATCCAAGTCCTCACAGAACCCATTCACTTTCATTATTAGCAAAGCCCATAATCAGAGATGATACAGTGCATCCGAAAAGTATTCACTTCTTCCACCCTTTGTTATGTTACGGCCTTATTCCAAAATGGATTAAATTCATTATTTTCCTAACAATTCTACAAACAATCCCCCATAATGACAACGTGAAAGAAGTTTGTTTGAAATCTTTGCAAATTTATTTAAAAAAAAAAATCCCATGTACATAAGTATCTCATAAGTATCACAGGCTCCTCCCTTGTACATAAATACCATAGACTCCTCCCATGTACAAAAGTATCACAGGCTCCTCCCATGTACATAAGTATCACAGACTCCTCCCATGTACATATGTATCACAGACTCCTCCCATGTACATAGGTATCACAGGCTCCTCCCATGTACATAAGTATCACAGACTCCTCCCACGTACATAAGTATCACAGGCTCTTCCCATGTACATAAGTATCATAGGCTCCTCCCATGTACATAAGTATCACAGGCTCCTCCCATGTACATAAGTATCACAGGCTCCTCCCATGTACATAAGTATCACAGACTCCTCCCATGTACATAAGTATCACAGGCTCCTCCCATGTACATAAGTATCACAGGCTCCTCCCATGTACATAAGTATATCACAGGCTTCTCCCATGTACATAAGTATCACAGGCTCCTCCCATGTACATAAGTATGGCAGGCTCCTCCCATGTACATAAGTATCACAGCCTTTGCTCAATACTTTGGTGAAGCTCTTTGGCACCAATTACAGCCTCAAGTCTTGTTGAGTATGATGCTACAAGCTTGGCACTCCTAATTTTGGGCAGTTTCTCCCATTCTTCTTTGCAGGACCTCTCAAGCTCCATCAGGTTGGATTGGGAGGGTCGGTGCGCAGCCATTTTCAGAACTCTCCAGAGGTGTTCAATCGGGTTCAAGTCTGGGCTCTGGCTGGGCCACTCAAGGACATTCACAGAGTTGTCCCGCAGCCACTCCTTTGTTATCTTGGCTGTGTGCTTAGGGTCGTTGTCCTGTTGGAAGATGAACCTTAGCCCCAGTCTGAGGTCCAGAGCGCTCTGGAGCAGGTTTTCATCAAGGATGTCTCTGTACATTGCTGCATTCATCTTTCCCTCCATCCTGACTAGTCTCCCAGTTCCTGCCGCTGAAAAAAATCCCTACAGCATGATGCTGCCACCACCATGCTTCACTGTAGGGCTGGTATTGGCCAGGTGATGAGCGGTGCCTGGTTTCATTCAGAAATGATGCTTGCGATTAAAGCCAAAGAGTTCAATCTTTGATTTATCAGACCAGAGAATTTTGTTTCTCATGGTCTAAGTCCTTCAGGTGCCTTTTGGCAAACTCCAGACGGGCTGTCATGTGCCTTTTACTGAGGAGTGACTTCCGTCTAGCCATTCTACCATACAGGCCTGATTGGTGGAGTGCTGCAGAGATGGTTGTTCTTCTGGAAGATTCTCCTCTTTCCACAGAGAAACGCTGGAGCTCTATCAGAGTGACCATCGGGTTCTTGGTCACCTCCCTGACTAAGGCCCTTCTCCCCCGATCGCTCAGTTTGGCCGGGCGGTCTGCTCTAGGAAGAGTCCTGGTGGTTCCAAACTTCTTCAATTTACAAATGACAGAGGCTACTGTGCTCATTGGGACCTTCAATGCTGTAGAAATGTTTCTGTACCCTTCCCCAGATCTGTGCCTCCATACAACCCTGTCTTGGAGGTCTACAGACAACTCCTTGGACTTCATGGCTTGGTTTGTGCTCTGACATGCACTGTTACCTGTGGGGCCTTATATAGACAGGTGCGTGCCTTTCCAAATCATGTCCAATCAACTGTATTTACCACAGGTGGACCCCAAATCAAGTTTTAGAAACATCTCAATGATGATCAGTGGAAACAGGAGGCACCTGAGCTCAATTCTGAGTGTCATGGCAAAGGCTGTGATACTTATGTACATGGGAGGAGCCTGTGATACTTATGCACATGGGAGGAGTCTGTGATACTTATGTACATGGGGGGAGCTTGTGATACTTATGTACATTAGAGGAGTAGTGGGAAACTTATGTACATGGGAGGAGCCTGTTATACTTATGTACATGGAAAGAGTCTGATACTTATGTACATGGGAGGAGTCTGATACTTATGTACATGGGAGGAGTCTGATACTTATGTACATGGGAGGAGCCTGTGATAATTATGTACATGGGAGGAGTCTGTGATACTTATGTACGTGGGAGGAGTCTGTGATACTTCTGTACATGGGATTTTTTTCATTTTTTATTTTTAATAAATTTGCAAAGATTTCAAACAAACTTCTCTCACGTTGTCATTATGGGGGATTGTTTGTAGAATTTTGAGGAAAATAATGAATTTAATCCATTTTGAAATAAGGCTGTAATATAACAAAATGTGGAAAAAGTGAAGCGATGTGAATACTTTCCGGATGCATGGTACACTGAACCCTGCTTGGACCAAATCCAGGTACATTTCCCCTTCCCTGCATAGCACTCATTGTATACTCATCATATACAGTATAGTAAGGATTTTGTCCCACAATACTTCATTGAAGGACAACTCTACCATACACAGGTGCATCTCATGAAATTAGAATATCATCAAAAGTTAATGTAGACTTGTCCCATAGACACTCCTTTCTTATCTTGGCTGTGTGCTTAGGGTCGTTGTCCTGTTGGAAGATGAACCTTCGCCCCAGTCTGAGGTCCAGAGTGCTCTGGAGAAGGTTTTCACCAAGGATGTCTCTGTACATTGCTGCATTCATCTTTCCCTCCATCCTGACTAGTCTCCCAGTTCCTACCGCTGTAAAACATCCCCACAGCATGATGCTGCCACCACCATGCTTCACTGTAGGGATGGTATTGGCCAGGTGATGAGCGGTGCCTGGTTTCCTCCAGACATGATGCTTGCCATTCAGGCCAAAGAGTTCAATCACCTGAATTTACCACAGGTGGACTCCGATCAAGTTGTAGAAACATCTCAAGGATGATCAGTGGGAACAGGAGGCACCTGAGCTCGATTTTGAGTGTCATGGCAAAGGCTGTGATACTTTTGCACATGTTATTTTTTTTCTTTTTAATAAATTTGCAAAGATTTCAAAACAATCTTCTCTCGCGTTGTCATTATGGGGGATTGTTTGTAGAATTTTGAGGAAAATGATTAATTTAATCCAGTTTGGAATAAGGCTGTAACATAGCAAAATGTGGAAAAAGTGAAGCGCTGCCAATACTTTCCGGATGCATTGTATATTTAGAATTCACTCTGCTGAGTCACCAGATTGGATCTTGACAGAGCTTAGATTTTTTTCCCAATATTTGTCAAATTATTTCACTACCTGCTATGGCAACAGGTAACAGGCCTAATTTTAGCCCAAAAAAATCATTTTTTTTTAGTTGGTACTATTTCATCTCTTCCTGTACCCCCTGAACAGGAAGTAAGAGGAAATCTATCATGGAGAAACAGACAGCGGTAAAATTATTTCAGAGGTTCTATCCCATTTATACTTTATTTATCCAGAATTTAAAAACTGTCTGGAGTTGGTCTTTAAGTAGTTATGATAAATTCTGCAAAATACGAATAGGATTTTTTTAGTACCAAACACAAATACTTCTCCTTTTGTTGGTGTTTGATACAAAAAAATCTCCCATCCACACTTTGCATAATTTATCACACTATTAGGGATGTGGTGCCATTTGTTTTAAGCTTAGCATAAACACTGATGAATTTTGTATTTTATCTCTGTTATAGCTCCCCCGGGAGGTTTATGTGGTAGGTTACGTGGGCTCACTCTAGGCATGGAGTTCAAATGACAGCTGGCCTTCACCAGAGCTCCTGATGGTGAATATACTGTAGGCCAGAACACCTAGTGGTCCCTTTTTCTTTCATTGTAAGCTGTCGCTAGGTTGTGGCCCTTAGGATTGCCCCAACCAGGGAGTAAGCTGGAACAGAATTGCTATGGTGGGGAGACTATACATGAGATGCTAGAAGAGTAGTAAAATTTGGGCAGGGGTTGTCGGCAGGCAGCAGACAAGAGAGTAGTCAGGTCCAGACAGAGGTCATAGGCAGGCAGCAGACAAGAAAGTAGTCAGGCTTGGGCATAAGTTGTAAGCAGGTGGCAGACAAGAGTAATCAGGTTCAGACAGAGGATGTGTAAAGGCAGCAGAAAGAATAGTAGTCAGGTTCAGACAGAGGCTGTGTGCAGGCAGCAGACAAGAGAGTAGTCAGGTTCAGACAGAGGTTGTGTACAGGCAGCAGAAAGAAGAGTAGTTGGGTTCAGACAGAGTTTGTGGGCAGGCAGCAGAAAGATGAGTAGTCAGGTTGGGGTAGAGGCTGTGTGCAGGTGGCAGACAAGAGTGTAGTCAGGTCCAGACAGAAGTCATGGGCAGGCAGCAGACAAGAGAGTAGTCAGGTCCAGCAAGAGGTCATGGGCAGGCAGCAGACAAGAGAGTGGTCAGGTGAAGACAGAGGTCATGGGCAGTCAGCAGACAAGAGAGTAGTCAGGTCCAGCAAGAGGTCATGGGCAGGCAGCATTCAAGAGAGTGGTCAGGTGAAGACAGAGGTCATGGGCAGGCAGCAGACAAGAGAGTAGTCAGGTCCAGCAAGAGGTCATGGGCAGGCAGCAAACAAGAAAGTAGTCAGGTGAAGATAGAAGTTGTAGGCAGGTGGCAGATAACAGAGTAATCAGGTTCAGAGGTTGTGGACAGGCAGCAGAAAGGAGTTTAGTCAGGTTCAGACAGAGGTTGTGGACAGGCAGCAGAAAGGAGTTTAGTCAGGTTCAGACAGAGGTTGTGGACAGGCAGCAGAAAGGAGTTTAGTCAGGTTCAGACAGAGGTTGTGTGCAGGCAGCAGACAAGAGAGTAGTCAGGCTGAGACAGAGGTTGTGTGCAGGCGGCAGACGAGAGTAGTCAGGTTGAGACAGAGGTTGTGTGCAGGCGGCAGATGAGAGTAGTCAGGTTGAGACAGAGGTTGTGTGCAGGCGGCAGACGAGAGTAGTCAGGTTCAGACAGAGGTTGTGGGCAGGCGGCAGATGAGTGTAGTCAGGTTGAGACAGAGGTTGTGTGCAGGCAGCAGATGAGGGTAGTCAGGTTGAGACAGAGGTTGTGTGCAGGCGGCAGACGAGAGTAGTCAGGTTGAGACAGAGGTTGTGTGCAGGCGGCAGACGAGAGTAGTCAGGTTCAGACAGAGGTTGTGGGCAACAAGCAGGCTAGAAAGTAGTCAGGTCAATCTGGGTCAACAACAAGCAAGGCAATGAGAAAGTGTAATAACTTTTTTTTGCACAAAACATAGCTGGTGATAGGACAGGGCACCAGCCAATTCAAAGGCTGGTGCTTAAATATGCTTTGGAAATATCCATTGGAGAACTCTCCCAGAGTCATTTCAGGGATTTTTTGGCAGGGATTTGGCAGGTACCATTAATTGGAAGTCCTGGCAGAGATTCTGAAAGTACTATAACAATTTCAGTATCTCCAGGAGCAAAGGCTCCATACCTAGCAAGTTCACTAGTGTTGTTGTCCACATGGGTACCATTCAATTCCACACAGCCTCTAAATGTAACTCCTTTATGCAAGTTCACTAGGGAATCTCTTGGAACAAAAGCATCCCTTGCTTCCTCTTAGATGTTCAGTTAACCAATAGGGATCCAGTCTTGATGAATGTGTAAAAATTCCAATGCGAGCTCCAGCACAAAAGGAGTAAGATTCCAAAGTTTTTGTTTTTAATAACAGTGTTTGATCACAAAAAGATAATATAAAGCACCCAACACATTTTGGGGGTACAAAAGTCTCCCCAATCTTCAGGACTTAAAATATATTGTGTGATCACAATGGAGTGGGCACTTTTCTTGTTTCATCTTCCAGACAATTAATGTTGGTGGCTTTGCCATTTTGAGTCCTCCTGTTTATAGCCAAACATTGTGTGCCCTGAAGAAGGGGGGAGACTTATGTACCCCTGAAACATGTTGGCTGTTTTATATTGTCTTATTATGCACAAACACCATTATTAATATCATCAATATTAAAAGACTTTGGATTTTTACACCCTTTGTGCTGTTGCTCTCAACCTCGATGGAGCCATTGTGCCACGTTGAATTTGATTCACTTTCTTAAACCACTGCCTTTTGATCAGTCGAATCACGCATGTTCTTGTCAGTGGCAGATGGTGATCAATATTCAATATATATGGGGGGTGGTGGCAAACAAACCTGGCCCCCCTCACTCCCTCCATCCACCCCGCAGCCAGCTTGATCACTGCTTTGCTCACCCATCACCCGTCAGCCCCGCACTTACCCCATCCAGGTCATGGCTTTGGCAGCTCCCCCCCCCCCTGCATCGCCTCTTGAGTCTCGGTGGTCGCTTCTCCTCCTGGCCAATCGGGTCTTAGGGCTCCCGGCCAATTGGGTCCCAGGACCTGCTTCCTGATTGGCCCTGAAGGAAAAGCAGGAAGACATTAGTGAATATTATTTTGCTAATGTCACACAAGTGGGTGGGCTCGGGGCACAGTGTTAGGCGCACCAAGTCCACCCTTTTTGAAACCAATTAGAGCCTCAGGCATCCGGCACCCTGCATGGAGATTAGGTCCAGAGCGCATGGATTAGGGGGTCGGGGCCCCTTATGAGCGGCCTGCCACTGGTTCTTGTTTTGATAAATGGCAGGGTGGGATTTACAGGATGAAAAATCCCTGTCTTTCTGTTCTACTTCCCAAGTTTAGGAGATTGAGGCTGGGTTCACACTATCGCCGCATGCGGCTCACAGCAGGGGTCCGGTGCGTCCCCGTTCACCGTTCCTGGTCTGATGTCAGCCCGAATTTTTGTCTGAATTTGAACCTGAAACAGACGAAAAGACGCACAGGTCACCCTGTGCAAATTCGTACCGGATCCGCTGTGGAGATGTGTGACCCGGCTCCGTAGAGAGCCAGTCAAAATCTCCTGCTATTATGAATTGGATGTGAGGAATCCGCATCCAGTTCGCAATCCAGTTCGTTAGCGTAAACCCAACCTTAATTATAAATGAAATGCCAGAGCCTCCTTTAGTTCCTAAGCTGTTTAGAGCTCAAAACCAGCCAAAACTTTTTTTTTTTTTTTTTTTTTAGTTTTGGACAAAGGGGGAGTGGATTGAACCTCTGTTGGTGTTTTTTGTGTTCTGTGTTCTGAGAAAGACACAGGACGGAATAAGAAGTCTCTCCGGCGGGTACACACACTGCAACAAAACAATGTTCTTCAGTAAAATAGAGAAGGGTTTTACTGTTAAAAAAATAGAGAAGGGTTTGGTCAGTCAAGTTTAATTACCATTGGTTTCTTCCTGTCCCATTGGCAACCACTTCCTCTGGTCCTTGTCCTGCTGTCAGAGGCTGTCGCAATGACGGGAAGGTGAATACACCCCTGCAGGGTCATGGGCAGCAGTAAAACCTTAACAAAACAATGTATTCAAGTGTTAAAATATGAAATAAAGTTTTAGCTGGAGGTGGGATAGTACTGGATAACCCTCGACAGGAGGTGCCCTAGTCAACAGAGGGATTGGCAGGTTACATTCTAGGGGAAGATGATGGCAGGGGCGTATCCAGGGTGGGCAACAGGGCAATTGCACCCCCCGAGAAAATATTGAAGACTGAGGCTGAGCGCGCCCCGGGTAACCAGATCTGCGGCCATTCTAAGCATGAATTATTGTTTAGAAACCTCGGGACTGCACTCTCCACCCCCTGCACCTCCCCCTGCAGTTTTTCAGCCTCTCTCCTGCAGGCTGCTGCTTGAGTGGGCGGGATGGGGAGGTGCCTTTTCCCCGAGATCACGCTCGTCTGGAAGAGGGAGATGTGTGCAGCTGCTGAGCAGAGAGAGCCATGTGAAAGTTCCTGGAGCTGAGCTCTGCTGCCAGCACTACATACATTGTGGATTTGTTTACAGGCACCTCTATGTTGAGTTACTGCCAGGGCCGTCTTTCGGGGCAAACAGGGCATCTACCCCGGGCCTTGTCTTTGCTGCCCTGTTTGCCCCGAACTGTCTGCAAATTGTGGCCCCGATGATGGCACCGCAGAGTGCACCGGGGACATGGGCAGGAGAGCTGTATTAGCGAGCAGAGAGGGGGTGGGGCCAGGAGCTCCACTGACACGCTGCTGTGCCCTATGCAGCCTGTGTATTTGGGAGGGAGCGGCAGTAGTAGGAGCTGAGAGCCCCACCCCCCTGTATTCCCCAGCCAGCAGATAGGGGCGGAGCCAGGAGCTCCAATGAAGCTCTGACCCCGCCCCATGCAGTCTGTGTACTCAGGAAGGAGCAGCTATAGAAGGAGATTTGAGTGGGAGTCCCGCCCCAGACCTCTAAAAGTGTATGAAGAGTCCAGCTGGCCAGGTATGTACTTGCCCCATAGACTGCCTGAATGCTATCCTAAACCTTGAGCTGTTGCACAACGGCAAAGCTGTGCATTTCTGAAAGTTCTCTGACCGTCTCTTGTAGTATGTCTGCCATCTCTGACCATCTCCTGTAGTAAGTCCTCCGTCTCCTGTAGTAAGTCCGCCGTCTCCTGTAGTATGTCCTCCGTCTCCTGTAGTAAGTCCTCCGTCTCCTGTAGTAAGTCCGCCGTCTCCTGTAGTAAGTCCGCCATCTCCTGTAGTAAGTCCGCCGTCTCCTGTAGTATGTCCGCCGTCTCCTGTAGTAAGTCCGCCGTCTCCTGTAGTAAGTCCGCCGTCTCCTGTAGTAAGTCCGCCATCTCTTGTAGTATGTCTGCCTTCTCCTGTAGTAAGTCCGCCGTCTCCTGTAGTATGTCCGCCGTCTCCTGTAGTAAGTCCGCCGTCTCCTGTAGTATGTCCGCCGTCTCCTGTAGTAAGTCCGCCGTCTCCTGTAGTATGTCCGCCGTCTCCTGTAGTATGTCTGCAGTCTGACCGTCTCCTGTAGTATGTCCACCGTCTCCTGTAATATGTCCGCAGTCTCCTGTAGTATGTCCGCCGTCTCCTGTAGTATGTCCGTCGTCTCCTGTAGTATGTCCGCCGTCTCCTGTAGTATGTCCGCCGTCTCCTGTAGTATGTCCGCTGTCTCCTGTAGTATGTCCGCCGTCTCCTGTAGTATGTCCGCCGTCTCCTGTAGTAAGTCCGCCGTCTCCTGTAGTATGTCCGCCGTCTCCTGTTGTATGTCTGCAGTCTGACCGTCTCCTGTAATAAGTCCACCGTCTCCTGTAGTATGTCCGCAGTCTCCTGTAGTATGTCCGCCGTCTCCTGTAGTATGTCCGTCGTCTCCTGTAGTATGTCCGCCGTCTCCTGTAGTATGTCCGCCGTCTCCTGTTGTATGTCCGCCATCTCCTGTAGTATGTCTGCCGTCTCCTGTAGTATGTCTGCAGTCTCTGACCATCTCCTGTAGTATGTCCGCCGTCTCCTGTAGTATGTCCGCCGTCTCCTGTAGTATGTCTGCAGTCACATGGCCTCACATGAACTTTATGAAAGATTAAAAAGAAGAGGTTACAGTCATAACCTGCTAAAGCAGGCCTTCAACAAAGTTAAAAAATTGGATCGTAAAAAACTGATATTTTCTACCAAAAATAGGGATGATGTCCAGCCTGTCCGGGTTATAACCCAATATTCCCAACATCACAAGGAAATAAAAGACATTTTATGTAAATTTTGGCCTCTCTTGACAGCAGACAATACCATCAAAAAATACATTCAGTCTCAGCCTCAAATTACTTACCGTCGCTCTCCATCCTTAAGGGATAAAGTCACGGTGAGTCACCATACATCTAAACTTGAGTGTCTTTCAACTGTGCATGGCACATTTCCTTGTGGCCACTGCGACATATGTGAGTTCATCTACGACACATGCGAGAAACCGCTTCCCAATGGCCAAACATACAAAATTAAACATAAAATTACGTGCCAAACTATTGGTGTAGTATATCTTGCCACATGCCTCTGTGGCAGTTACTATGTGGGTAAAACCAAACGCCAATTTTGTGTGAGGATTCGAGACCATATCAAGCCCTTATTGAAAGGGAAGACTTCCACCTCTATTAATCGACATATAGCACAGTATCATGAGTCTAATCCCCATGTTATAGGATTTACAGCATTAGAACACATCCCTGTACACATAAGGGGTGGAGATATTGACCAGAAACTTTTACAGTTAGAAACCAAGTGGATACACATTTTGGATGCTACCAGATATCCTGGGCTCAATGAAAATATTAGTTTCAAACCCTTCTTATAAAAAATCCTCCGTGATGTGGACTATCTCCAGTTTTACTGTATTTATTTACTTTGTTTATGTGTTCTTTTTTTCATACTCCTCCCTTTAGCCCTCCCCATGCATAAGTTGGCTATGTTGGATTGGGACACAGCTCCCCTTTCCCTTCCTTCTCTTTTTCCTTTGAGAAAAAAATATACTTTTTCTTATCATGGGATACATCACGGTATATTTATGTTCAGTTAAGACACTTACTTCATTATCTTGTACATTATTGTAAACTATATTTTGACCTTACTGTTTGATTGGTAGTTTATGAATCTTTATTACTATTACCTATGTATGGTTTTTGCGAGCTGTCAGGGCGACTTGTGTGAGCACACTCCAGGGACTAAACCCCCCCCCCCTTATTTTTCTTTCTGTAATCTGTCCCAATTTCATGCCTTGTGTGCAGGCGTTTCTTTGGGGTTTTACACATATCCCTGGATTGTTCTCGCCCACCTTTACCTCCTCCCTCTGTGTGCCTCGATGACGTCCCCGTGCCCTCGGATGCCCGGGCTTTCTCTTTCCCTTCTAATTCCCCCTCATCCCCCCTATTTTCTTTTTTTCCCCCCCTCCCTTGCCTCGTTCCTCTCTTGTCTTTCCACTTTCTGGCCCTTCTCTTTCCTCTTCTTTTTCTCTTCCCTTATTCCCTTTCAATCCCCTTTCTGGTTTCTCTATTGTCCCTGAGTCCCTGCTTCCCTATGTGGGGTTTGTGCACTTTATCCGGTACTTCTAGCCTCCTACCAGGGACACACTTAGCTGTATGGACACCCAAGGGCTTAGGGTATTCCCTCTGCCCGCCTTAGCCACGACGCATTGGAAATTTTTATTCTTCTCCAGGTATCATTCCGCTCTATGCGGCGTCTGACACCGCGTCCTGTCTGTGATGCTAATCACATCACCATGGACACCACCGCAATGCCCTCTGGATCTTGTAGGCCGGGACGGATTTGCGGTGGGCGCATGCGCCGTGGCTTCCTTTGTCCGCTCACACGTGCGGTGACGTCAGACGCCGCACGTGTGTGGGGGGCATAAGAACGCCGGCATCCCAGGCCAGCACACTCGCCAGGGATGTTACAGGACACCGACGTACCAACCACCACTTGACTGGGTAGGTACTAGTATGGACCCTTAATGCTTGGGGTTTTAATAGACTTATTTCTTGTTCATACTATCTTTTGCTTTCTGGTTTTTCTTATCTAGTGTTGTCACTGGCTGCAGGTTTTACCTAGCCCAGCATTTCGCTATATATCTACTCAATGGTAAGTGTGAACTTACCTTGTTTTTCGCTGGTGCAATCTACTTATGGATCAACTAAAGTGCATTTTGTGATTATACCTTCTCCCCCCCAGATAATCTTACAAGTGGCACATAAACTCTTCTCCTGTTTATGCAAATCATAGAGATACGTCTCCTGTTGTTGTTTAAAGTTTCTCTCTAAGCTGAAGGACTTATCGGTGTCCTGCCATTCACTTTAAAGAGCACTATTTTGTAAGTACATTAATTGGAGACTCTTTAGTCCCATACAATGAATTTTCTCCACCAACTATTGGAACTTATATGACTTCTTTTAGAAAAATATGACATTATGATAAATGATCTTATTCTAAATAATTTATACCTCTTTAGATACATACTTGGCCAGGTCCTTTTTACTGCCCCCTGCAGCTACCTATTGTGATCTTGGCTGGAGGTTTAGTGCTGGAGGTGTGTGGGGCCCCCCCCTGGTGAGTTGCAGGTATCTCATTTCCATCTATAGAATGTCTGGTTGGGTGATTGTTTCGGGATGGGGACCTCTGGGCTGCCCGATGCTGTGTGGGGATGTTCTCTTGGTGCCCTTTGGGTGGTGGTGGAGGTCAGTCTATACTGTCAGCTCGCAAACATGTATATATATATATATATTTAAATGATATTTTCTCTATTGTATCATTTATTCGATTACATTTACTGATTGTTATGTCATTTTCACAGAATTACTGTAGCGTTCTAGGTATTAACAACCTATCCCTGAAGAAGCCAACACTGGCGAAACATGTCGGATAATTAAAATACCTACCCTTCGCATTGGCCGTCACATCTATGAGGCCAAGGCCTGTGAAGTTCACTACAGATATGTTTTTAGCATTTATGCACACCTTGACTCTGTAATCTTTCTGTTTATTTTTTATATATGATATGTCTTAATAAAAATTACTTATTTTAAAATTGGAATATACTGTGTTTTTCCTGGCACCGTCATAATCCCTACATTCCCCTCCTCTGACTTTATCATTAGATTTTTGGGATGAGGTGCTGTATCACATTGAGGACCGCCCAGCCACATAGTAATCTCCTGTAGTATGTCTGCAGTCTGACCGTCTCCTGTAATAAGAACACCGTCTCCTGTAGTATGTCCGCCGTCTCCTGTAGTAAGTCCGCCGTCTCCTGTAGTATGTCCGCCGTCTCCTGTAGTAAGTCCGCCGTCTCCTGTAGTATGTCCGCCGTCTCCTGTAGTATGTCCGCCTTCTCCTGTAGTAAGTCCGCCGTCTCCTGTAGTATGTCCGCCGTCTCCTGTAGTATGTCTGCAGTCTGACCGTCTCCTGTAGTATGTCCGCCGTCTCCTGTTGTATGTCCGCCATCTCCTGTAGTATGTCTGCAGTCTGACCGTCTTCTGTAATAAGTCCACCGTCTCCTGTAGTATGTCCGCAGTCTCCTGTAGTATGTCCGCCGTCTCCTGTAGTATGTCCGCCGTCTCCTGTAGTATGTCCGTCGTCTCCTGTAGTATGTCCGCCGTCTCCTGTAGTATGTCCGCCGTCTCCTGTAGTATGTCCGTCGTCTCCTGTAGTATGTCCGCCGTCTCCTGTAGTATGTCCGCTGTCTCCTGTAGTATGTCTGCCGTCTCCTGTAGTATGTCTGAAGTCTCTGACCATCTCCTGTAGTATGTCCGCCGTCTCCTGTAGTATGTCCACCGTCTCCTGTAGTATGTCTGCAGTCTCTGACCATCTCCTGTAGTATGTCCGCCGTCTCCTGTAGTATGTCCGCCATCTCCTGTAGTATGTCTGCAGTCTGACTATCTCCTGTAGTATGTCCACCGTCTCCTGTAGTATGTCCGCTGTCTCCTGTAGTATGTCCGCAGTCTCTGACCATCTGCTGTAGTATGTCTGCAGTCTCTGACCATCTCCCGTACTATGTCTGCAGTCTCTGACTGTCTCCTCCTCAGTGAGGGGTAATGATGTGCTGTAACCACTAGCAACCATTCAGTAAGTCCGCCGTCTCCTGTAGTATGTCCGCCGTCACCTGTAGTATGTCCGCCGTCTCCTGTAGTATGTCCGCCGTCTCCTGTAGTATGTCCGCCGTCTCCTGTAGTATGTCCGCCGTCTCCTGTAGTAAGTCCGCCGTCTCCTGTAGTATGTCCACCGTCTCCTGTAGTATGACTGCCTTCTCCTGTAGTAAGTCCACCGTCTCCTGTAGTATGTCCGCCGTCTCCTGTAGTATGTCTGCTGTCTGACCGTCTCCTGTAGTATGTCCGCCGTCTCCTGTAGTATGTCCGCCGTCTCCTGTAGTATGTCCGCCATCTCCTGTAGTATGTCTGCAGTCTGACCGTCTCCTGTAGTAAGTCCACTGTCTCCTGTAGTATGTCCACAGTCTCCTGTAGTATGTCCGCCTTCTCCTGTAGTATGTCCGTCGTCTCCTGTAGTATGTCCGCCATCTCCTGTAGTATGTCTGCAGTCTGACTATCGCCTGTAGTATGTCCACCGTCTCCTGTAGTATGTCCGCCGTCTCCTGTAGTGTGTCCGCCGTCTCCTGTAGTATGTCTGCAGTCTGACTATCTCCTGTAGTATGTCCACCATCTCCTGTAGTATGTCCGCAGTCTCCTTTAGTATGTCCGCCTTCTCCTGTAGTATGTACGTCGTCTCCTGTAGTATGTCCGCCGTCTCCTGTAGTATGTCCGCCGTCTCCTGTAGTATGTCTGCAGTCTCTGACCATCTCCCGTACTATGTCTGCAGTCTCTGACTGTCTCCTCCTCAGTGAGTGGTAATGATGTGCTGTAACCACTAGCAACCATTCAGTAAGTCCGCCGTCTCCTGTAGTATGTCCGCCGTCTCCTGTAGTAAGTCCGCCGTCTCCTGTAGTATGTCCACCGTCTCCTGTAGTATGTCTGCCTTCTCCTGTAGTAAGTCCACCGTCTCCTGTAGTATGTCCGCCGTCTCCTGTAGTATGTCTGCAGTCTGACCGTCTCCTGTAGTATGTCCGCCGTCTCCTGTAGTATGTCCACCGTCTCCTGTAGTATGTCCGCCATCTCCTGTAGTATGTCTGCAGTCTGACCGTCTCCTGTAGTAAGTCCACCGTCTCCTGTAGTATGTCCGCAGTCTCCTGTAGTATGTCCGCCTTCTCCTGTAGTATGTCCGTCGTCTCCTGTAGTATGTCCGCCATCTCCTGTAGTATGTCTGCAGTCTGACTATCGCCTGTAGTATGTCCACCGTCTCCTGTAGTATGTCCGCCGTCTCCTGTAGTGTGTCCGCCGTCTCCTGTAGTATGTCTGCAGTCTCCTTTAGTATGTCCGCCTTCTCCTGTAGTATGTACATCGTCTCCTGTAGTATGTCCGCCGTCTCCTGTAGTATGTCCGCCATCTCCTGTAGTATGTCTGCAGTCTCTGACCATCTCCTGTAGTATGTCCGCCGTCTCCTGTAGTATGTCCGCCGTCTCCTGTAGTATGTCTGCAGTCTGACTATCTCCTGTAGTATGTCCACCGTCTCCTGTAGTATGTCCGCAGTCTCCTGTAGTATGTCCGCCATCTCCTGTAGTATGTCTGCCTTCTCCTGTAGTAAGTCCGCCATCTCCTGTAGTATGTCCGCCGTCTCCTGTAGTAAGTCCGCCGTCTCCTGTAGTATGTCCGCCTTCTCCTGTAGTAAGTCCGCCGTCTCCTGTAGTATGTCCGCCGTCTCCTGTAGTATGTCTGCAGTCTGACCGTCTACTGTAGTATGTCCGCCGTCTCCTATAGTATTTCCGCTGTCTCCTGTAGTATGTCCGCCATCTCCTGTAGTATGTCTGCAGTCTGACCGTCTCCTGTAATAAGTCCACCGTCTCCTGTAGTATATCCGCAGTCTCCTGTAGTATGTCCGCCGTCTCCTGTAGTATGTCCGTCGTCTCCTGTAGTATGTCCGCCGTCTCCTGTAGTATGTCCGCCGTCTCCTGTAGTATGTCCGCCGTCTCCTGTAGTATGTCCGCCGTCTCCTGTAGTATGTCCGCCGTCTCCTGTAGTATGTCTGCCGTCTCCTGTAGTATGTCTGCAGTCTCTGACCATCTCCTGTAGTATGTCCGCCGTCTCCTGTAGTATGTCCGCCGTCTCCTGTAGTATGTCTGCAGTCTCTGACCATCTCCTGTAGTATGTCCGCTGTCTCCTGTAGTATGTCCGCCGTCTCCTGTAGTATGTCTGCAGTCTGACTATCTCCTGTAGTATGTCCACCGTCTCCTGTAGTATGTCCGCTGTCTCCTGTAGTATGTCCGCAGTCTCTGACCATCTGCTGTAGTATGTCTGCAGTCTCTGACCATCTCCCGTACTATGTCTGCAGTCTCTGACTGTCTCCTCCTCAGTGAGTGGTAATGATGTGCTGTAACCACTAGCAACCATTCAGTAAGTCCGCCGTCTCCTGTAGTATGTCCGCCGTCACCTGTAGTAAGTCCGCCGTCTCCTGTAGTATGTCCACCGTCTCCTGTAGTATGTCTGCCTTCTCCTGTAGTAAGTCCACCGTCTCCTGTAGTATGTCTGCCGTCTCCTGTAGTATGTCTGCAGTCTGACCGTCTCCTGTAGTATGTCCGCCGTCTCCTGTAGTATGTCCGCCGTCTCCTGTAGTATGTCCGCCTTCTCCTGTAGTATGTCCGTCGTCTCCTGTAGTATGTCTGCAGTCTGACTATCGCCTGTAGTATGTCCACCGTCTCCTGTAGTATGTCCGCCGTCTCCTGTAGTGTGTCCGCCGTCTCCTGTAGTATGTCTGCAGTCTCCTTTAGTATGTCCGCCTTCTCCTGTAGTATGTACGTCGTCTCCTGTAGTATGTCCGCCGTCTCCTGTAGTATGTCCGCCATCTCCTGTAGTATGTCTGCAGTCTCTGACCATCTCCTGTAGTATGTCCGCCGTCTCCTGTAGTATGTCCGCCGTCTCCTGTAGTATGTCCGCAGTCTCCTGTAGTATGTCCGCCATCTCCTGTAGTATGTCTGCCTTCTCCTGTAGTAAGTCCGCCGTCTCCTGTAGTATGTCCGCCGTCTCCTGTAGTAAGTCCGCCGTCTCCTGTAGTATGTCCGCCTTCTCCTGTAGTAAGTCCGCCGTCTCCTGTAGTATGTCCGCCGTCTCCTGTAGTATGTCTGCAGTCTGACCGTCTACTGTAGTATGTCCGCCGTCTCCTATAGTATTTCCGCTGTCTCCTGTAGTATGTCCGCCATCTCCTGTAGTATGTCTGCAGTCTGACCGTCTCCTGTAATAAGTCCACCGTCTCCTGTAGTATGTCCGCAGTCTCCTGTAGTATGTCCGCCATCTCCTGTAGTATGTCCGTCGTCTCCTGTAGTATGTCCGCCGTCTCCTGTAGTATGTCCGCCGTCTCCTGTAGTATGTCCGCCGTCTCCTGTAGTATGTCCGGTGTCTCCTGTAGTATGTCTGCCGTCTCCTGTAGTATGTCTGCAGTCTCTGACCATCTCCTGTAGTATGTCCGCCGTCTCCTGTAGTATGTCCGCCGTCTCCTGTAGTATGTCTGCAGTCTCTGACCATCTCCTGTAGTATGTCCGCTGTCTCCTGTAGTATGTCCGCCGTCTCCTGTAGTATGTCTGCAGTCTGACTATCTCCTGTAGTATGTCCACCGTCTCCTGTAGTATGTCCGCTGTCTCCTGTAGTATGTCCGCAGTCTCTGACCATCTGCTGTAGTATGTCTGCAGTCTCTGACCATCTCCCGTACTATGTCTGCAGTCTCTGACTGTCTCCTCCTCAGTGAGTGGTAATGATGTGCTGTAACCACTAGCAACCATTCAGTAAGTCCACCGTCTCCTGTAGTATGTCCGCCGTCACCTGTAGTAAGTCCGCCGTCTCCTGTAGTATGTCCACCGTCTCCTGTAGTATGTCTGCCTTCTCCTGTAGTAAGTCCACCGTCTCCTGTAGTATGTCTGCCGTCTCCTGTAGTATGTCTGCAGTCTGACCGTCTCCTGTAGTATGTCCGCCGTCTCCTGTAGTATGTCCGCCGTCTCCTGTAGTATGTCCGCAGTCTCTTGTAGTATGTCCGCCTTCTCCTGTAGTATGTCCGTCGTCTCCTGTAGTATGTCCGCCATCTCCTGTAGTATGTCTGCAGTCTGACTATCGCCTGTAGTATGTCCACCGTCTCCTGTAGTATGTCCGCCGTCTCCTGTAGTGTGTCCGCCGTCTCCTGTAGTATGTCTGCAGTCTCCTTTAGTATGTCCGCCTTCTCCTGTAGTATGTACGTCGTCTCCTGTAGTATGTCCGCCGTCTCCTGTAGTATGTCCGCCATCTCCTGTAGTATGTCTGCAGTCTCTGACCATCTCCTGTAGTATGTCCGCCGTCTCCTGTAGTATGTCCGCCGTCTCCTGTAGTATGTCTGCAGTCTGACTATCTCCTGTAGTATGTCCACCGTCTCCTGTAGTATGTCCGCAGTCTCCTGTAGTATGTCCGCCATCTCCTGTAGTATGTCTGCCTTCTCCTGTAGTAAGTCCGCCGTCTCCTGTAGTATGTCCGCCGTCTCCTGTAGTAAGTCCGCCGTCTCCTGTAGTATGTCCGCCTTCTCCTGTAGTAAGTCCGCCGTCTCCTGTAGTATGTCCGCCGTCTCCTGTAGTATGTCTGCAGTCTGACCGTCTCCTGTAGTATGTCCGCCGTCTCCTATAGTATTTCCGCCGTCTCCTGTAGTATGTCCGCCATCTCCTGTAGTATGTCTGCAGTCTGACCGTCTCCTGTAATAAGTCCACCATCTCCTGTAGTATGTCCGCAGTCTCCTGTAGTATGTCCGCCGTCTCCTGTAGTATGTCCGTCGTCTCCTGTAGTATGTCCGCCGTCTCCTGTAGTATGTCTGCCGTCTCCTGTAGTATGTCCGCCGTCTCCTGTAGTATGTCCGCCGTCTCCTGTAGTATGTCCGCCGTCTCCTGTAGTATGTCTGCAGTCTCTGACCATCTCCTGTAGTATGTCCGCCGTCTCCTGTAGTATGTCCGCCGTCTCCTGTAGTATGTCTGCAGTCTCTGACCATCTCCTGTAGTATGTCCGCCATCTCCTGTAGTATGTCCGCCGTCTCCTGTAGTATGTCTGCAGTCTGACTATCTCCTGTAGTATGTCCACCGTCTCCTGTAGTATGTCCGCTGTCTCCTGTAGTATGTCCGCAGTCTCTGACCATCTGCTGTAGTATGTCTGCAGTCTCTGACCATCTCCCGTACTATGTCTGCAGTCTCTGACTGTCTCCTCCTCAGTGAGTGGTAATGATGTGCTGTAACCACTAGCAACCATTCAGTAAGTCCGCCGTCTCCTGTAGTATGTCCGCCGTCACCTGTAGTAAGTCCGCCGTCTCCTGTAGTATGTCCACCGTCTCCTGTAGTATGTCTGCCTTCTCCTGTAGTAAGTCCACCGTCTCCTGTAGTATGTCCGCCGTCTCCTGTAGTATGTCTGCAGTCTGACCGTCTCCTGTAGTATGTCCGCCGTCTCCTGTAGTATGTCCGCCGTCTCCTGTAGTATGTCCGCCATCTCCTGTAGTATGTCTGCAGTCTGACCATCTCCTGTAGTAAGTCCACCGTCTCCTGTAGTATGTCCGCAGTCTCCTGTAATATGTCCGCCTTCTCCTGTAGCATGTCCGTCGTCTCCTGTAGTATGTCCGCCATCTCCTGTAGTATGTCTGCAGTCTGACTATCGCCTGTAGTATGTCCACCGTCTCCTGTAGTATGTCCGCCGTCTCCTGTAGTGTGTCCACCGTCTCCTGTAGTATGTCTGCAGTCTGACTATCTCCTGTAGTATGTCCACCATCTCCTGTAGTATGTCCGCAGTCTCCTTTAGTATGTCCGCCTTCTCCTGTAGTATGTCCGCCGTCTCCTGTAGTATGTCCGCCGTCTCCTGTAGTATGTCTGCAGTCTCTGACCATCTCCTGTAGTATGTCCGCCGTCTCCTGTAGTTTGTCCGCCGTCTCCTGTAGTATGTCTGCAGTCTGACTATCTCCTGTAGTATGTCCACCGTCTCCTGTAGTATGTCCACCGTCTCCTGTAGTATGTCCGCCATCTCCTGTAGTATGTCCGCCGTCTCCTGTAGTATGTCCGCAGTCTCTGTCCATCTGCTGTAGTATGTCTGCAGTCTCTGACTGTCTCCTCCTCAGTGAGTGGTAATGATGTGCTGTAACCACTAGCAACCATTCAGTAAGTCCGCCGTCTCCTGTAGTAAGTCCGCCGTCTCCTGTAGTATGTCTGCAGTCTGACCATCTCCTGTAGTATGTCCGCCGTCTCCTGTAGTATGTCCGCTGTCTCCTGTAGTATGTCCGCTGTCTCCTGTAGTATGTCCACCGTCTCCTGTAGTATGTCCGCTGTCTCCTGTAGTATGTCTGCAGTCTCTGACCATCTGCTGTAGTATGTCTGCAGTCTCAGACTGTCTCCTCCTCAGTGAGTGGTAATGATGTGCTGTAACCACTAGCAACCATTCAGTAAGTCCGCCGTCTCCTGTAGTAAGTCCGCCGTCTCCTGTAGTATGTCTGCAGTCTGACCATCTCCTGTACTATCTCTGCAGTCTCTGACCATCTCCTGTAGTATGTCTGCAGTCTCTGATGTCTCCTGTAGTATGTGTATTAATGTGCTGCTTTTCTTGCTCAATTATTTGGGATTGCTCAGTGAGTGGTAATGAAGGCACTGATGAGCACTGATAGAAGACACTGATGGGCACTGATAGGAGGCACTGATGGGCACTGATAGAAGGCACTGATGAGCACTAATAGGAGGCACTGATAGAAGGCACTGATGGGCACTGATAGAAGGCACTGATGAGCACTGATAGAATGCACTGATGGGCACTGATAGAAGGCACTCATGAGCACTGATAGAAGGCACTGATGGGCACTGATAGAAGGCACTGATGGGCACTGATAGAAGGCACTGATGAGCACTGATAGAAGGCACTGATGGGCAATGATAGAAGACACTGATGGGCACTGATAGAAGGCACTGATGAGCACTGATAGAAGGCACTGATGAGCACTGATAGAAGGCACTGATGGGCACTGATAGAAGGCACTGTGGGCACTGATAGAAGGCACTTATGGGCACTGATAGGAGGCACTAATGGGCACTGATAGGAGGCATTTATGGGCACTGATAGGAGGCACTGATGGGCACTGATAGGAGGCACTAATGTGCACTGATAGTCTGCACTGATAGCTGGCATTGATGGGCACTGATAGGTGGTACTGATGGTCACTGAGGAACACTGATAGGCAGAACTCAGGCAGTGTTGATGGGCTTTGATGGGCAGAATTGAAGAGTACTGATAGGTGGCACTGATGGACACTGTTAGGCGGCATTGATGAGCACTGATAGGCAGCATTTATGGGCACTGATAGATGGCACTGATGATTGAGGCACTGATTATCAGTGTAAACAATTTACTGTCATTCTTGACAGTTAACGGCAGTCCTTTTCTAACACAGACACAGCGTGGGAGGAAAGGGCTGCAAAAACCGGCAAGTCTGTTTACATGTGATCAGCTGATCAAATGGTAAAAGGCCGCTGTGATTGTGCTGGATGTATGTCCCAGGATTCATGCGGGAAGCACGGTTTTGGGAGGATGTCCATGGACACCCCCCCAAAATTGGAAGCCCGGGGCTCAGATGGAAGTAGGGCAGGGGGGCCCATCATGGTTTCTTGCATCGGGGCCCTGAAGGTTCTAGTTACGCCTCTGCCCGGGGTAGAAGCCCTGTTTGCCCCGCGTTAAAGATGACCCTGCACTCTGGCAGGGGATAAGGGAGGACACACGGGCACAGCTGATCTTACGGCTCCCCCTTCTCCCCCCTCCTCCCTCCTGTGTGTTCCGCGGGAAATGTGAGCTCTTTAGCTTCACACTTGACTGCCCGCGGAGCACACAGGAGGGAGGAGGGGGGAGAAGGGGGAGCCGTAAGATCAGCTGTGCTTGTGTGTCCTCCCTCATCCCCTGCCAGAGAGGACAGACAAGATCTCCGCTCAGAGCCGTAAATAACAACCCCGCTGGGCCCCCTGACAGTGGCGGAATGCCGGGCCCTGTCGCAAGTGCGACTGTTGCGACCCCGGTAATTCCGCCACTGGTTGTGAGGTGTCTCCAGGCTAGTACCGCTTGCATTGGCAAGGTCAGGGCCTTGGACTCATATGGTTTCCAAGTGTAACTTAGGAGAAGTAGATGAAGATCTTGGATAGGGGCTATGTCCAGCTCTGTCTACACATAGGGGGGGTTCGGTTGAGGGAAATCTGATCAAGATGTACTGCCCAGAAACCTGCTCCGCTGAGTGACCTATGTTTCGTCAAGCACAGGTGAGAGCATCTCGCCTTTATTCCTTGCCATATAAAGGCCTTGAGGGATCTAAACAGAGATGTTATATAGTAGTTGGGGACGGGGATCCATAGGGATCTACAGACATAAGTAATTTGTGGGAGAATGCTCATCTTAACTACTGCTAGTCTACCGCACCAAGAGAGTTCAAACTTGGCTATGCGTTTAAGTTCCTTATCGATTTTGGAGATCAGGGGTTTGTAATTGGCAGCTGCCAGAGAATTGGAGGAGGCGGTCAGAGTAATGCCTAGATAGGCGATTTCATCCGATCTCCATGTAAAGGGAAATTGACTTTGTAGTTTATGTTTGGTGGATGCTCGGACCCCTAAGTCTAATGGGGCGTACATACGGGCGGACTTTCCGAGTGGACTGGTCCGACGGACTTTCCGACGGACTTTTGACAGACTTCCGACTGACTTTTTTTTATGAACTGACTTGCCTACACACGACCGGACTACGGACGAACTTGCCTACACACGACCGGACTTTCCGGCAGACTATGTCCGCCGGTCTTCCCGACGGAGTTACGAAGGACTTTCTGAATGAACGGACTTGCCCACACATGAACAAGTCCGTTCATTTTGAATGTTATTCGGGTACGACGGGACTAGAAAAGGAAGTCAATCTTGCCGCTTTTATTGGCGAGATTGACACCTTGCGAGCCCCGTCACGGGGCATACCAGGCCCTTAGGTCTGGTATGGATTTTAAGGGGAACCCCCTACACTGAAAAAACGGCATGGGGGTCCCCCCAAAATCCATACCAGACCCTTATCCGAGCATGCAGCCCGGCCGGTCTTCCGATGTTGACATGATTCTCTCTCCCGCTGTAATGCTGTGTGAGCGCTCCGCAATGACTTATATAGTCGGTGACCCCGCCTCTTTATGATGTCACAGTCCCGGGGCATGTTGGGACTGTGACATCATAAGAGGGCGTGGTCATCAGGTGATATTGAAGAGAAGAGGGAAGATGACGACATAGAAGTCCGGGCCATCGCTAGCAAAAGAGCGGCAGAAGATAGCGGAGGAGCCGGCAGAAGAACCGGACACCTTCTAAGGTTAGTGAGGATAGTTGAGACATAGTGAGTAGGGGAGGTTTTGTTTTCAGGTTCAAGCGAGTGGATTTTCCGAGAGCAAATTTGATAGTTTTGAATTGTATTGTCTTTTAACCTTGGCACCTTGTTGTATACAGATCCCCCGTATAAAAACCTTATGGGCATTCCACAGAACGAAGGGGTCTGATACTGAGTTTATATTGTTGGTGAAAAGAATGTGTCGTTTCGTTCACAGGCGTGTTGACACTGCCAGATATTGTACACCCCCTCTGTGTGAAAAAGGTCCCGTGGAGACAAATGTCTCCCTTTTGTGGTAGAGCTGGAGTCTAAGTGTGGGTCTACAGTCAAGTTGAAGTCCCCACACATCAGCAACTGGCCATACCTGACAGAGGATATAAGTTTGAAGATTTTTCGTAAGAACCGCAGCTGATGCGAATTGGGGGCGTAGATGGAAGCAATGGTGTATGGTTTGGAGTTAACGTCTCCTGTAGGGATAATGTACAGTATCTCACAAAAGTGAGTACATCCCTCACATTTTTTGTAAATATTCTATTCTATCTTTTCATGTGACAACACTGAAGAAATAACACTTCGCTACAATGTAAAGTAGTGAGTGTACAGCTTGTATAACAGTGTAAATTTGCTGTCTCCTCAAAATAACTCAACCACAGTCTTTAATGGCTAAACCGCTGGCACAAACGTAAGTACACCCCTAAGTGAAAATGTCCAAACTGGGCCCAATTAGCCATTTTCCCTCCCGATGTCATGTGACTCATCAGTGTTACAAGGTCTCAAATGTGAATGGGGAGCAGGTGTGTTAAATTTGGTGTTATCGCTCTCACTCTCTCATACTGGTCACTGCAAGTTAAACATGGCACCTCATGGCAAAGAACTCTCTGAGGATCTGAAAAAAAGAATTGTTGCTCTACATAAAGATGGCCTAGGCTATAAGAAGATTGCCAAGACCCTGAAACTGAGCTGCAGCATGGTGGCCAAGACCATATAGCAGTTTAACAGGACAGGTTCCACTCAGAACAGGCCTCACCATGGTCCACAAAAGAAGTTGAGTGTACGTGCTTAGCGTCATATCCAGAGGTTGTCTTTGGGAAATAGACATATGAGTGCTGCCAGCATTGCTGCAGAGGTTGAAGGGGTGGGGGGGGGTCAGCCTGTCAGTGCTCAGACCATACGCTGCACACTGCATCAAATTGGTCAGCATGGCTGTCGTCCCAGAAAGAAGGAAGCCTCTTCTAAAGATGATGCACAAGAAAGCCTGCAAACATTTTGCTGAAGACAAGCAGACTAAGGACATGGATTACTGGAACCATGTCATGTGGTCTGATGAGACCAAGATAAACTTGTTTGGTTCAGAAGGTGTCAAGTGTGTGGTGGCAACCAGGTGAGGAGTACAAAGACAAGTGTGTCTTGCCTACAGTCAGGCATGGTGGTGGGAGTGTCCTGGTCTGGGGCTGCATGAGTGCTGCAGGGACTGGGGAGCTACAGTTCATTGAGGGAACCATGAATGCCAACATGTACTGTGACATACTGAAGCAAAGCATGATCCCCTTCCTTCAGAGACTGGGCCGCGGGGCAGTATTCCAACATAACGACCCCAAACACACCTCCAAGACGACCATTGCCTTGATAAAGAAGCTAAGGATAGAGGTGATGGACTGGTCAAGCATGTCTCCAGACCTAAACCCTATTGAGCATCTATGGGGCATCCTCAAACGCAAGGTGGAGGAGCGCGAGGTCTCTAACATCCGCCAGCTCTGTGATGTCATCATGGAGGAGTGGAAGAGGACTCCAGTGGCAACCTGTGAAGCTCTGGTGAACTCCATGCCCAAGAGGGTTAAGGCAGTGCTGGAAAATAATGGTGGCCACACAAAATATTGACACTTTGGGCCCAATTTGGAGATTTTCACTTAGGGGTGTACTCACTTTTGTTGCCAGCGGTGTAGACATTAATGGCTGTTTGTTGAGTTATTTTGAGGGGACAGCAAATTTACACTGTTATACAAGCTGTACACTCACTACTTTACATTGTAGCAAAATGTCATTTCTTCAGTATTGTCACATGAAAAGATAGAATAAAATATTTAAAAAAACGTGAGGGGTGTACTCACTTTTGTGAGATACTGTATCTACCATCATCATCCAGGAGTGAGCTCTTGAGGTTGAAGATCACAGACTTGTTGTTAGCCAGAAGGACTCCCTTCTTTTTCTCCAAAGCGAGACTACTTGCCAATCTGAAAGCAGGGTGTCAGGGTGGTTGCAGTGGAACTCAGTAAGTGGCAGATCTGGGAGAATGCCCCATTGCCTCAGGGCTTGCATACCCTCCTCCACGGTAGTAAGACTGACATTCCTTCCATTGTGGGTGACTGGCAGGGTTGCTGGATACTTCCAGCTGTACATAATTTTGTGGTTGCGTAGTGCTTTGGACACTGTTGCTAAGTTTTTGCGGCATTGGAGGGTGTGTTGCGATAGATCGGGGAGCAACTGCACAGAAGAGTAGGGTGCCGGAAGGCTTCCCATCTGTCGGGAAGCTTACAGAATCTTCTCTTTTACATGAAAGAAGTGTATTCTGAGTAGGACATCCTTCGGGACCTCTGGTGGGAGAAGTGGAGGGTTAGGTAGCCTGTGGATTCTATCAATGAGGAGATCTGTGGTTGACAAGGAAGGCACTATGGAGGAAAAGAGGGTTTGGGCAAATTGCAGCAATTGGTCTGGCAACACTGACTCTGGGATTCCCCTGAGTTTGAGGTTGTTCCTCCTGGACCTATCCTCTAGGTCGGCCATTTTATTCTTAAGTCAGGCGATTTCCTCAGATTGGGAAGTTTGGGCATCTACCATAGTATTGAATGATGTCATATCACACATGGCTGTTTCAACCTTGTCCACCCACTCTCCTAAATCCTGTATATCGGCTTTGAATTGGTGTACACAGGAGAGCATATTAGACAGTGTCTGAGACCGGCTGGCCCAGGGCAGGAAAGGCAGCTATGGGATCAGGGTGGAATGCAGATCCTGAGGCCTGGGCCGCGTTTACCTCCATGTTTTGAGCCATGTTGCCCCTGATAGGAGAGTCCTTTCGGGCCTTGGACTTAGCTGGGCTGCGTGTGGATGGAGTAGAGGTCCCAGATGACTTCTCACTGTCAGGGCCGAAGGATGCAAGACCTTTGGGGCCTGTATTGATTAGATGCTGGCTTCCTTGCTGGGATTGCGGCCCACGGCTCTCTGCAGTGAAGAAGCTGGCTATTTTACTCGGCAGCGGTTGTTTGTTTCTGCAATGTGTCATGCCAGAGGGATAGCAGGAGAGCTCTAGGTGAAGGTGGATGGCAGCTGTCTGGGTGGTGGAGCCCGATGTTCGGTGGTTCCCCCGGCGGTGGAGCGGAGCTCTAGAGAGATGTGGCCAGCTCTAGAGAGATGTGGCCACGCTCCCCCATGTCACACGTTATTTGCACAGCAATTTTTGAAACGCATTTTATTTGGAAATTTAAAAAAAACAAAAAAACATTAAAGTTAGCCCAATGCTTTTGTATAATGTGAAAGATGATTTTACGCTGAGTAAATAGATACCTAACATGTCGCGCTTTAAATTTGCGCGCACTCGTGGAATCACATCAAACTTTGGTACTTAAAAATCTCCATAGGCGATGCTTTAAATGTTTTTTACAGGTTACCAGAGGAGGTCTTGAGCAAGAATTATTGATCTCGCTCTAACGTTCGCGGACATACCTCACATGTGTGGTTTGAACACGTTTACACATGTGGGCGTGAGCACACTGGGATGAGGGCACTTTAAAAAAGAAATTTCATTGTTTATTGTATGACGCCCTTGGGCTGGAAGTGGTTAAAGCGAAGTTCCGCTCAAAAAAAACCCCCTAAAAGCCAGCAGCTACAAATACTGCAGCTGCTGGCTTTTAACAATAGGACACTTACCTGCCCTGGAGTCCAGCGATGTTGGCACCGCAGCTGAAGTTTCCATGTAGTCTTATGGCTTCACGCCAGGAACACTACTGCGCATGCGCGAGGCCCTGCTCCTCTCTCCTACTGGCCCGTCGACAGGGAGAGGAGGAGGGAGCTCCCGGAAGTGGGAACAGGATACTTGTCAAAGACAGGTATCCGTTCCCCCCCTCCCCCATGAAAGGTGACAATTGTGGCACTGGAAGGGGAGAGGAGACAAATGACTGGAGGTTCCACTTCTGGGTTCTCCGCTTTACTGACACCCCAAACACAGATCGCAAACGCAGTGTGTGTTGCCTTCTCTGGTTGAAGTGCGCTTCCAAAAGTAGTGTTCAATAAATTGGTGGTCTTCTGCATACAGACCCTGACTCCTCAGACGCGTTTCGCCCTCTTAGGGGCTTAATTGTAAGATTCTGCAACAAAAGAATAAAATATGACTGGCATCAAAAAGGTGCACGTGGCAAAGTAGCAGTTGAAAAACAACATTGGTTTGCCGCTGTTTGGCCTCGCCCCCTCCATCTCTTATTGGCTCACTAGCTGTGATTGACATCAGTGGGAGCCAATGGCCAATAGCCAATCAGGAGTGCGGTTCCCCAAAGAGACAAGGCTCTCATGCACATCGCTGGATCGAGAGGGGGATCAGGTAAATATTAGGGGTGGGGGGCTGCTGCACACAGAAGGTCTTATACTTTCATGCGTAGAATGCATGAAAGTAATAAACCTTGTGCCTTTACAACCACTTTGATTGCCAGAGATGGTGAAGTCGCATCAAAGTCGCAGTACATGAACAGAACTGTCATATTTTCCTATTAGCAAATAAAAAGCAAAACGCATCAAAAACACCTTCATTTTTGGTGCCTGTCCATTGAATTCTACTACATGTAAAATGCAACCTGCTGTTGGAAACAAAGTCCCTGACCCTTTCCAAAAACGCATGTAGACATGTTTGTAAGCACGTAAATTAAGTCTAAACACAGGGGAAAAATAAATCAGCATTGCGTGTTGTTACGCGTCTTTATGTGCTTAAATGATTTCACTGATCATTACACAGGAACTTCTCCCCTAGAAAGCGCATGCGCATCAGTAAAATTTTTACGGCCGTGTGAATGAAGCCTTATTTGAAAAGAAGAAGAAAATCGCAGTAGGGTCCAAAATGATAACATAATCATTAGCCGCTAGCACTATACACTAATACAGAGTACTCGAATATCGTTATGCAGCTCTACAAGTTATCAAATAGGTCAATGATACAAATGCAAAAATAAGTGAACATATATGCCACAGTTAAGGTGACCACATTCGAATGAGATAAATCCAAACAAAGTGTATATATATATATATATATATATATATATATATATATAAAAATCAACACGGAGTGTGCGCGAAAACAATATCATACATAAAGTCGCCATGCCCCTGATGATGTCACTTCTGACGAAACATGTAGGGTGGAGGCAGAACATATGCTACTGCGCATGTTCGAATTCACTGTGGTCATTTTGGTTCCTGGCATGAGAACACTGTATGGGATGTGAGGTGTTTTTGGCTATTTACTCATTGCATGTGTATAGTAAATTCTTTTGTACTTTGCTGACCCTCACTATGGAGAATGTTTCTTTTTTTTCTATGATGCCGTTTTTCTTTGTTTTCTTTGTTTTGAGCGGAAGTACGTATGATATCATAACAATATAGTAGTGTGGATGTTTGCTATGCTGCTGAAGTCAAACTGACTGCCCTGTCAGTTGCATAGAGCAGTGGTGGCCGCTGCATTAAGGGCACAGGGGCGCCACCCCCTTCATCCATGCGTCTGGCAACCTAATCTACATTATCTAAAAAAGAATTGTTGTTCTACATAAAGATGGCCTAGGCTATAAGAAGATTGCCAAGACCCTGAAACTGAGCTGCAGCACAGTGGACAAGACCAGGCCTGGACTGGCCATAGGGCAGACCGAGCACTTGCCCAGTAGGCCCGGGGGCCGCTGGGCTGCATGTCTGGGACATGCAGAGTCGGCCGCGGGTTCTGACATGCAGGACCGGTGTTAGCGCCTGTCACTGGTTCTCAAAGCGCCAGTGACAGGCGCTTTGAGAACTGTAGTTGCGCTTTGCAGTGGGGGTGGGTGCGTGCGAGCGAGCCTCGGTGCCACACTCGAGTGACACCTGTCAGCACATTAGGGGGCCGGGTCCCGCAATGATCCCCTTCTCTCTGGCCTGGTGGCCGCGGCTCTGATCAGTCTCGGCTCGGCTGTCTCACACAGCCGAGTAGAGTGAAGCCGCCTCCCCCTCCTCCTTTATGTCTACACAGGGGGAGGGGACCCGACATGCAGTCCTGCGCTGATCTGAGGTACATTATGGGTCTGAAGGGGGTGGGTCTGTATTGTAGAAGGGTCTGTAATGTAGGGGGGGTTCTGTAGTGTAGGGGGGGTCTGTATTGTAGGGGGGTCTGTAATGTAGGGGGGGTTCTGTAGAGTAGGGGGGTCTGTAGTATAGGGGGGTTCTGTATTGTAGGGAGGGGGTCTGTACTGTAGGGAGGGGGTCTGCACTGTAGGGAGGGGGTCTGCACTGTAGGGGGGTCTGTGTAACATGCAGGGGGTCCAGAACTGTTAGGAGGGTGTCTGTGTAACAAACAGGTGTCCAGAGCTGTGGGGGGCTGTGTAATGTAAAGGTGTCCAGAGGTACAAGGTGCTGTGTAATGTATAGGTGTCCAGAGGTAAAAGGTGCTGTGTAATGTAAAGGGGTCCAGAGGTACAAGGTGCTGTGTAATGTAAAGGGGTCCAGAGGAGCAAGGTGCTGTGTAATGTAAAAGGATCCAGAGGTGCAGGGTGCTGTGTAATGTAAAGGGGTCCAGAGGTGCAGGGTGCTGTGTAATGTGAAGGGGTCCAGAGGTGCAGGGTGCTGTGTAATGTAAAGGGGTCCAGAGGTGCAAGGTGATGTGTAATGTAAAGGGGTCCAGAGGTACAAGGTGCTGGAACCCCACATCCCATCACCAACCGCCGCCACGAAGCGCTGCCAACGCCCCCCCTCCCCCCGGGTGCTCAGTCTAAAATGCCCAGGCCTATTTTTTGTCCCAGTCTGGGCCTGGCCAAGACCATACAGCGGTATAACAGGACAGGTTCCACTCAGAACAGGCCTCGCCATGGTTGACCAAACAAGTTGAGTGCACATGCTCAGCGTCATATCCAGAGGTTATCTTTGGGAAATAGACGTATGAGTGCTGCCAGCATTGCTGCAGAGGTTGAAGGGTTGGGGGGTCAACCTGTCAGTGCTCAGACCATACGCCGCACACTGCATCAAATTGGTCTGCATGGCTGTCCCATGCCTATCCATATACTACCCTAGCCTGTCCATATACTACCCTAGCCTGTACTACCTTAGCCTATCCATATACTACCCTAGCCTGTCCATATACTACCCTAGCCTACCCCTATACTGCCTTAGCCTGTCCATATGGGGATAAAGCACAGGCGCCAATCTAAGTGTAGTATAAAGGTAGACTTATTGCACAAATGAATGTAGGTACTCACAGGAGTGAAGTAACAAAGGGATTGGGTAAAAATGGCAGGGTGTCCATGGAGAGGGTGAATCCGTGAGGCTTCTCGCTGATATCTTAGAGCGGGCCGCGCTGGTGGTTGCCAAAACTTCCTTGATCTGGAACTCACAGGGAGCCAGGGGATGACGTCACTTCTGGGACAGGTCCTGTGACAGCTTTGCAGGGATGAGAAACTGACAGATACAGTGAGGGAAAAAATGATTTGCTCCCCTGCTCATTTTGAACGTTTGCCCACTGACAAAGAAACGATCAGTCTATAATTTTAATGGTCGGTGAGAGAAAAACAACAAAAATATCAATAAAAATGCATTTCAAAAAAGTTATAAATTGATTTTCATTTTAATGAGTGAAATAAGTATTTGAACCCTTCGCAAAACATGACTTAATAGTTGGTGGAGAAACCCTTGTTGGCAATCACAGAGGTCAGACGTTTCTTGGAGTTGGCCTCCAGGTTTTCACACATCTCAGGAGGGATTTTGTCCTCTTTGCAGATCCTCTCCAAGTCATTAAGGCTTCCAGGCTGACATTTGATAACTCGAACCTTCAGCTCCCTCCACATATTTTCTTTGGGATTAAGGTCTGGAGACTGGCTAGGCCACTCCATGACCTTAATACTCCATGACCTTAATATGCTTCTTCTTAAACCACTCCTTTTTTGCCTTGGCCGTGTGTTTTGGGTCAATGTCATGCTGGAATACCCATCCACGACCCATTTTCAATGCCCTGGCTGAGGGAAGGAGGTTCTCACCCAAGATTTGACGGTACATGATCACATCCATCATCCCTTTGATGCGATGAAGTTGTCCTGTCCCCTTAGCAGAAAAACACCCCCAAAGCATAATGTTTCCACCTCCATGTATGACGGTTGGGGATGGTGTTCTTGGGGTCATAGGCAGCACTCCTCCTCCTCCAAACACGGTGAGTTAAGTTGAGTCCAAAGAGCTCGATTTTGGTCTCATCTTACCACAACACTTTCCCCCAGTTCTCCTCTGAATCATTCAGATGTTCATTAGCAAACTTCAGATGGAGCTGTACATGAGCTTCCTGGAGTAGGGAGACCTTGCGGGCGCTGCAGGATTTCAGACCTTCACGGCGTAGGGTGTTACCAATTGTTTTCTTGGTGACTATGGTCCCAGCTGAGATCATTGACAAGATTCTCCTGTGTAGTTCTGGGCTGATTCCTCACCGTTCTCATGATCATTGAAACTCCATGAGGTGAGACCTTGCATGGAGCCCCAGACCGAGGGAGATCGACAGTTATTTTGTGTTTCTTCCATTTGCGAATAATCCCACCAACTGTTGTCACCCTCTCACCAAGCTGCTTGGTGATGGTCTTGAAGCCCATTCCAGCCTTGTGTAGGTCTACAATCTTGTCCCTGACATCCTTGGACAGCTCTCTGGTCTTGGCCACGGTGGAGAGATTGGAATCTGATTGATTGATTGCTTCTGTGGACAGATGTTATACAGGTGACAAGCTGAGATTAGGAGCACTCCCTTTAAGAAGAGTGTTCCTAATCTCAGCTCATTAGCTGTATAAATGACACCTGGGAGCCAGAAACCTTCCTGATTGATAGAGGATCAAATACTTATGTAGCGCTGGTAGATTTTTAATCTACTGCTGATAGGTAAATTTAGTGGTTTATCTGTTTATATGTAGTTAGATTTGCCTCTGTTCTAGCTTGGCTGAGTTGCATGTAGTTTCACACTGTGCCTGTGGCTGTCGTTGTCACCATGGGTCGGTGTTGGAAAAGCAACATGTTGAAGTGTATAAGTGCTCCTCTGTCCCGGGGATAACTCGGTGGAGGTGGTACTCCGAGTTGCATCCTGGGAGAGGGTATTTATGGGACAGACGCCATGTTTTGAGGTCGCTTTCCGTCCACCTGCTGGCCCTCCTGGCCGACAGGTATGCGCTAAGAGTACTACCCCATGGTCCTCCGATCGGGAGGCCTACGTCGCTGCGGTTTGTGGGTGGGCCCAGAAGCCTGTCTGGGGCCTACCACAGCGGCAGAGGAATGGTCCTGGGCTGTCTATCCTGTGTGAAGAAGCTGGACAACTGAGAAGATCCCAGGGGAGGACCCCTCATGGAAGGATCATGCAGAGTGCTGATCTGGAGAGGGGCCTGGTGACTCAGTTGGAGGACGCATCCTAAAGCAATCCTACCACATAGTACTGCCGGGTCGGCTTAAAGGTTCTAGTGCTGCGTTTGCTATTCACCGTAAACCATTACATCCTGTGGCAGAGGATCGTACAGGTTTTGTTCCAATCAAGTCTGTGGCAGAGACTTTTGTTTGTGCTGCGTACTGGCTGCTAGGTTGATGAGAGAAACCCATCCAGGCGGGCAAAGATTTAATTCTACAGAGAGAGCATATCCATCTACAAGCTTTCAATCCCTAATGCTACATTAAGAACGCTAAGAAAAGGTATTTGAGCTTCCCTACAAATTTCCTTCTGCCTCTTTCCTGCTACTTCCTTCAACTCAAGTTTATTAAAGCATTGGAAAAGATACACAAGTGTCCGGTGCCTACATTGTCTGATGGTAAACTCAACGGGACCCTAGACCCGGTTCTGGTGAAATAAAGGTAACGAAGGTGACGGTAACAGCCCGCTTTAAACCAGCAGCTCCACCGAGAGTTATTGCTACACTTATTTCACTAATTAAAATGAAACTAAACTTATAACTTTTTTGAAATGCGTTTTTCTGGATATTTTTGTTGTTATTCTGTCTCTCACTGTTATAATAAACCGACCATTAAAATTATAGACTGATCGTTTCCTAATGGCGGGGACTGTCTGAAGGAAAATGAAAAATGATTGCGCCTTGCATTGTTCATTTTCGGCATGCCAAGAATAGAGATCGGTACCAGGACGATGGAACTCCGGCACATGCCATCTAGTGTCTGCTCCAATAGTTAAATGGCAGGACGGAAGAAGCAGCAGGAAAAATGGCAGTGCCATCGGGTGTAGCCCTGACCTCTCACCCTTGGAGTATCAGAACCCTTACAGGTAAGATAATCACCTGAATGACCGCAACATACAGGGATATGTAATGTAATACTGACACATAATCACACACATAGGTTGGACTTGATGGACTTGTGTCTTTTTTCAACCTCACCTACTATGTAACTATGTAAGTGTGCCAAAATTTGCAAGTGCAGTGTGAACTTAATTCCCTTTAAAATCCAGATTTCCTCCCCAGCCTGTCAGGGCTGTGCTGTGTGGCAGAGCTGTGTAAATCTCAGGACTACTGTCAGGGCTGGGCTCAGCCCTTCCTTCTCTGAACTGGCCGCTCAGCTGTCGGCTAATTGCCAGCTCTCATCTCTCTCCACAGTTAACCAGCTGTTGTGGATCTGCTCGTCAGTCCTGCCTACTTAAAGATCTCCAGCTCACTTCATTCCTGCCTTCGCCTTGGTCACATCACAAAAAAACCATCTCCTGTGTTCCTGTTTAAAGACTGGCTTTGCTGACATCCCTTCTGGCTCCTTATCCTGCTTGCTGTTCTCCTACTTGGATCCCTGACTTCTGGCCTGGGTGATTACCCGATCCGGTTACTGAACTCTGGCTTGGCTGATTACCCGATCCAGTTCCTGAACTCTGGCTTGGCTGATTACCCGATCCGGTTACTTAACTCTGGCTTGGCTGATTACCCGATCCGGTTGCTGGACTCTGGCTTGGCTGATTACCCGATTCGGTTGCTGGACTCTGGCTATGCTTTGACTACGCTTACTCTATTTACCTTTTTATTTTTATTAATAAACAAGTGTGATTTTACTGTACTTCTGTCTCGGTCTGGTTCATGGTTTCTGACAACTGCATGGATGGAAACACGAATCCTTTGTGACGTGTAAGAGCTCCCTTACATATATTTCCTCCTTGTATCTAGCTGTTCACCTGGAATATAGCTTTTACAGAGTTCAGTAGCTCAAGCAGAAATTGACACACACGGGTGAAAAGAGGGACGGCAGATTTAGAGCCCTTTCACACGGAAAAAATGCATGAACAATTGTATCCCTTTAAATGCTATGAAACTCTTCTCACCAATACGCTGTGGGTGCGGTGTGTTTTAAAAGTCCTGCATGCCGCATTTATGGTGCATGCAAAGCGGAAAAAATAAAATACTGTAAAGGAAGAAACAGGGCTTACATTGCACCACATAAACTATATTTTCAAAAGTATTGGGACACCTGCCTTTACACACACATGAACTTTAGTGGCATCCCAGTCTTAGTCCGTAGCGTTCAATATTGAGTTGGCTCTGCCCTTTGCAGCTATAACAGCTTCAACTGTTCTGGGAAGGCCGTCCACAAGGTTTAGGAGTGAGTCTGTGGGAATGTTTGACCATTCGTCCAGAAGAGCATTTGTGAGGTCAGGCACTGATGTTGGATGAGAAGGCTTGGCTCTCAGTCTACACTCTAATTCATCCCTAAGGTGTTCTATCAGGTTGAGATCAGGACTCTGTGCAGGCCAGTCAAGTTCCCCCACTCCAAACTCGCTCATCCATTTCTTTATGGACCTTGCTTTGTGCACTGGGAAGCACAAAGGGCCACCCCCAAACTGTTCCCACAAGGTTGGGAGCATGAAATTGTCCAAAATGTCTTGGTATGCCGATGCCTTAAGAGTTCCCTTCATTGGAACTAAGGGGCCAAGCCCAACCCCTGAAAAACAACCCTACACCATAATCCCCCCTCCACCAAATGGTTTGCACCACAAAGCAAGGTCCATAAAGACATGGATGAGCAAGGTTGGGGTGGAGGAACTTGACTGGCCTGCACAGAGTCCTGACCTCAACCTGATAGAACACCTTTGGGATGACTTAGAGGGCATACTGCGAGCCAAGCCTTCTCGTCCAACATCATTGCCTGACCTCACAAATGTGCTTCTGGAAGAATGGTCAAACATTCCCATAGACACCCTCCTAAACCTTGTGGACGGCCTTCCCAGAAGAGTTGAAGCTGTTATAGCTGCAAAGGGCGGAGCCAACTCAATATTGAGCCCTACGGACTAAGACTGGGATGTCATTAAAGTTCATGTGGGTGTAAAGGCAGGCGTCCCAATACTTTTTGATGCCAGTCATATTGTAATTTCTTCTTTTCTTTTTTTTTGTGGCAGAGTCATACGATTAAGCCCCCTAAAAAGGGCGAAACGCGTCTCAGGCGTTCTCCACAGGTGGAGAACAGGAGTCTTTTACTCATCTCATTCGTTTTTTTGGTGCAGGGAGTCGCTGTCTGTGTGCAGAAGACCACCAATCTATTGAACGCTACTTTTGGAAGCGTACTCCAATCAGAGAAGGCAACACACACTGCGTTTGCGATCTGTGTTTGGGGGGGTGTCATTGATTAACATTGACACTCGCTGCAGATCGCAACGGCAGTGGGTTTTGAACGCGGCGCGGGAAATGCGCACGTAACGCCTGCGATACTAAATGAGTGTCACCACCCTGGAAATAATGTAGATCACATGACAAATGTCTTTTACAGCCAGTATTTATAAGCAGGAAGATCTTTTATTGTCACATTGATGAAATGGATACATTTATTGTGGTGTCGTTGCTGATAGGAAAGCTTTGTATACATAACAGCCAAAGAACTCACAGAAAAAAATAGAATTTCAAAGTCATTCATATGTGCAATTATTACAGCGACGCATCTTTCCACATGTTTATTTATCATTTATAAGAAGCAAAAATCAAAAACATTTCATTTTAATTATTATTAATTAGCGACTCCTCCAACTTTGTGGAATGGATTACAGATCGCAGGCTGAAGCTGCCCATCGATGGCTCCGTTTTTTATTTTTTTCTTTCATCAGCAAGTTATTATTAACCCTTTACTGACTGAGGATAGAACAAATTCACAATGTGCATTAGAAGCTGCAGCAAGTCAGATAGAACCCTCCTCATTTCCAGGCTGGAGGACATCCAGCATCATCTAGAGCTATCATCCCTGGCCTGACTGGCCCGCTCCTTTCATACTTTCAATCATGGAGGCTCAGCATGTGGGCGTTGTCTAGGGCGGTCTGCAAGCAAAATAGTCTGCCTAGGAACGCCCACTCCTCCGGACTGACCCCCACCCATAAAAAGGCATTTTGACATTTGCATAACTCCTCCCAAGAGCCCGCCCACTGCTTGCATCAGGGCTGAGGACTCCTGAGAGGAGTAGTGAGGCCGGGCTCTGGGGTGGTATCAGGAAGCTCTGTACAGCCCCCGCTGGCCCCTCCCACCCGCCATGATATGTCTGCATTACATAGAAGCACAGAGACCCGGTGATGATGTCACTGAATGTAAAATAAGGAAAGTCATGAAAGTGGAAAGATTTTACTTAATAAGTGAATGTAGATACTGAGCAGGGAAGATATATGAGCAGATTATATGTGAGATTTATCTCAGCCAATAAAGAGAGAATCACCTAAACTACAAACATTTTATATTATCAGCATTATTCTTTCCCTTTATTATAGAAAACAACATTTGCAAACATCAGATTTCTCTGCATTCCATCCAGAAACACATATTTTACATTATTATAGGAGAGTAACATGGAGGCCTCCATAGCCGAGCTCACCTTCAGAAAATGCTAGATGCCCGGCCGCCATGCCTGTCCTCTGGCTTCAATACTGTAAAGTGGTTGTAAACCCTCACATATATCTACCCAGTGAAGTGACCGGCCTCAGGTGATACACAGGGATGAAACAAATCCTCCTACATAAGTTGTACCCATTTATCTGCGGTCTTCTCATTTAAAGTCCAACATTTATACAGCCTGTCTGAGCTTTCAGAAAGCGGGGAGCTGAAGTTACACTCTGCAGAGCTCAGTGAGAGCCGATTGGAGGGAAGGGGACCCGAGGGAAGGGGACCCGAGGGAAGGGGACCCACCCCCCCCACGCAGCACACAGGAGCATTGCTGAGGCTGCCAATCACAGGATGTGTGCTGGAGCTCACTCCCCTGTCACCTTTTATCTCTTTGTGTCAGGAAAACTTGTCAGAAGTGACTCATGCAGATAGCAGAGGAAGGAGGCAGCGGAGAGAAATGACACTTAGTGCTCTGGATTGAGACACGTACACACTATAGAGGGATATTTGTACATATTCCATCAGTGGCGGGTGGTGCTCAATATTTTGGCGGGGGACGACGACAAACCAACACAACCCCCCCTGCGGGAGATGAATGGGAAGGCGGCAATCAGAGGCCTCCTTACCTTAGGAGGCAGATGGTAGGATTTGCTGGTCCTCGCTCCCGGCCGTTGCTTCTCCTCCCGGCTGAACAGAATGTGGGTCTCAGGACCCGCTTACTGATTGGCCAGGAGGAGAATCAGGAAGACAAAAGCAAATATTAGTATATATATATATATATATATTAGTAATATTAGTTTCTATGCAGAGCTGCACCAGATTTTGCACTCTCCAGGTTTAGTAAATCTCCCCCCATAGTGATGAAGGGGTTTGGAGTGAAGTCAGAGTTGGAATGAATACATAGCTCACCGCTCTCATTATGAAATGGCAGAAGGAGGGTCACCGCGGCGCGTTTCGTTTAATGTTTCAAATCGTCCAATCAGAGGTGCCCCCTGCTGCTGTTCAGTAGAGGAATTTAGCTGAAATTCAGAGTGCGGTATTGATGATTTCATTCTGAGCGGGTTTGTTGTATTTCAATGAGCCGGACCGGCACCGGTTTGCTGGCAGCCGCGCTTTTGCTGTCGGAGCGCTATAAACATAAGTAGGAGCTTCTGAAAGTACTGATGCCGATGGATCAGCATGGCGGCCGTGGATTGTAATTAGCATTTTCAGGAGAGATCGGGAGCCTCCATACTTCCTCAGTACTGACCAGTGGTGGGCGCTCATGGCACCCCCTGATCCATGCGCCCGGCTTCTAATCTACATGCAGGGCGCAGGGGCGCCACCCCCCTAATCCATGCGCCTGGTCCCTAATCTACATGCATGGCGCAGGGGCACCGCCCACTAATCCCTGCGCCCAGCACCTAATCTAAATGCAGGGCGCAGGGGCGCCACCCCCCTATCCATGCGCCCAGCCCCTAATCTACATGCAGGGCGCAGGGGCGCCACCCCCCTATCCATGCGCCCGGCCCCTAATCTACATGCAGGGCACCAAGCGCATGGATTCCAATGAGATTCTAATTGGATTCAAAAAGGGTGGGCTCGGGGCGCTGAGCCCACCCAGTTGAGTAACATTAGCGAATTAACATTCGCTAATGTCTTCCTGTTTCTCCTCTCGGCCAATCAGGAAGCGGGTCCTGAGACCCGATGGGCTGGGAGCCCCAAGTCCTGATTGGCCGGGAGGAGAAGCGACCACCTAGACTCGGGAGGAGACGTGGGGGGGAAGCTGCTGAAGCCGCAGGATGGGGTAAGTGCGAGGCTGGTGGGGGGGACCTGGCGGGCGATGGGCATTCGTGCGCCGGGGGGGGTGTTGGTTGGTTGGTTGGTCGGCTAGCTTGGGGGGCCCCCCAAGAAAATTGAGCACCAGCCGCCATTGAGAGACTTTCTTTGCCGATCTGCCAAACGCCCCGCCGTGGATCAGAAGCGCCAATTTGCGGTGGCTGAATGGAGAAGAAATTACCGCGTGTTGGAAAATCCATGAAAGAACAAATAAAAATTGCAACTACATTATTTTGCAAGACTCTAAATAATGAATTAGCAGGTGTGTATGAGTTCAGGCCAATCGTCCTGACGGCGGTCGTATTTCTGTCTGAAAGATTGTCCACAAATTCCACTGTGACGAAAGGCTTCAGAGAATCCTAAAAACTGGTTCACAAATTTCTCCGCCGTCTGGCCCTTTATCTCTTTCTCACATGTTTTATTATGGTAGTGCTGAAAAAGACAAAATGTCAAATTTATAATGGGGTAGTATAATGGGGGGGGGGGGAATCTGAATATATACTGAAACCAGATACAGTTGCTATTTGTCATCATCACCTTTAAATAGTCCAATACTGGAAATGTGCACTGCCGCAAAATTTGTAAGTTTTCATTTTATTAATCTTTATTTTTTTTTAGTTTTTCGGGTCATTCATTATGATCGCAATTTATAAATTCAAAAATTCGTAAATTCAAAAATTCAAAAATGTGTAAATTCAAAAATTCCAAAATTCATAAATTCAAAAATTCGTAAATTCAAAAATTCGTAAATTAAAAAATGTCTTAAGCACTTCAGCCCCGGAAGGATTTTACCCCCTTCCTGACCAGAGCACTTTTTGCGATTCGGCACTGCGTCGCTTTAACTGACAATTGCACGGTCGTGCGATGTTGTACCCAAACAAAATTCACGTCCTTTTTTTTCCCCACAAATAGAGATTTCTTTTGGTGGTATTTGATCACCTCTGCAGTTTTTATTTTTTGCGCTATAAACAAAAAAAGAGCGACCATTTTGAAAAAAAACACTACATTTTTTACTTTTTGCTATAATAAATATCCCCCAAAAATATATGAAAAAATAGTTTATTTCCTCAGTTTAGGCCGATACGTATTCTTCTACATATTTTTGGTAAAAAAAAATTGCAATAAGCGTATATTTATTGGTTTGCGCAAAAGTTATAGCGTCTACAAAATAGGGGAAAGATTTATAGCATTTTTATTATTATTTTTTTTTTTACTAGTAATGGCGCTCATCTGCGATTTTTATCGGGACTGCGGCATTATGGCGGACACATCGGACAATTTTGACACATTTTTGGGACCATTGGCATTAATACAGTGATCAGTGCTATAAAAATGCATTGATTATTGTAAAAACGTCACTGGCAGTAAAGGGGTTAACACTAGCGGGTGATCGAGGGGTTAACTGTGTTCCCTCTCTGTGTTCTAACTGAAGGGGGGAGGGGACTGTCTAGGGGAGATGACAGATCGCTGTTCATACTTTGTATGAACACTCGATCTGTCTCTTCTCCCCTCAGAGAACCGGAAACTGTGTGTTTACACACACAGCTCCGGGTTCTCGGTGTCTCAGCGGCAATCTCAGGAGCCTGGCAGTAATTATGACCGCCGGCCACTCGCATCGGCTCAGGGGGCGTGCAGCGCGCATGCGCGGGCCCCTAGTGGCCACAGGGCGAAGCGACGTAACATAATGTTGCTTCGCCCAGCCGTGCCATTCTGCCGCAGTAAAACTGCGGCTGCTGGTCGGCAAGTGGTTAAATTAAAAATTTTTAAAATGGCTAACTAATAATAACTAATTAATAAATTACAGGTATTGGAATTTCCTTTCAAATTGGGCTGTTAGTGAAAGTAACGAATACAAATTTATCCGAAGTTACGAATTATCCGAAATAACGAATGGCATATCTAAACAAATGGAATGGATCTAATTAATAATAAATAATAAAAAGGTTTTATTATTATTATTGTTATCTATTATTATTAATTCTTTGCGTTCTATTCGTTTAGATGCAGCATTCGTTATTTTGGAAAATTCGTAAATTCGGATAAATTTGTATTTGTTACTTTCACTAACAGCCAGATCTGAAAGGAAATTCCAATACCTGTAATTTAATAGTTGGTTATTATTTCGGATTTTCGAATTATCGGGTTTTTGGATTTTCTCATTTTAAAATGTTTAAATTTCCGAATTTCCAAATCTACAAATTTTCTAATTACCGAATTTTCAAATCTACGAATTTTCGAATATTTGAATTTATAAATATATGAATATTCGCAAAAAAATCGTTAAATGGGTTTTTCGTTAATTCGTACGTTTCCGAATTAATGGATTCGTCAAAATTGGGAGAAATCAAAAGTGCTAATTTTAAAGGCTTATATGCAAGTTATTGTCATAAAAAGTGTTTGGGGACCCGGGTCCTGCCCCAGGTGACATGGATCAATGCAAAAAGAAGTTTTAAAAACGGCCGTTTTTTTGGGAGCAGTGATTTTAATAATGCTTAAAGTGAAACAATAAAAGTGTAATATCCCTTTAAATTTCGTACCTGGGGGGTGTCTATAGTATGCCTGTAAAGGGGCTCAAGTTTCCCGTGTTTAGAACAGTCTGACAGCAAAATGACATTTCAAAGGAAAAAAAGTCATTTAAAACTACTCACGGCTATTAGTGAATTGCCGGTCCGACAATACAAATAACAGTTCATTGATGAAAACGGCATAGAAATTCCCCACAGGGGAACCCCGAACCAAAATTTAAAAAAAAAATGGCGTGGGGGTCCCCCTAAATTCCATACCAGGCCCTTTAGGTCTGGTATGAATATTAAGGGGAACCCCGCGCCAAAATTTAAACAAAAATGGCGTTTTTATTTTGGTGTGGGGTTTCCCTTAAAATCCATACCATACCTGAAGGGTCTGGTATGGATTTTGAGGGGGACCCCACGCCATTTTTAAAAAAAATTTTGGTTCGGGGTTCCCCTGTGGGGGAATCCCATGCCGTTTTTATCAATGAACTTTTATGTGTATTGTCGGACCGGCAATTCATTAATAGCCTTAGCCTTAATAGGGATGAGCTTCGTGTTCGAGGCGAACCCATGTTCGACTCGAACATCGTCTGTTCGCCCGTTCGCCGAATTGCGAACGATATGGGCCATTCGCGCCAAATTCGCGTGGCGCGTCACGGCCCATAATTCACTGCGGCATCGCAGTGCATTGCTGGCTGATGATTGGCTAAGCATGCACTATGACCCACATGCTTGGCCAATCACAGCGCCGTCTGAACAGAGAGCCGTAATTGGCCAAAGCCGAAGAGGCTTTGGCCAATTATGGCTCAGGGGATTTAGTACATGCCCCACACTATATAAGGCCGCCTGCACGGCGGCCCTGTGTAGTGTGTGTTCCGGCGTTGAAAGGGATAGACAGAGAAACAGTGTCATTTGATTTGAGTTAGATTAGGCAGAACAGTCAGTCAGTTTAGCTGCACTTACAGTGTATTGTGTATATATATGCATCCCAGGTGTTGCATATATATATATACACTGTATTCAGTTTAGCTAGATCCGTTCCTGTTATCTTCCTACTGACAGGCAGTCTTGTCTTGTTACAGTATTTACAGCTACCTGAAGAAAATTACTGGTGTTCTTTTGATCCTATTAGTACCACAGTCAGGCAGCTAGACTATTTACAGTTAGTGCTGTGCGTCCTGCTCACAGTGTTCAGCTAAAACTACAAGTTAGTGCTGTGCGTCCTGCTCACAGTGTTCAGCTAAAACAACAAGTTAGTGGGGTGTGTCCTGCTCACAGTGTTCAGCTAAACCTACAAGTTAGTGGGGTGTGTCCTGCTCACAGTGTTCAGCTAAACCTACAAGTTAATGCTGTGCGTCCTGCTCACAGTGTTCAGCTAAAACTACAAGTTAGTGCTGTGCGTCCACCTCACAGTGTTCAGCTAAACCTACAAGTTAGTGTAGTGAGACCTCTGCACAGTGTTCATCTAAAGCTACAAGTTAGTGCAGTGCGTCCTGCTCACAGTGTTCAGCTAAAACTACAAGTTAGTGGGGTGCGTCCTGCTCACAGTGTTCAGCTAGATCCGTTCCTGTTATCTTCTTACTGACAGGCAGGCTTGTCTTTTTACAGTATTTACAACTACCTGAAGAAAATTGCTGGTGTTCTTTTGATCCTATTATTACCACAGTCAGGCAGCTAGGCTATTTACAGTTAGTGCAGTGCGTCCTCCTCACAGTGTTCAGCTAAACCTACAAGTTAGTGCGGTGCGTCCTGCTCACAGTGTTCCACTAAAACTACAAGTTAGTGCTGTGCGTCCTGCTCACAGTGTTCAGCTAAAACTACAAGTTAGTGTGGTGCGTCCACCTCACAGTGTTCAGCTAAACCTACAATTTATTTTTTTGCGAGCTCTGCACAGTGTTCACCTAAAGCTACCTGTAGAAGGTTGGTGGTGTTTTCCTGATCCTATCACTACCGCAGGCAGCTAAAAAAGCTACAAGTTAGTTTTTTGCGAGCTCTGCACAGTGTTCAGCTAAAGCTACCTATAGAAGGTTGGTGGTGTTCTCATACTACAGGCAGGCAGTTGATTTTGCTAGCTGCAGTATCAGTACATATATATATATATCCCAGCTTAGTGCAGCTACAGGCCATTAGTATGTCTGGAAGGCCAAGAAGGAGAGGCAGACAGTCACAAGCCAATAAGAGAGGGCAAGCAGGCTCTGTGTCTAGTGCTGGTCGTGGAGACGGTGCATCCTCATGAGCATGTGGCCGTGGGACACGCTTGGCCTTTTTTTCAGCAGCTGGCCGTGTTGAGCCGCAACATGCGGAAGACTTGGTCGAGTGGATGACCAAGCCGTCCTCATCCTCCTCATCCTCTCTCACCCATGCCCAGGGTACTTTGTCTGGCAAAGCAGCGGCCTCTTCCCTCGGCTCAATGTCATCAGTGACTCCTTCCCTAGCCCCACCATGTCCTCCTGAGGAGTCCCTCGAACTGTTTGACCACAGTGTTGGGTACATGCTCCAGGAGGATGCCCAGCGTTTGGAAGGCTCTGATGATGATACTGAGCTCGATGAAGGCAGTAACATGAGCACGGACAGAGGGGGTGCCCAAGAAGGACAGCAATCTGGCAGTCATGCTCCCCCTGCTGCAGCATACTGCCAGGTTTGCTCCAGTGATGAGGAGGGAGGGGATGATGAGGTCACTGACTCAACGTGGGTGCCTGATAGGAGAGAGGAAGAGGAGGAGGAGGCGGCACATCACCAACGAGGCAGGATGCCCTCCAGGGGCCAGCCTAAGGGCAGCACATTGACTGCATCACACCCCAAAGCTCCACATGTGCAGGGCGCTGCAGTCTCTGCACGTTATTCAAAAAGTTCTTTGGTGTGGGCCTTTTTTGAGACGAGTGCATCAGATCGCACCGCTGCTATTTGCAACATATGTCTCAAGCGTATCTCGCGTGGCCAAAACATCTCCCGCTTGGGTACCACATGCTTGACCAGACATATGTTGACCTGCCATGCAGTTCGTTGGCAAGCGTATCTAAAAGACCCACACCAAAGAACAAAGAGGACCTCTCCTTGCTCCTCATCAGCTGAGATCTCCAACCCCACTATACCTTCAGTCCTCTCTGAGACCTGCACTGAGAGGAATGAAGGTGTAGAATTAGGTGTGTCACAGCCAAGTAATTCTGGGCAATCTGCTTTTGGTACACCGATGTCAGATTGTACCAGGCAAATTTCCCTGCCCCAGCTGCTGCACCGCCGAAAGAAGTTTGCTCCCAGCCATCCACATGCGCAGCGGTTGAATGCTAGCTTGGCAAAATTGCTAGCACTTCAACTGCTGCCTTTTCAGTGGTAGACTCTGCCCCCTTCCATGAGTTTGTGGAATGTGCGGTTCCTCAGTGGCAGGTACCCAAACGCCACTTTTTCTCACGGAAGGCGATTCCGGCTCTCTACCGGCATGTGGAAGGCAATGTCCATGCCTCGCTGGACAGGGCGGTCAGCGGTAAGGTGCATATTACCGCTGACTCATGGTCCAGCAGGCATGGACAGGGACGTTACCTAAGTTTCACGGCGCATTGGGTGACTCTGCTGGCAGCTGGGAAGGATGCAGGACAAGGTGCAGTAGTGTTGGAGGTTGTTCCGCCACCACGCCTCCAAAATTCTAATGATTGTGACACACCTCTCTCCTCCACCCCCTCCTCTTCTTCTTCCTCCATGGCCTCTTCCTGTGCTTTGTCCTCGGAACCAGCGGTGCTCCGTAGCCGTTCAAGGGGCTACGCAAGTACGCAGGCCAAAAGGTGCCATGCGGTGCTTGAGCTGGTGTGCTTGGGGGACAGGAGTCACACTGGGGCAGAGGTTCTGTCAGCTCTGCAGGGGCAGGTTCAGAGGTGGTTGACACCACGCCAACTTAAGGCAGGAATGGTGGTTTGCGACAATGGCACCAACCCCCTCTCTGCCCTCCGACAGGGACAAATGACCCATGTGCCCTGTTTGGCTCACGTCCTTAACTTGGTGGTGCAGCAGTTCTTGGGCAGGTACCCAGGCTTACAGGATGTCCTGAGGCAGGCCAGGAAAGTCTGTGTGCATTTCCGCCGGTCATATAATGCCAGTGCTCGGCTGACAGACCTCAAAAAGGAGTTTAACCTGCCCAAGAACTGCCTAATCTGTGACATGCCCAGCAGGTGGAACTCAACGTTGGCCATGCTGCAGCAGCTGCACACGCAGCAGAGGGCCATCAATGAGTACCTGTGCGACTATGGCACCAGGACAGGGTCAGGGGAGCTTGGTTTTTTTTCCTCACGCCAGTGGGCAATGGTCAGGGATGCATGCACTGTCCTCTCACCATTTGAGGAGGCCACAAGGATGGTGAGCAGTGACAGTGCATGCATCAGTGACACTGTCCCCCTTGTCCACCTGTTGGAGCACACACTGTGTGGAATAATGGACAGGGCACTTAAGGCAGAACAGAGGTAGGAAGAGCTCTCAAGGCCCCCTTTATCCAGACAGTGTTCCTCCGTGCCCGCCGATCACACAGGAAGAGGACAAAGGGGGGGAGGAGGAGGAGGGGGAAGATTGTGTCAGTATGGAGGTGGAGCCTGGCACTCAGCATCAGCAGCAGTCTTTAAGGGATCAGTCCCAAGAAACACATGGACTTGTACGTGGCTGGGAGGAGGTGGCTGCGGACCATGTCGTCCTTAGTGTCCCAGAGGACTCCGGACCGAATGCCTCAGCAAACCTACGCTGCATGGCCTCCCTGATCCTGCAAAGCCTGCGTAAGGATCCTCATATTCGTGGTATCAAGGAGAAGGACCAATACTGGCTGGCAACCCTCCTTGATCCACATTACAAGGGTAAGGTTGCGGACCTTATCTTGCCATCGCAGAGGGAGCAGAGGATGGAACATCTTCGGGAGGCCTTGCAGAAAGGTCTGTGCAACGCGTTCCCAGAGACTGGGAGGTTACAAACTCCTGTTTCTGGACAATGTGTTGCTGAGGCTTCGGTCAGTCAAAGAAGGAGCGGTGGAGAAGATGGCCGTCTGACCAATGCGTTCAGATTATTTTTTGGTCCTCAGCCCCAAGGTATGATCGGTTCCAGCAACCATCGCCAGCGTCTGTTTTACATGGTGCAGGAATACCTAGGGGCAAGATCTGACTTGGACACCTTTCCCACCGAAAATCCTCTGGGTTACTGGGTCTTGAGGATGGATCACTGGCCAGAGCTTGCACAGTATTCAATTGAGCTACTGGCCTGTCCTGCATCCAGCGTTCTTTCGGAACGCACATTCAGTGCTGCTGGAGGCTTTGTAACCGATCACAGGGTGCGTCTGTCCACGGACTCGGTCGATCGATTGACCTTCATAAAAATGAATCAGTCTTGGATCACCACCAGCTACCAAGCACCTGATGCTGATGTAACCGAATAATTTTTTTTGAAATCTCAGATCCCTTCCAAGACTGCCTATACTGATGCTGAGTGACTATCCCTGAGTAATTATCCTCTTCCTCCTCAATCATCACGCTGATAGCTTGTAAGAACATTTTTGGTTCTGGGCGCCACCACCAGTGCCTAAGGCACAATTTTTCAGCCCCTGTTTAACAGGGGCGTGTAATTACAATTTTTGATGCAATACTTTGCAGCAGGGCTCGTTCCTGCGTTCCAACTAGAGTGTCTGTGAGGGGTTGCAGTGTTGTGGCACCAGCACCAGTGCCTAAGGCCTAATTTTTCAGCCCCTGTTCAACAGGAGCATGTAATTACAATTCTTGATCTAATATTTCACAGCAGGGCCCATTTCTGCACCCACCAAGAGCGAGTGAGGACTTACAGTGTTGTGGCATCAGCACCACCACCACCAACGGCCCAATTTTTCTGCCCTTGTTCAACAGGGGCATGTCATTACAATTCTTGATCTAATATTTCACAGCAGAGCCCATTTCTGCACCCACCAGAGCGAGTGAGGACTTACAGTGTTGTGGCACCAGCACCACCACCACCAAAGGCCCAATTTTTCTGCCCTTGTTCAACAGGGGCATGTAATTACAATTCTTGATTTAATATTTCACAGCAGGGCCCATTTCTGCACCCACCAAGAGCGAGTGAGGACTTACAGTGTTGTGACACCAGCACCACCACCACCACCAAAGGCCCAATTTTTCTGCCCCTGTTCAACAGGGGCATGTAATTAGAATTCTTGATCTAATATTTCACAGCAGGGCCCATTTCTGCACCCACCAAGAGCGAGTGAGGACTTACAGTGTTGTGGCACCAGCACCACCACCACCACCAAAGGCCCAATTTTTCTGCCCCTGTTCAACAGGGGCATGTAATTACAATTCTTGATCTAATACTTCACAGCAGGGCCTTGTGAGGGCTTACAGTGTTGTGGCCACAACAACACCTAAGGCGCAAATTTCTGCTGAGTATATAGGGCAGGCCCCTACTTTCAAACATCTAACTTACAAACGACTCCTACTTGCAAACGGAAGGAGACAACAGGAAGTGAGATGAAATCTACCCCTAGGAAGGGAAATTCTCTCCTGTAAGAGTTAATATGGGAAAAGCGTGTCTCCTCTCCACTGATGCTTTCCAATTCTTGTTTCACAAAAAACCTGTGTACTGCTGTTCAGAGTATATAGGGCCTGGTGGCCCCACACCTTTCCTTATTTTAATTTGGGTGCGGGGTTCCCCTTAATATCCATACAAGACCCAAAGGGCCTGGTAATGGACTGGGGGGGTACCCATGCCGTTTGTCTCACTGATTTTCATCCATATTGCCAGGACCCGACATTACATTAAACCCGCAAGCAGTTTTAAATGAGATTTTTTCCTTTAAAAATGACATTTTGTGCAGGGACTGTTCTAAACACGGGAAACACGCGTCACTTTACAGGCATACTATAGACACCCCCAGGTACGATATTTAAAGGAATATTTCACTTTTTTTTTACTTTAACCACTTCAGCCCCGGAAGGATTTACCCCCTTCCTGACCAGAGCACTTTTTACAATTTTGCACTGCGTCGCTTTAACTGCTAATTGCGCGGTCATGCAATGCTGTACCCAAACTAAATTTGCGTCCTTTTCTTCCCACAAATAGAGCTTTCTTTTGATGGCATTTGATCACCTCTGTCGTTTTTATTTTTTGCGCTATACACGGAACAAGACCGAACATTTTGAAAAAAAATGATATTTTCTACTTTTTGTTCTAAAAAAAATCCAATAAACTCAATTTTAGTCATACATTTAGGCCAAAATGTATTCAGCAACATGTCTTTGGTAAAAAAATGTCAATAAGTGTATATTTATTGGTTTGCGCAAAAGTTATAGCGCCTACAAACTAGGGTACATTTTCTGGAATTTACACAGCCTTTAATTTATGACTGCCTATGTCGTTTCTTGAGGTGCTAAAATGGCAGGGCAGTACAAAACCCCCACAAATGACCCCATTTTGGAAAGTAGACACCCCAAGGAAATTGCTGAGAGGCATGTTGAGCCCATTGAATATTCATTTTTTTTGTCCCAAGTGATTGAATAATGACAAAAAAAAAAGTTGTCACTAAATGATATATTGCTCACACAGGCCATGGGCATATGAGGAATTGCACCCCGAAATACATTTAGCTGCTTCTCCTGAGTACGGGGATACCACATGTGTGGGACTTTTTGGGAGCCTAGCCGCGTACGGGGCCCCGAAAACCAATCACCGCCTTCAGGATTTCTAAGGGTGTAAATTTTTGATTTCACTCTTCACTGCCTATCACAGTTTCGGAGGCCATGGAATGCCCAGGTGGCACAACCCCCCCCCCCCCCAAATGACCCCATTTTGGAAAGTAGACACCCCAAGCTATTTGCTGAGAGTCATGGTGAGTATTTTTCAGCTCTCATTTGTTTTTGAAAATGAAGAAAGACAAGAAATTTTTTTTTTCTTTTTTCAATTTTCAAAACTTTGTGACAAAAAGTGAGGTCTGCAAAATACTCACTATACCGCTCAGCAAATAGCTTGGGGTGTCTACTTTCCAAAATGGGGTCATTTGGGGGGGGGGGTTTGCCACCTGGGCATTCCATGGCCTCCGAAACTGTGATAGGCAGTGAAGAGTGAAATCAAAAATTTACGCCCTTAGAAAGCCTGAAGGCGGTGCTTGGTTTTCGGGGTCCCGTGCGCGGCTAGGCTCCCAAAAAGTCCCACACATGTGGTATCCCCGTACTCAGAAGAAGCAACAGAATGTATTTTGGGGTGTAATTTCACATATCCCCATGGCATGTTTGAGCAATCTATCATTTAGTGACAACTTTGTGCAAAAAAAAAAAAAATTGTCTCTTTCCCGCAACTTGTGTCACAATATAAAATATTCCATGGACTCGACATGCCTCTCAGCAAATAGCTTGGGGTGTCTACTTTCCAAAATGGGGTCATTTGGGGGGGTTTTGAACTGTCCTGGCATTTTATGCACAACATTTAGAAGCTTATGTCACACATCACCCACTCTTCTAACCACTTGAAGACAAAGCCCTTTCTGACACTTTTTGATTACATGAAAAAAAATTTAGAAAATTTTGAAAATTACTTTGAACCCCCACACATTATATATTTTTTTAAAGCAAATGCCCTACAGATTAAAATGGTTGGTGTTTCTTTTTTTTTTTCACACAGTATTTGCGTAGCGATTTTTCAAACGCATTTTTTGGGGAAAAAACACACTTTTTTAAATTTTAATGCACTAAAACACACTATATTGCCCAAATGTTTGATGAAATAAAAAAGATGATCTTAGGCCGAGTACATGGATACCAAACATGACATGCTTTAAAATTGCGCACAAACGTGCAGTGGCGACAAACTAAATACATTTTTAAAAGCCTTTAAAAGCCTTTACAGGTTACCACTTTAGATTTACAGAGGAGGTCTACTGCTAAAATTACTGCCCTTCATCTGACCTTCGCGGTGATACCTCACATGCATGGGGCAATTGCTGTTTACATTTGACGCCAGACCGACGCTTGCGTTCGCCATAGCGCGAGAGCAGGGGGGACAGGGGTGCTTTTTTTTTTTTTTTTTTCTTTTTTTTTTTTTGCTTTTATCTTATTTTTAAACTGTTCCTTTCATATTTTTTTTTTTTTCTAATCATTTTTATTGTTATCTCAAGGAATGTAAATATCCCCTATGATAGCAATAGGTAGTGACAGGTACTCTTTTTTAGACCCTAGATCTCTCCTCTGCCCTCAAAGCATCTGACCACACCAAGATCGTTCTGATAAAATGCTTCCCCAATTTCCCAATGGCGCTGTTTACATCCGGCGAAATCAAAGTCATAAAATGCTCGTAGCTTCCGGTTTCTTAGGCCATAGAGATGTTTGGAGCCACTCTGGTCTCTGATCAGCTCTATGGTCAGCTGGCTGAATCACCGGCTGCATTTTCAGGTTCCCTGTTGAGACAGGAGAGCCAGAGAAAAACATGGAAGACGGTGGGGGGGGGGGCATTCCGTCCCACTGCTTGTAAAAGCAGTCTAGAGGCTAATTAGCTGCTAGGATTGCTTTTACATGAAAGCCGACTGCTGACTGAAAAGAATGATACCAAGATGATACCTAAACCTGCAGGCATCATTCTGGTATAACCACTCAAAGTCGTGACTGGCGTACCTGAAGACAAAAAAATGGTTAACAATAAAGCACAGTAAACGGTAAAGTATAAAAGATTGCATAACTGAAAAGCAAACATGATAAAACATAATAACAATAAAACATTGCAGAATAGAATACAGTAAAAAAGAGCAGAACAATAGAGAGAATAGAGAGAGAGAGAACAATGAAACGACAACTATTTTTTTTTTATTTTTGTTTGTGTTTTTTTTGTAACTGTAACTTTTATAACTGTAACCGGTTCCAGGTTCGGGTCTCTCAAAATGCGATGGCATCTTGGGAGACCCTGTGAAAGTGTGCCTAGTCTGTGCAGTGCTGTACCCTACGCTAATACTCAACTAGTGAATGGTAGTGTTCAAAACATTCACCAATGCAAAGACCAGGATTGTCAGGACAGGAGGGACAATAATAGTGGGTGTCACGTCTATATCCGCGCTTGCTGCAGACACAATATCTTTTTTGGGGGGTTCGCTGGGTAGGGGTACTCGGGAGGACAAAGAAAATGCCTCTCATGCAGCCGACTGCATTTGGTTGGGGATGTGAATGGGGGAAGTACGGGCGCTGCAGAAGTGGTCGGTTCCCAATTAGGATTGGCGAATGCAGCAGGAAGGGCACTATGGGCACGACGGGGCTGTGTTCGTCTTCTTGGTGGCAGCGGGACATTACTTGTGCTTGCCACCTCACCAGCTTGAACTGCACTTATGGGACTCGCCACGTCACCAAGTGTTACTGCAGTGCTGGTTTGACTACGGCCGGGGTGTATTTGGCCGCTGGTGCTTGCCAGTTCACCAAAACGCTACCAAAAAAACTGTTAGCGATCGCAGGGATCAGGCCTGACTCTGCGAACGCTGCAGTTATGCGTTTAGTGTTTTGTAAGTGTCAGTGATCGATCGATACTGCACTTGGGTGGGCTGGGCTGGGCTGGGCGGAGGGGCAAAACGCAGGTGCTAGCAGGTATCTGGGCTGATCCCGCTAACACTGCGTTTTTGGGAACCCTAAACTGCTGGGGACGCCAGAATAGATCTGATCGGATCAGATATTGATCCAATCAGATACTATACCACTAAGGGAGGTGTACGGTGCGTGCGTGGGTGTTAGCGGTACTGGCGCTAATCTGACGCTGCCTGGGGCGACGCATATCACCGCCGGGCGATCAGGGGGCTAAACCTTTATTCGGTAATAAACGGCGGGTGCCCTGACACTATAAAAAATAAACGAACTAACCAGCGTCACCCGTAACGGTTATACGGTGATCAGTGGTGAAAGGGTTAACTAGGGGGCAATCAAGGGGTTAAAACATTTATCAGGTAGTATATGGGGGTCCCTGTCGCTATAAAACGCTGACGGCGAACCTAAATATTTACGTCCCTAACTAGCGTCACCAGCGACACTAATACAGCGATCAGAAAAATGATCGCTTAGCGACACTGGTGAGGGGGGGTGATCAAGGGGTTAAAACTTTTTTAGGGGGGGTTAGGAGGGTATCCTAGATCTACAGGGGGTAATACTAACTGTCCTACCACAGTAACTGTCACAAACTGACACCATGAAGTAATCAGAAAAAAAAACAATAAAAAAAAAAAAAACACTGCTTGGTGTCAGTGTGACAGGGAGGGGTGATCGGGGGGTGATCGGGGGGTGATCGGGGGGGGATCGGGGGTGTTATGTGTGCCTGGCATGTTCTACTGTGTGTGTGTGTTCACTCACTGTGAAGTCTTCTCTACTCGGCGCCGGAACGGAAACTGCCGGGCCGAGGAGAGATGACATCACATCCTCTGCCTCTGTGTACTATACACAGGCAGGGGATGTTTCTCATTGGCTGGGAGCGATCGCGAGGGGGGGGGCACGATCGGATGGCCTCCCCCTCGCCTCTCAACGCTCCCAGCCAAAAGCCGACCGCTTCTGGCACCGGGGGGGGGGGTCCGATCGGATGGGTACGTGATTTTGCCTGCCCGTACCATTCTGCTCATGTATATAGGCGTGAGGCGGTCGGCAAGTGGTTAAGCATCATTAAAATCACTGCTCCCGAAAAAACGGCCCTTTTTAAAAGTTTTTTTTGCATTGATACATGTCCCCTGGGGTAGGACCCGGGTCCCCAAACACTTTTTAGGACAATACCATGCAAATTAGCCTTTAAAATGAGCACTTTTGATTTTGAACGTTCGAGTCCCATAGACGTCAATGGGGTTCTAAAGTTCGCGCAAATTTTTAGTCCGTTCGCAGGTTCTGGTGTGAACCGAACCGAGGGGGGGGGGGGTGTTCGGCTCATCCCTAGCTCTAACGAGCAGGCCCTCTCATCCCTCCTGTATTGATTTGTATTGTAAGTGTACTGTCTGCCCTCATGTTGTAAAGCGCTGCGTAAACTGTTGGCGCCATATAAATCCTGTATTACAATAATAATAATCAAATTTGCCAAATTAGAACTCAAATCGTGTTCGAACACGAAAAGTTTTCGAATTGTTTGAAACGTTTTTCGACCGATCCGAATTCTCATCGTTCTGAGAAGTTGGAAAAAAAAAACAAAAAAAAACAAATTTTAATCTTTTCGTTACTATTTCATTCGGAGATTGGGATACATCGGCTCCATCTAGTGGCCATAATATGGTATTTTATAGAAATACCTCAAAATGGAAAATGCCACATTATGGCCCCTAGATGGAGCTGATGATCATAGGAAATACACATATTAGACACATTATGGGGATTATTTGTGACATTTGCTGTGTGGCAAGTAGAATTCTTAGATGTTTATAAAGTGAATATACACGGCTTACCTTCAGCTCTTTACAATCTGTTTTCTCCAGGTGTTCCACACAGTTTTTTATTCTGTCACTGGTTTCGTTTACACTATTATCTGACAATTTAACAGAGATGGCTTTTACTCCATTTGTAAATATATCTAGAAATGATCCTGTGCAATTTTTATCACTCTGCTGAAGGAAAAAAGATAGGAAAGTCTGTAATTTTCTTGCATCAGATGCTAAATACAAATGTGCAGCTCTAATATCTGTGGAATACACTGAGCTGTACCTTGTATCTCATCACCACTACGGGGGGTATTAATACAAACAATCGCAGGGCTATTCATCCTATGAAACTGCACAAACAACGTTCATTCGTTCTGTGCGAATGGGAGCAAAATGAAATGTTATTAGACTAGGTTCCAATGTTAGTGAATCAAGAAAATTCTGCATTGTGGCCACTGGGTGGCGCTGACAAACACAGTAAATAGTTCTTTTCTATGATCATCAGCTCCATCTGGTGGTCATAATGTGTTATTTTCCTGATGCCCGCTAATCTGTCTTAAAGAACATTCAACCTGGAGAGAAAAATAGCTTAATAACATTTCGCTTTGCGTCTAACTCGTCTAAGCGTTTAGTGTATGTGATAAAAAATTCGGGGGAAAATGGTTTGATTTTTTTTTTTTTTATTTAAGGAAGGAAAACCAAGTCAGACCTAACAGAAGGGGACCCGCTGCATCTGCTAAAATATTTGGTTCCTGATCCAGTCTCCTCCACCAATGCACGCAAGAAGGAAAATACAAATACCAGTTTATGCCGGCTCTAATCATTTCAAAAAGCAGCGTTTTGTGCGACACACTTCTGCTTATAATGAATTTTGGATGCGAAAATGTGGATCAAGGAAATAAAATTAAATTTAGATAATATTATTATATAATATTAATAAATATAATAATAAAATAATAATATTGTTTTATATTATGAATAAATTGTGTTTTTTTTTAGATAATATTATTATATAATATTATTAAATATAATAATAAAATAATAATATTGTTTTATATTATGAATAAATTGTTTTCTTTTTTTTTTACATAATAGTATTATATAATATTAATAAATATACTAATAAAATAATAATATTGTTTTATATTATGAATAAATTGTTTTCTTTTTTTTTAATATAATATTATTATAGAATAATAATAAATTTAATAATAAAATAATAATATTGTTTTATATTATGACTACATTGTTTTCTTTTTTTAAGATAATAGTATTATATAATATTAATACATATAATAATGAAATAATAATATTGTTTTATATTATTAATAAATTGTTTTCTTTTTTTAGATAATATTATTATATAATAATTATAATTATAATGATAAAATAATTATATTGTTTTATATTATGAATACATTTTTTTCTTCTTTATATATAATATTATTATATAATATTAATAAATATAATAATAAAATAATAATATTGTTTTATATTATGAATAAATAGTTTTCTTTTTTTAGATAATAGTATTATATAATATAATAATAAAATAATAATATTGTTTTATATTATGGATAAATTGTTTTCTTTTTTTTTATATAATATTATTATATAATATTAATAAATATAATGATAAAATAATAATATTGTTTTATATTATTAATAAATAGTTTTCTTTTTTTTACATAATAGTATTATATAATATTAATTAATATAATAATAATAAAATAATAATATTGTTTTATATTATGAATACATTGTTTTCTTTTTTTTAAGATAATAGTATTATATAATATTAATAAATATAATAATAAAATAATAATAATGTTTTATATTATTAATAAATAGTTTTTTTAGATAATATTATTATTATTATATAATATTAATAATTATAATGATAAAGTAATAATATTGTTTTATATTATGAATAAATTGTTTTCTTTTTTTTTAGATAATAGTATTATATAATAATAATACATATAATAATAAAATAATAATATTGTTTTATATTATGAATACATTGTTTTCTTTTTTGTTAGATAATATTATTATATAATATTAATAAATCTAATAATAAAATAATAATATTGTTTTATATTATGAATAAATTGTTTTTTTTTTTAGATAATAGTAATATCTAATAGTAATAAATATAATAATAAAATAATAATATTGTTTTATATTATGACTACATTGTTTTCTTTTTTTAAGTTAATAGTATTATATAATATTAATAAATATAATAATGAAATAATAATAATGTTTTATATTATTAATAAATTGTTTTCTTTTTTTAGATAATATTATTATATAATATTAATAATTATAATGATAAAATAATAATATTGTTTTATATTATGAAAAAATTGTTGTTTTTTTTAGATAATAGTATTATATAATATTAATAAATGTAATAATAAAATAATAATTGTGTTTTATATTATGAATACATTGTTTTCTTTTTTGTTAGATAATAGTATTATATATTATTAATAAATCTAATAATTAAATAATAATATTGTTTTATATTATGACTACATTGTTTTCTTTTTTTAAGATAATAGTATTATATAATATTAATAAATATAATAATGAAATAATAATAATGTTTTATATTATTAATAAATTGTTTTCTTTTTTTAGATAATATTATTATATAATATTAATAATTATAATGATAAAATAATAATATTGTTTTATATTATGAAAAAAATGTTGTTGTTTTTTAGATAATAGTATTATATAATATTAATAAATATAATAATAAAATAATAATATTGTTTTATATTATGAATACATTGTTTTCTTTTTTTGTTAGAAAATATTATTATATAATATTAATAAATCTAATAATAAAATAATAATATTGGTTTATATTATGAATAAATTGTTTTCTTTTTTTAGATAATAGTATTATATATTATTAATAAATCTAATAATAAAATAATAATATTGTTTTATATTATGACTACATTGTTTTCTTTTGTTTAAGATAATAATATTATATAATATTAATAAATATAATAATGAAATAATAATAATTTTTTATATTATTATTAAATTATTTTCTTTTTTTAGATAATATTATTATATAATATTAATAAATATAATGATAAAATATTAATATTGTTTTATATTATTAATAAATAGTTTTCTTTTTTTTACATAATAGTATTATATAATATTAATTAATATAATAATAAAATAATAATAATGTTTTATATTATTAATAAATTGTTTTTTTTTAGATAATTTTATTATTATATAATATTAATAATTATAATGATAAAGTAATAATATTGTTTTATATTATGAATAAATTCTTTTCTTTTTTTTTAGATAATAGTATTATATAATAATAATAATAATAATAATAATAATAATAATAATAATAATAATAATAATAATAATAATAAAATAATAATATTGTTTTATATTATGACTACATTGTTTTCTTTTTTTAAGTTAATAGTATTATATAATATTAATAAATATAATAATGAAATAATAATAATGTTTTATATTATTAATAAATTGTTTTCTTTTCTTAGATAATATTATTATATAATATTAATAATTATAATGATAAAATAATAATATTGTTTTATATTATGAAAAAATTGTTTTTTTTTTTAGATAATATTATTATATAATATTAATAAATCTAATAATAAAATAATAATATTGTTTTCTATTATGAACACATTGTTTTCTTTTTTGTTAGATAATAGTATTATATATTATTAATAAATCTAATAATTAAATAATAATATTGTTTTATATTATGACTACATTGTTTTCTTTTTTTTAAGATAATAGTATTATATAATATTAATAAATATAATAATGAACTAATAATAATGTTTTATATTAAAAATAAATTGTTTTCTTTTTTTAGATAATATTATTATATAATATTAATAATTATAATGATAAAATAATAATATTGTTTTATATTATGAAAAAAAATGTTGTTTTTTTTAGATAATAGTATTATATAATATTAATAAATATAATAATAAAATAATAATATTGTTTTATATTATAAATACATTTTTTTCTTTTTTGTTAGATAATATTATTATATAATATTAATAAATCTAATAATAAAATAATAATATTGGTTTATATTATGGATAAACTGTTTTCTTTTTTTAGGTAATAGTATTATATATTATTAATAAATCTAATAATAAAATAATAATATTGTTTTATATTATGACTACATTGTTTTCTTTTTTTATGATAATAGTATTATATAATATTAATAAATATAATAATGAAATAATAATAATTTTTTATATTATTAATAAATTGTTTTCTTTTTTTAGATAATATTATTATATAATATTAATAATTATAATGATAAAATAATAATATTGTTTTATATTATGAAAAAATTGTTTGTTTGTTTTTAGATAATAGTATTATATAATATTAATAAATATAATAATAAAATAATAATATTGTTTTATATTATGAATACATTGTTTTCTTTTTTTGTTAGATAATATTATTATATAATATTAATAAATCTAATAATAAAATAATAATATTGGTTTATATTATGAATAAATTGTTTTCTTTTTTTAGATAATAGTATTATATATTATTAATTAATCTAATAATAAAATAATAATATTGTTTTATATTATGACTACATTGTTTTCTTTTTTTTAAGATAATAGTATTATATAATATTAATAAATATAATAATGAAATAATAATAATTTTTTATATTATTAATAAATTGTTTTCTTTTTTTAGATAATATTATTATATAATATTAATAATTATAATGATAAAATAATAATATTGTTTTATATTATGAAAAAAATGTTTGTTTGTTTTTAGATAATAGTATTATATAATATTAATAAATATAATAATAAAATAATAATATTGTTTTATATTATGAATACATTGTTTTCTTTTTTTGTTAGATAATATTATTATATAATATTAATAAATCTAATAATAAAATAATAATATTGGTTTATATTATGAATAAATTGTTTTCTTTTTTTAGATAATAGTATTATATATTATTAATTAATCTAATAATAAAATAATAATATTGTTTTATATTATGACTACATTGTTTTCTTTTTTTTAAGATAAAAGTATTATATAATATTAATAAATATAATAATGAAATAATAATAATTTTTTATGCTATTAATAAATTAAATTGTTTTCTTTTTTTAGATAATATTATTATATAATATTAATAATTATAATGATAAAATAATAATATTGTTTTATATTATGAAAAAAAAATGTTTGTTTGTTTTTAGATAATAGTATTATATAATATTAATACATATAATAATAAAATAATAATATTGTTTTATATTATGAATACATTGTTTTCTTTTTTTGTTAGATAATATTATTATATAATATTAATAAATCTAATAATAAAATAATAATATTGGTTTATATTATGAATACATTGTTTTCTTTTTTTAGATAATAGTATTATATATTATTAATTAATCTAATAATAAAATAATAATATTATTTTATATTATGACTACATTGTTTTCTTTTTTTTAAGATAATAGTATTATATAATATTAATAAATATAATAATGAAATAATAATAATTTTTTATATTATTAATAAATTGTTTTCTTTTTTTAGATAATATTATTATATAATATTAATAATTATAATGATAAAATAATAATATTGTTTTATATTATGAAAAAAATTGTTTGTTTGTTTTTAGATAATAGTATTATATAATATTAATAAATATAATAATAAAATAATAATATTGTTTTATATTATGAATACATTGTTTTCTTTTTTTGTTAGATAATATTATTATATAATATTAATAAATATAATTATAATATTATTATATAATATTAATAAATATAATAATAAAATAATAATATTGTTTTATATTATGAATAAATGGTTTTCTTTTTCTTAATTTGTTTTTTGTTTCCTACTTAACCCCTTCAATACCTGGCACATACCCCCTGCCCAGGCCAGTTTTCAGCTCTCAGCGCTGTCACACTTTAAATGACAATTGCGCGGTCATGCAACACTTTACACATATGAGATTTTTTTATAATTTTGTTCACACAACTAGAGCTTTCTTTTGGTGGTATTTATTCACCGCTGGGTTTTTTATTTTTTGCTAAATAAATGAAAAAAAGAATGAAAATCTTGAAAAAAAAAGTTTTTCTTCCTTTCTGTTAAAAAATTTTGCAAACAAATAATTATTCTTCATAAATTTAGCCCAAAACATTTTCTGCTCCATTTCTTTAGTGAAAATAACCCAAATCAGTGTATATTATTTAGTCTGTAGGAAAGTTTAATGCCCCGTACACACGGTCGGATTTTCCGACGGAAAATGTGTGATAGGACCTTGTTGTCGGAAATTCCGACCGTGTGTGGGCTCCATCACACATTTTCCATCGGATTTTCCGACACAAAAAGTTTGAGAGCAGGATATAAAATTTTCCAACAACAAAATCCGTTTGCCTAAATTCCGACCGTGTGTGGACAATTACAACGCACAAAGTGCCACGCATGCTCAGAATAAATTAAGAGACGAAAGCTATTGGCTACTGCCCCGTTTATAGTCCCGACGTACGTGTTTTACGTCACCGCGTTTAGAACGATCGGATTTTCCGACAACTTTGTGTGACCGTGTGTATGCAAGACAAGTTTGAGCCAACATCCGTCGGAAAAAATCCTAGGATTTTGTTCTCGGAATGTCCGAACAAAGTCCGACCGTGTGTACGGGGCAATAGAGTCCACAAACTATGGGATATATACAGTATCTCACAAAAGTAAGTACACCCCTCACATTTGTGTAAATCTTTTCTTCTATCTTTTCATGTGACAACACTGAAGAAATGACACTTGTCTACAATGTAAAGTAGTGAGTGTACAGCTTGTATAACAGTGTAAATTTGCCGTCCCCTCAAAATAACTCAACACACAGCCATTAATGTCTAAACCGCTGGCAACAAAAGTCAGTACACCCCTAAGTGAAAATCTCCAAATTGGGCCCAAAGTATCAATATTTTGTGTGGCCACCATTATTTTCCAGCACTGCCTTAACCCTCTTGGACATGGAGGTCACCAGAGCTTCACAGGTTGTCACTGGAGTCCTCTTCCCCTCCTCCATGATGACATCACAGAGCTGGTGGATGTTGGAGACCTTGCGCTCCTCCACCTTCTATTTGAGGATGCCCCACAGATGATCAATAGGGTTTAGGTCTGGAGACATGCTTGGCCAGTCCATCACCTTTACCCTCAGCTTCTTTAGCAAGGCAGTGGTGGTCTTGGAGGTGTGTTTGGGGTGGTTATCATGTTGGAATACTGCCCTGCGGTCCAGTCTCTAAAGGGAGGGGATCATGCTCTGCTTCAGTATGTCACAGTACATGTTGGCATTCATGGTTCCCTCTATAACTTTTGCGCAAACCAAATCAACATACGCTTATTGGGATTTTTTTTTTTTACAAAAAATATGTAGCAGAATACATATCAGCCTAAATTGATGAAGAAATTAGCTTTTTTCCATTTTTTGATTGAATGTTTTATAGCAGAAAGTAAAAAAAAAATAAAAAAAAAATATATATATATATATATATATATATATATATATATATATATATATATATATATATATATATATATATATATATATATATATATATATATATATATATATATATATATATATATATATATATTTTTTTTTTTTTTTTTTTTTTTTTTTCAAAATTGTCTATCTTTGTTTATAGCACAAAAAAGAAAAACTGCAGAGGCAATCAAATACCACCAAAAGAAATCTCTATTTGTGAGGAAAAAAAAAAGGACATCAGTTTATTTGGGTACAGCGTCGCACGACTGCACAATTGTCAGTTAAAGTAACGCAGTGCCATATCACAAAAAATGGCCTGGTCATGAAGGAGGGGGGTAAATCTTCCGGGGCTGAAGTGGTTAAGTAACATCTTACAGATCTTCCCCAAGCGTTTTTTTGTTGGACCCTCCACTCCACCCTATTAGATTGTAAGCTCTTCTGAGCAGGGCCTTTTTAATCCTCTTGTATTGTATTGTAACTGCATTGCCTCCCTTTTATATTGTAAAGCACTGCGTAAACTGTTGGCGCCATATAAATCCTGTATAGTAATAATAATGTTTCAAGTAACATTTTACAAATCTTACCCAAGTTTTTGTTGATGGACACTTCACTGAGAAGTGATCCAACTTGTTCGCCTAGAATAAAAAAACGACAAAAAAAATCGCATCATATAACTTTATAATGAATGAAGTCTTCCCGTTCTTATTCACCATCTTCTCATCACTATTAGAAATGATCTCTGGGATCTTGAAGGCTTCTCTTACCAAACGTTCCAGATCGTTTTCCAGATCTTTCAGTAAAGCGATGATGCCATCGATGATTTTATTGGGGTCGTAAACTCTCGTTGAAGAAACCCAAGGAAAAGCCGTGAAGATAAAACATATTCCGAGGCAAACGGCTGCGAGCTTTGTACGCTGCTCCATTTCGATTTTGCAAAAAATGAAAAGGAAGAGAGCTTTGCGATACTTCGCACTGTATATATATATATATAGGGCAAGAAAAGGAAATGTTTTTTTCCCACTTGTGATTGAAAAGATAAGAGTTACTAAGAAAAATATGTCCTAATCTGATTCTGGCAGCTGATAACCCGCGGTTGGCAAGATTAAATCATGAGCTGAACATGTTCCTTTGGAGGATATGTTGATATATACAAGAGAGAAACATTGAATATCATGCGAATAAAACTATTAACAAAGTATCATTTTACAGAACTGATATTCTTTATCTGTGGGAAGATGGAGAATCGTGTTTACTGTCATTACATGCAACATTGTAACCAGTCCTGGATGATGCTTCCATTCTGCTTAAGGGCTTGTTCACTACTCTTGCTCAAAACACTGACGCTTATTTACCACTTCACCCCCGGAAGGTTTTACCCCCCTTCATCTCCAGGGCATTTTTTGCATTACAGCACTGCGTTACTTTTAGGGCTAGTTTACACTTGCTTCAAAACAAGGCTTCGGACAGGCTTTGCTAAAGCTCTCTGAACACCAGTCAAAGCTCCTGTTACTAAATAAAATGGGTAGCTTACAGTCCAGTTTACCCCTTGCTTTTGCTTTGCTTCGGCTTTGATTCATAAATTATACCCCATGTCGCTTTAGTTGTGCTTCAAAGTGTCTTCAAAGCCTCCATAGAAGGCTATGGCAAAACTCGCTTGAAGCTTCACTGAAGCCCCATCAAAACCTCAATGAAGCCTCAATGAAGCCTCACCAAAGACTCATAAAAGCCCCACCAAAGGCTCATCGAAGCCCCACTAAAGGCTCATCAAAGCCCCACGAAAAGCTCATTGAAGCTCCACCAAAGCCCCACCAAAGGCTCATCGAAGCCACACCAAAGCCACACCAAAGCCAAACTAAAGGCTCATCAAAACCCCACCAAAGGCTCATCAAAGCCCCTCCAAAGGGTCATCAAAGCCCCACCAAAGGCTCATCGAAGCCCCACCAAAGGAAAGAATAGAATTGTTGTAAGCGAACTCAGCCAATGGAAGAACAGAAATCCAATCATCTTGGGCAGACAAAGAAAAACAGCGTAAATATTGTTCAAGAGTCTGGTTTGTTCTCTCTGTTTGCCCATTAGTCTGGGGATGATAAGCAGATGAAAATGAGAGTTCAATCTTCAATGTTTTGCACAGAGACCTCCAGAATCGGGAGGTAAACTGTACCCCCCGATCTGAAACGATATTAACTGGTACCCCATGGAGCCTGATGACTTCTTTAATGAATGCCTGTGCCGTTTCTGTAGCTGAGGGGGTGCCCTTCATTGGGACAAAGTGGGCCATCTTCGACAACCGGTCTACTATGACAAAAATTGAGGTGAAGCCCCCAGCCGGAGGTAATTCTACAATAAAATCTATAGAAAGCATCTTCCAAGGCCTATCTGGGACAGGCAATGGCTTTAGCAAACCCCATGCCTTGGTCCTGTGCCCCTTGTTCCTGATACAGGTGGTACAGGATTCAACAAATCTCCTACAATCCTCCCGTAACTGAGGCCACCAAAAGGTACGCTGTACCAGATCAGTAGTCCTAGCCAATCCAAAATGCCCAGCCAATGCATGGTCATGACAGAGTTCTAGTACTGAAACTCGTAGTTCTTCAGGTATAAAGATCCTATTCTCGTGCCACAATAACCCATCCTTAACTTGGAGTTCTGACCTAATGAAAGATCCCAACTCTGCGGAAGCCTGCTTAATCTGGGAAAGCAGGTCTCCCTGAAGCAAAAGAAAATTCCCCAGGGACAGAATGGTGTCCGGAGGGGAAACCTCTTGGGACTTGTGAAACATCCTGGATAGGGCATCAGGCTTGGTATTCTTGGAACCAGGGCATGAAAGGAGAACCTGGAGAAAAAGAGAGCCCACCTGGCTTGGCGTGGCTTCAACCTTTTTGCAGATCTCAAATACTCCAGGTTCTTATGATCTGTAAAAATTAAGACTGGATGAGCGGCACCCTCTAGCAGATAGTGCCACTCCTCCAACGCTGATTTGATAGCCAATAACTCTGTGTCACCTACATCATAATTTCTCCCTGCCGTGGACAATTTATGAGAGAAGAAGGCCACAGGATATAACAGGGCCTTAGTTCCCTGTCTTTGGGACAACACTGCCCCTACTGCAATTTCAGATGCGTCCACCTCTAGTACAAATGGCAGAGAGGAATCTGGATGCTTTAGTACGGAAGCAGAAGTAAAAAAGGCCCTTGAGAGTCTCAAAAGCCTTTTGAGCCTCAGCAGACCAGTGGAAGCGTGTACCCTGTTTAGTTAGCTGTGTGATGGGTGTGATGATGGCTGAAAACCCCTTAATAAATTTGCGGTAGAAATTAGCGAATCCAACGAATCGCTGGATCCCCTTATTATCTGTCGGGACTGGCCAGTCTAGCACTGCAGCGACCTTTTGAGGGTCCATCTTAATGCCTTTACTGGAAATGATTGACCCCAAAAATGGAATACTTTCCTGTTCAAATTCACATTTCTCAGCTTTTGCATATAGACCGTGTTGTCGAAGCCGGGCCAACACACTTCTGACGTGCCTGCGATGGGATTCAAGGGAACAAGAAAAAATTAGTATGTCGTCTAAATAGACAAAAACAAACAGATCTAGAAAGTCTCGTAAAACATCATTGATAAAGTACTGGAATGTAGCAGGGGCATTGCACAGACCGAACGGCATCACAAGGTATTCAAAATGTCCATAACGGGTACGAAAGGCGGTCTTCCATTCGTCTCCGTCCCTAATACGAACTAAATTATAGGCTCCGCGGAGGTCAAGCTTAGTGAATATGGTAGCTGTCACAAGTCTTTGGAACAATTCTGGTACCAGGGGAAGAGGGTAACGTTTTTTTACAGTGATTTTGTTCAGCTCGCGGTAATCTACACATGGTCTGAGGGTCTTGTCTTTCTTCTGTACGAAGAAGATACCTGCACCTGCTGGAGACGTGGATGGACGAATGAAGCCTTTCTTTAGATTCTCATCGATATATTCTTTTAAAGCCCCTTGTTCCACTTCCGTCAAAGAAAATATTCTTCCAAAAGGTATCTCAGCACCGGGAAGTAATTCGATAGGACAGTCATAGGCCCGGTGAGGGGGTAAGACCTCTGCCTCCTGCTTGCTGAATACATCTAAGAAATCATGATATGCAGAAGGGATGGAGAGGTGTAGACTAGGATCTGTGTTCAAACAGAGCAAGGTAGGGTTCTCCTGAGTGTTCTGAAGTCTGCAAGACTGTTGGCAATATGGGGAAGAAAAGGTAACTTCACCTGTCATCCAATTAATGTCAGGATTGTGGGCCTGTAACCATGGCATGCCGAGTATTATGGGGAACAGAGGTGAAGCGATGATATCTAGGCGTAACAGTTCTTGATGAGAATTGGAGATGGAGACAGGTATTGGAACAGTTTCTTGGGTAACAGGCCCAGACTTAATGGCGGTTTCATCAGCTAGATGGATGGAAAGTCCATGGGCTTTAGGCAACAGAGGTATCCGGTGTTGGGTAGCAAAAAGAGAGTCCATGAAACAACTGCAAGCTCCAGAATCAATAATGGCGGTTATTTGCAGAGTCTCTCCTGAAAGCTGTAACAGGATAGAGAGAGCAAGGTGAGTAGTGTTCTTAACCAGAGGTGCAACATAGTCAGTGGACAGGGATAGGCACTTACGGAGTTTAAGGGGACAGTTCCCGACATAGTGCCCAGGTTCACCACAATACAGGCACAGATTATTCACTCGACGACGTTGTCGTTCCTCCTGGGTAAGAGAAGGCCACAGGACCTCTAATTGCATTGGCTCAGGTGGGTTAAACGTGGAGCTTGGTGGTGCTGATGACGTATGATGAGGAACTTTAGGGGTAACCCAAGTTGGGCAAGAAGTTCCCATAGCTCTCTCAGTCCTACTTTCTCTTAGACGTCGATCGATCTGGATGGTTAGATCGATCAATGCATTCAAAGTCTGTGGGGTACCCACCCTGGCCAATTCATCCTTCAGGGAGTCAGAAAGCCCTATTCGAAACTGATAGCGGAGAGCCGCATCATTCCACTTTGTGTCCGCACTCCATTTTCTGAATTCCGCCACATAGTCCTCTGCAGCCCTGCGACCCTGTTGAAGGGTGTGCAAAGCCGCTTCTGCAGTCACGGACAGCTGGGGGTCATCGTACAGCTGACCTAGTGCGTCAAGGAAGGTGGAGAGATTAGTCAGGGATACGTCCTTTTGCTCCAAGAGACGGTGGGCCCAGGTTTGGGGGTCACCAGAAAGCAGAGAGATTATGTAGCCCACCTTAGTAGCCTCCAGGGAAAAGATACGTGGCTGAAGAGCAAAGAACAGTTCACAGGAGTTGCGGAAAGCCCTGAATTTAAGCCGGAGAAACGTTCAGGCGTCGGGACCTTGGGTTCTGGAGGGAGCATTACCACTGCTGAGGAAGGCCCGACTGAAGGAGCAGGAGCGGAAGGAACTCCCTGAGCCCCAATGGGATTAGACAAGGTTAACACTCGTTCCTCCAGCCTGGTGTATCCTTGCTGTAGATTCTTGACTGCTTCAGTCAATCCTGCCAGGTGTGCACAAAGTTCCTCCATGGGAGACGTTCCCTGCTCAGGCTCAGACATGGCTGTCTGCTACTGTCACGTACCTGGTAGGTTTTGAGCCCGAAGTGCAGAGAAAGACTTCTCTTACAGCTCCCACTCCTGTTCCTCTGGAATGGAGACAGAAGGCCCAGGAGTGAGGAGTGGTATGGGTGCCTGGCAGGATCGACAGTCACCGGAAGTTCAGGAGTGGTGGCACCCTCTGGATCCAGAAGCTGAAGAGGAGGCTGGAATGCAGAGAGGACCCGGGGCCACAGCAGGTAAGAAAGCAGGTAGGTAAGCAGGTAAGTAGGCAGGACTGGAACCAGGAACAAGCAGCAGGTAAGAGCCTGGAACGCTGGACTGGAACCAGGAACAAGCAGCAGGTAGTAGCCTGGAACGCTGGACTGGAACCAGGAACAAGCAGCAGGTAGTAGACTGGAACGCTGGACTGGAACCAGGAACAAGCAGCAGGTAGTAGACTGGAACGCTGGACTGGAACTAGGAACAAGGCAGCAGGTAGTAGGCTGGAACGCTGGACTGGAACCAGGAACAAGGCAGCAGGTAGTAGACTGGAACACTGGACTGGAACCAGAAACAAGGCAGCAGGTAGTAGACTGGAACACTGGACTGGAACCAGGAACAAGGCAGCAGGTAGTAGACTGGAACGCTGGATACAGGTATCAGACTGAGGGATGGTCAGACAAGCCGGAGTTCGGTATCGGTCGATCAGCAAAGGTACCAGGGACAACACAGAGGGATAGTCAGGCAAGCCAAGAGGGCCTGGTGCAGGCGGATAGCAGGATGGTCCAACAGGAAGCCGGGTCAGATAGCAGAGTACACAGGTCAGATCAGGTTAAGGCAGGGTTTCTCAACTCCAGTCCTCAAGGCGCCCCAACAGGTCATGTTTTCAGGATTTCCATTATTTCGCACAGGTGATTTGATCAGTTTCACTGCCTTAGTAATTACCACAGCTGTTTCATCTGAGGGAAATCCTGAAAACATGACCTGTTGGGGCGCCTTGAGGACTGGAGTTGAGAAACACTGGGTTAAGGCACACAGAATGCTGTAGAGCAGACAGCGGGGATAGAGTGTGACAGACCAGTTTAAATAGCCCTAGCACTAGCGGGAGTGCGCGCGTGCATGCCCGTGCGTGACAGCACCCGTGAATGCGCGCGCATGCGCAGTGGAACCTGCAGCCGTGTCCCCATGCGTCTGGATCGCTGATTACTGGCAGGATCTTCATGACAGGGGTGCTGGCTGGAGAAATACTTTTTTTTCTTTCTTTCACTCTCAGATTGCCCGGGCTCCCCTGCTGTCCGGGCTCGGTACAACAGGGCCAGTTGTACTGGCTTATCAGTGGCCCTGGTCCTTCAGACTTTAGGAGGGCCGGAGTAGGGCCAGTGGGAGTAGAATACAGCTGGAGTAAACAATGCCCTACATTTGGTGTCAGTGGGAGGAATAGTGCCCCATCATTGGTATCAGTGGGAGGAATAGTACCCCATTTTTATTATTATACAGGATTTATATAGCGCCAACAGTTTACCCAGCACTTTACAATATAAAAGGGAGACAATACAGATATAATACAATAGGGGATTAAGAGGATTAAGAGGGCCCTGCTCAAAAGAGCTTACAATCTAATAGAGTGGGGCAGGTGGTACAAAAGGTTGTAACTGTGGGGGCCCCATCATTGGTGCCAATAAAAGGAATTATGCCCCATCATTGGTGTCAGTGGGAGGAATTGCGCCCTTTCATTTGTGTCAGTGGGTATCAGTGGACGGAATTGTGTCCCATCGTTGGTGACAATGGGAGAAATTGAGCCCTCTCTTTGGTGTCAGTGCAAGGAATTATGCCCCATTGTCGGTGTCAGTGGGATAGTGCCCCAAGGGCTGGATAAAGGCTAACAAAGGGCCACATCTGGCCCCAGGGCCACAGTTTGGAGACCACTGGGTTAAAGAATGTGAGGATGAGTTAGTAATGTTTCTGAAAAAGAAACAAAGTTACCCAAAATATAATTTTTCCTGATTAAGGAATATGCATTGATAATTCCGAAACATGTTGAGCTATATGCAAGAAATCCCTATTGGCTGAGCACAGCATGACTCTGGCAGTGTCTGGGCACACTTGCTCTCATTGGGTTTGACTACAGATATAACATATACATTTTGTTCTGAATTTGTAAACACTGTGTATTTTATATTACTGTGCCTACGGCTTGTTTACAATGTTATTGTGTTTTGTACTTAATAAAAGTGGCAATATGTTGCCTTTTATCTAAACGATTACCTCTCTAAGATTTTCTGCCTTTAAATTCCAAGGGGGCTGCCCCACTTGCACTCTTGTGCACGTCTTGTCTGTGACTAAATAAAATGGTTAGCTTACAGTCCTGTTTACAACTTGCTTTCGCTTGCAGCCTGGTATGGATTTTAGGAGGGACCCCCACGCCATTTAAAATTTTGGTGCAGGGTTCCCCTTAAAATCCATACCAGACCTAAGACCCATGTGGCCTGGTACAGTTCAGGAGGGGGGCGCTCTCTCGCCCCCCCCTTTCCCTGCGGCCTGCCAGGTTGGATGCTCGGATAAGGGTCTGGTATGGCTTTTGGGGGGGACCCCCATGCCATTTTTTTTATCTTGGCGCAGGGTTTCCCTTAATATCCATACCAGACCCAAAGGACCTGGTAATGGACTGGGGGGGGGCATGCCGTTTTTTTCAATGATTTTTATGTATATTGCGGGGATCCGGCAATACATTTCAGCCGTAAGCATTTTTAAATGACATTTTTTCCTTTAGAAATGTCATTTTGCTGCTCTGATTCCTAAAACTATGTACGGCCGCTATGTAAGCAGCCTTACATAGTGTGGGCCATGGACTCAGCCCCCTGAGCCATGATTGGCCAAAAGCACCCAGCCTTTGGCCAAAAGAATGCAGGTCAGGTGCATGCTTTGGCCAATCAGCAGCCGTCAATGCACTGCGATCTCGCAGTGTATTGATGGCAGGGCCGGACTGGCCTACCGGGATACCGGGACAATTCCCGGTAAGCTGCCTGCCCTGGGGCGCTTTGAGCTAAGCCATGGCTGTGGGCAGCTGCAGTGCTCCCCCTCCCTCCTCCTGTCACACACAGCAGGCACGGAGTTCAGTGTGAAAAGTTTGACCGCGCTGTGACAAAAGTCCCGCCCTCCTCCTAGACCAGCTCGTGTGATAGACGCAGTGTTCTGTCTATCACACAAGCTGGTCTAGGAGGAGGGCAGGACTTTTGTCACAGGCAGCGCGGCCGAACATTTCACACTGCAATCCGACAGTGACACAGCGGAAGATGGATGCCTGCTGTGCGTAATCCAGCCATGCACTGACTGTAGTGAGGCTGCAATGATGAGCATGGTGAAGCTGCAATTATGGGCACGGTAAGGCTGCAATGGGCATTGTAATGCTGCAATTATGGGCACAGTTAGGCTGCAAAGGGCATGGTAAGGCTGCAATTATGGGCACGGTGAAGCTGCAATGATGAGCATGGTAAGGCTGCAATTATGGGCATGGTGAGGCTGTAATTATGGGAATGGTGAGGCTGCAATTATGGGCACTGTGAAGCTGCAATGATGAGCATGGTAAGGCTGCAATTGTGGGCACGGAAAGGCTGCAATTGTGGGTACGGTAAGGCTGCAATTATGGGCACGGTGAGGCTGCAATGATGGGCACGATGAGGCTGCAATGATGGGCACGGTGAGGCTGCAATGATGATGCATGGTCAGGCTGCAATGATGGGCACAGTAAGGCTGCAATGATGGACATAGTGAGGCTGCAATTATGGGCATGGTGAGGCTGCAATGATGGGCACAGTAAGGCTGCAATGATGGGCACGGTGAGGCTGCAATTATGGGCACGGTGAGGCTGCAATCATGGGCACTGTGAGGCTGCATTGATGGGCACAGTGAGGCTGCATTGATGGGCACAGTGAGGCTGCATTGATGGGCACAGTGAGGCTGCAATGATGGGCACAGTAAGGCTGCAATGGTTGGTACAGTGAGGCTACATTCATGGGTATAGTGATGCTGCAATGATGGGCACAGTGAGGCTGCATTGATGGGCAGTGAGGCTGCCATGATGGGCACCATGAGGCTGCAATGATGGGCACAGTGAGGCTGCATTGATGGGTACATTGAGGCTGCATTGATGGGCAGAGCGAGGCTGCATGGATGGGCACAGTGAGGCTGCATGGACTGGCAGAGAGGCTGCATTGATGGGCATAGTGAGGCTGCATTGACAGGCACAGTGAGGTTGCATTGATGGGCACAGTGAGGCTGCATTTGATGGGTACTGATGAGGCAGCATTGATCTCCTGTACCATGCCCGCAGCCTCTGACATCTCCTGTACCATGCTTGCAGCCTTTGCCATCTTGACATCTTCTGTACCATGCCCACAGCCTCTGACATCTCCTGTACCATGTCTGCAGCCTTTGATATCTTGACATCTCCTGTACCATGCCCACAGCCTCAGACATTTCCTGTACCATGCCCGCAACCTCTGACATCTGCTGTACCATGCCCGCAGCCTCTGACATCTCCTGTAGCATGCCCGCAGCCTCTGACATCTCCTGTACCATGCCCGCAGCATCTGACATCTCCTGTAGCATGCCCGCAGCCTCTGACATCTCCTGTACCATGCCTACAGCCTCTGGCATCTTGACATCTTCTGTACCATGCCCACAGCCTCTGACATCTCCTGTACCATGCCCGCAGCCTCTGACATCTTGACATCTCCTGTACCATGCCCACAGCCTCTGACATCTTGATATCTCCTGTACCATGCTCACAGCCTCTGATATCTCCTTTCCTATGCCCACAGCCACTGACATCTCCTGTATCATGTCTGCAACCTCTGACCATCTCCTGTATTATGCCCGCAGCCTCTAACCATCTCTTGTATCATGTCTGCAACCTCTGACCATCTCTTGTCTTATATCATGTCTGCAGTCTCTGAGCGAGTCTGGAGAGGAGTCAAGAATGGGAGCGCCGCCGGGATGGGGGTCATGGGAGAAGTCAGACTTGTGTGAACTGTGGGGAGGAGGCTATAGGAAAACCAGAGCCACCAAGATGGAGCCGACTGATTGAGCCCTGCAAGGTGCACCTGAGAGGAGGTCAGTGAGAGCGCTGCCAGGCCAGTCTGAGGGGGGGTCACTGATCTAAGGGGGCAGTGAATACAATATGAGATCCAAAAAATTTGAATCTCCCTGATGAAGACACGTGACCCTGTGTCGAACACGCATAGGGGAAGGGCCAGGACGGAGCACGGAGCCTTTCACTCCACTGAGATGCGATGCACAGCTTATCCCTCCTGACAGGCAAACTTTGGAGACTGTTATCAGATTGGTGCACTCACGCACCTTGCAAATGTGAGTACTCTAATGTAGGGAGCTTTTATACTAATAAATATTTATAAACGATATCACACTATCCAGTTTTTCTTTTCCTTTATTCCTAACTGTGGAGTTGCTGCTGCAAACTGTGTATCTGGATTCCATCACTGAGCCGTGGGATGGCTCATAAGCATGTTTAGACTCAGTCTCACAGCAGAGTTGCACGCTCTGAGGTGAGCGGCTGTCCCCGGGGGGGTCACTCGATGGTACTTGAGCATGGAATTCTGACCACTAAGCACTAAGATTAATGCACGCACGTTGGATTTTTTATGAACTGTTTTTATGGACTTTATATGCATTTCTTTCATATATTGGACTTTAATAATCACGTACCACATCTTGGATTTGATATTCACACTCATTGAGTGGCACTTGGCACTTTGTTGTATTTTGCACTTATCACTGTGATATATATATATATATTTTTTTTTTTACACCATTATATATACAGGTAGTAGTTCAGTAATCACTACTCTCATTCTAATGGTATACATCTAGTATATTATTTACACATTGCACTTTAAAATCACTTGTTTTTTTATATATATATATATATATATATCCTTTGTGCCTTGCTGTGGCTGGATAAGCCACTTATGCGGTATTTTCAGTATACCTCATATGCATTGATAATCTCCAGATTGTATGCATAGACATCACCAGACGCTGGGTTTCATCCCTGGTGATGCTCTGCCAGGCCTCTACTGCAACTGTCTTCAGTTCCTGCTTGTTCTTGGGGCATTTTCCCTTCAGTTTTGTCTTCAGCAAGTGAAATGCATGCTCAATCGGATTCAGGTCAGGTGAGTGACTTGGCAATTGCATAACATTCCACTTCTTTCCCTTAAAAAACTCTTTGGTGTCTTTCGCAGTATGCTTCGGGTCGTTGTTCATCTGCACTGTGAAGCACCGTCCAATGAGTTCTGAAGCATTTTGCTGAATATGAGCAGATAATATTCCCCGAAACACTTCAGAATTCATCCTGCTGCTTTTGTCAGCAGTCACATCATCAATAAATACAAGAGAACCAGTTCCATTGGCAGCCATACATGCCCACGTCATGACACTACCACCACGGGACGGGAGTTTGTATGAGTGCCGGCCGGCATCGCTTTATTCTTTCGTTTTAATGTAAGTGCAATTTCGTTTAAAAATGTTTTAGTTTTATACGGTATCACACTATTGGCTGCTTTTTCTACTATATGCACTGCTGAGCCTGTGACAAGATTGCCAGGACGTATCCACGCTGTTTTCTGTCAGGATGTTCGGCTTGTGCTTATGCTAATCGGTCATCTGGTAAGCAGGAATTTTAAAAGGTTCGCTAGAAGGATAGATCTTTTGTTACGTCTTATGGTGTTAGGTCCTCAGCCGTGTGGAGTTTGCGCACATTAGTTTGCCATCTGGTAAGCAGTTTATATGTGGCTTGTTGCACCTGGTGGGATTTTTCCATGCCCCTTTATCTGGGTGATAGTTATATGCTCACTTGCCCTTGATATCTGGTAAGCAGATTCTTTTGGAGGTCCACATACATTTTTTCTATTTAAAGTGCACATACTTTATTGCATGTTTGCATGTCACCCACCTAACACTCCTATGTGTATTGTAGACACTGGATGTTTATATGATTATATATGATTTGGGTTTGTTGAGTGTTGCAACTCTTTTTTTTTTTTTTGAGTTTGTTATGGTATCAGTATTACGCTATGTTTTTGCCATAATTCTTTTGGGTAACCCTATGCGGACCTGAATGTGCGGCATGAGTGTGACCAAGGCCGGACTGGGAATGAACACCAGCCCTGGAAAAAATGTCATACCAGCCCCATAGCATTATTATACCAGCCCAACAGCATAACGTCATTATTTTCTTGTTCATAAAATGGAAAACCATGCATTTTAAAGCACATTTGGCTGCAATTGATGGGTACAGTGGCTGTGTTTTATGGGCACAGTGGCTGTGTTTAATGGGCACAGTGGCTGTGTTTAATGGGCACAGTGGTGGCAATTTATGGGTACAGTGGCTGTGCTTGATGGCACAGTGGCTGCGTTTAATGGGCAAAGTGGCTACAATTGATGGGTACAGTGGCTGCGTTTGATGGTACAGTGGCGGTAATTTATGGGCACAGTGGCTGCGTTTAATGGGCACAGTGGCGGCAATTTATGGGTACAGTGGCTACGTTTGATGGGCACAGTGGCGGCAATTGATGGGTACAATGGCTGCGCTTGATGGCACAGTGGCTGCGTTTAATGGGCACAGTGGCGGCAATTTATGGGCACAGTGGCTGCACTTGATGGCACAGTGGCTGCGTTTGATGGCACAGTGGCGGTAATTTATTGGAACAGTGGCTGCGTTTAATGGGCACAGTGGCAGCAACTTATGGGTACAGTGGCTGCGTTTGGCACAGTGGTGGCAATTTATGGGTACAGTGGCTGCGTTTGGCACAGTGGCGGCAATTTATGGGTACAGTGGCTGCGTTTGGCACAGTGGTGGTAATTTATGGGCACAGTGGCTGTGTTTAATGGGCACAGTGGCGGCAATTTATGGGTACAGTGGCTGCGTTTGATGGCACAGTGGCTGCGTTTAATGGGTACAGTGGCTGTGCTTGATGGCACAGTGGCTGCGTTTAATGGGCACAGTGGCGGCAATTCATGGGCACAGTGGCTGCGTTTGATGGCACAGTGGCGGTAATTTATTGGCACAGTGGCTGCGTTTAATGGGCACAGTGGCGGCAATTTATGGGTACAGTGGCTGCGTTTGATGGCACAGTGGCTGCGTTTGATGGCACAGTGGCTGCGTTTAATGGGCACAGTGGCGGCAATTTATGGGCACAGTGGCTGCACTTGATGGCACAGTGGCTGCGTTTAATGGCACAGTGGCGGTAATTTATTGGCACAGTGGCTGTGTTTAATGGGCACAGTGGCGGCAATTTATGGGTACAGTGGCTGCGTTTGGCACAGTGGTGGCAATTTATGGGTACAGTGGCTGCGTTTGGCACAGTGGCGGCAATTTATGGGTACAGTGGCTGCGTTTGGCACAGTGGTGGCAATTTATGGGTACAGTGGTTGCGTTTGATGGCACAGTGGCGGTAATTTATGGGCACAGTGGCTGCGTTTAATGGGCACAGTGGCGGCAATTTATGGGTACAGTGGCTGCGTTTGATGGCACAGTGGCTGCGTTTGATGGCACAGTGGCTGCGTTTAATGGGTACAGTGGCTGCGCTTGATGGCACAGTGGCTGCGTTTAATGGGCACAGTGGCGGCAATTTATGGGCACAGTGGCTGCACTTGATGGCACAGTGGCTGCGTTTGATGGCACAGTGGCTGTGTTTAATGGGCACAGTGGCGGTAATTTATGGGCACAGTGGCTGCACTTGATGGCACAGTGGCTGCGTTTGATGGCACAGTGCCTACGTTTAATGGGCACAGTGGCGGCAATTTATGGGTACAGTGGCTGCGTTTGATGGCACAATGGCTGCGTTTGATGGCACAGTGGCTGCGTTTAATGGGTACAGTGGCTGCGCTTGATGGCGCAGTGGCTGCGTTTAATGGGCACAGTGGCGGCAATTTATGGGCACAGTGGCTGCACTTGATGGCACAGTGGCTGCGTTTGATGGCACAGTGGCTGCGTTTAATGGGCACAGTGCCGGTAATTTATCGGCACAGTGGCTGCGTTTAATGGGCACAGTGGCGGCAATTTATGGGTACAGTGGCTGCGTTTGGCACAGTGGTGGCAATTTATGAGTACAGTGGCTGTGTTTGATGGGTACAATGGCAGCGTCTGATGGGCACAGTGGCTGCACTTGATGGCACAGTGGCTGCGTTTGATGGCACAGTGGCTGCGTTTAATGGGCACAGTGGCGGTAATTTATCGGCACAGTGGCTGCGTTTAATGGGCACAGTGGCGGCAATTTATGGGTACAGTGGCTGCGTTTGGCACAGTTTGGCACAGTGGTGGCAATTTATGAGTGCAGTGGCTGCGTTTGGCACAGTGGCGGCAATTTATGGGTACAGTGGCTGCGTTTGATGGGCACAGTGGCGGCAATTGATGGGTACAGTGGCTGCGTTTGATGGTACAGTGGTGGTAATTTATGGGCACAGTGGCTGTGTTTAATGGGCACAGTGGCGGCAATTTATGGGTACAGTGGCTGCGTTTGATGGCACAGTGGCTGCGTTTAATGGGTACAGTGGCTGTGCTTGATGGCACAGTGGCTGCGTTTAATGGGCACAGTGGCGGCAATTCATGGGCACAGTGGCTGCGTTTGATGGCACAGTGGCGGTAATTTATTGGCACAGTGGCTGCGTTTAATGGGCACAGTGGCGGCAATTTATGGGTACAGTGGCTGCGTTTGATGGCACAGTGGCTGCGTTTGATGGCACAGTGGCTGCGTTTAATGGGCACAGTGGCGGCAATTTATGGGCACAGTGGCTGCACTTGATGGCACAGTGGCTGCGTTTAATGGCACAGTGGCGGTAATTTATTGGCACAGTGGCTGTGTTTAATGGGCACAGTGGCGGCAATTTATGGGTACAGTGGCTGCGTTTGGCACAGTGGTGGCAATTTATGGGTACAGTGGCTGCGTTTGGCACAGTGGCGGCAATTTATGGGTACAGTGGCTGCGTTTGGCACAGTGGTGGCAATTTATGGGTACAGTGGTTGCGTTTGATGGCACAGTGGCGGTAATTTATGGGCACAGTGGCTGCGTTTAATGGGCACAGTGGCGGCAATTTATGGGTACAGTGGCTGCGTTTGATGGCACAGTGGCTGCGTTTGATGGCACAGTGGCTGCGTTTAATGGGTACAGTGGCTGCGCTTGATGGCACAGTGGCTGCGTTTAATGGGCACAGTGGCGGCAATTTATGGGCACAGTGGCTGCACTTGATGGCACAGTGGCTGCGTTTGATGGCACAGTGGCTGTGTTTAATGGGCACAGTGGCGGTAATTTATGGGCACAGTGGCTGCACTTGATGGCACAGTGGCTGCGTTTGATGGCACAGTGCCTACGTTTAATGGGCACAGTGGCGGCAATTTATGGGTACAGTGGCTGCGTTTGATGGCACAATGGCTGCGTTTGATGGCACAGTGGCTGCGTTTAATGGGTACAGTGGCTGCGCTTGATGGCGCAGTGGCTGCGTTTAATGGGCACAGTGGCGGCAATTTATGGGCACAGTGGCTGCACTTGATGGCACAGTGGCTGCGTTTGATGGCACAGTGGCTGCGTTTAATGGGCACAGTGCCGGTAATTTATCGGCACAGTGGCTGCGTTTAATGGGCACAGTGGCGGCAATTTATGGGTACAGTGGCTGCGTTTGGCACAGTGGTGGCAATTTATGAGTACAGTGGCTGTGTTTGATGGGTACAATGGCAGCGTCTGATGGGCACAGTGGCTGCACTTGATGGCACAGTGTATGCGTTTGATGGCACAGTGGCTGCGTTTAATGGGCACAGTGGCGGTAATTTATCGGCACAGTGGCTGCGTTTAATGGGCACAGTGGCGGCAATTTATGGGTACAGTGGCTGCGTTTGGCACAGTTTGGCACAGTGGTGGCAATTTATGAGTGCAGTGGCTGTGTTTGAAGGGTACAATGGCAGCGTCTGATGGGCAGCGTCTGGCTGCGTTTAATGGGCACAGTGGCTGCGTTTGATGGGCACAGTGGCGGCAATTTATGGGCACAGTGGCTGCGTTTAATGGGTACAGTGGCTGCGTTTGATGGTATACAGCTTTTCCTGGCACTTGAACAAAACATGAACTTGTACACCTCCCTGAAGACCAAACTGCAGACAAATGTGACTGAGAGAGAGAGAGAGAGAGAGAGAGAGAGAGAGAGGGGGGAGAGAGAGGGGAGGGAGAGAGAGGAGAGAGAGAGAGAGGGGGGAGGAGAGAGAGAGGGGGGAGGAGAGAGAGAGGGGGGGAGGGGGGGAGAGAGAGAGAGGGAGAGAGAGAGGGAGAGGGGGGAGAGAGAGAGGGAGAGGGGGGAGAGAGAGAGAGAGAGAGAGAGAGGGGGGGGAGAGAGGGGGGAGAGAGAGAGAGAGAGGGAGAGGGGGGAGAGAGGGGGAGAGGGGGAGAGAGAGAGAGAGGGAGAGGGGGGGAGGAGAGAGAGAGAGAGAGAGAGGGAGAGGGGGGAGAAAGAGAGAGAGAGAGAGCGAGCGAGAGAGAGAGAGAGAGGGAGGGGGGGAGAGAGAGAGAGAGAGAAGGAGAGAGAGAGAGAAAGATTTTTTTGTATTCCTGTGCTGCAGCTGCACGGGCCGTTCACTTCTACTATTCTCCTCGTGCAGATTAGTGGGCGGTGCTGGCGCCGCACGGGACCAGTCACAAAGAGAAAATCGAGCAGCACGGCGTTCGCTCCTCCCCTCAGGCACACAGAGGCGTATAACTATTTAGTTCTGTGGCCGGTGCGCCGGATCGGAGGAGGCGGCACACACAGCCATTGGGTAGTGCGGCGGCAGCCGCCGCTGCTCAGTATTTTGCTGACACAGTCAGCCAGGTGGCCAAGCTCAGAGACAAAAGCGGCCCCAGCGGTACTAGGTGCAGACAGCCTACCGGGAATCTTCCCGGTATCCCGGTAGGCCAGTCCGGCCCTGAGTGTGACCTATCCTGTCTCATTGGGATCGCTCTCTAAAGGTCCGGGCTGGGTTTAAGCCACTCGTTTGATTTTGGCTTACTTTCTGGTAAGCATTTCACCACATAGATGTGTTACATTTGAAATATCATCTTTCAACAGTACAACACTGAGGAATTTTCACGTCACTCACTTATGATTGTTGGACTTTTTTGTATTGGACTATACACTCTCACTATTGTTTTCAACATTTTTTAGCGCGGTTTTTTCTGTTTTTATATTTTTACTACCACCACCATGCTTCACTGATGAGGTGGTATGCTTTGGATCATGAGCAGTTCCTTTCCTTCTCCATACTCTTCTCTTCCCATCACTCTGGTACAAGTTGATCTTGGTCTCATCTGTCCATAGGATGTTGTTCCAGAACTGTGAAGGCTTTTTTAGATGTTGTTTGGCAAACTCTAATCTGGCCTTCCTGTTTTTGAGGCTCACCAATGGTTTACATCTTGTGGTGAACCCTCTGTATTCACTCTGGTGAAGTCTTCTCTTGATTGTTGACTTTGACACACATACACCGACCTCCTGGAGAGTGTTCTTGATCTGGCCAACTGTTGTGAAGGGTGTTTTCTTCACCAGGGAAAGAATTCTTCAGTCATCCACCACAGTTGTTTTCCATGGTCTTCCGGGTCTTTTGGTGTTGCTGAGCTCACCGGTGCGTTCTTTCTTTTTAAGGATGTTCCAAACAGTTGATTTGGCCACACCTAATGTTTTTGCTATCTCTCTGATGGGTTTGTTTTGTTTTTTCAGCCTAATGATGGCTTGCTTCACTGATAGTGACAGCTCTTTGGATCTCATATTGAGAGTTGACAGCAACAGTTTTCAAATGCAAATAGCACACTTAAATGAACTCTGGACCTTTTATCTGCTTCTTGTAAATGGGATAATGAGGGAATAACACACACCTGGCCATGGAACAGCTGAGCAGCCAATTGTCCCATTACTTTTAAAAAGTGTGAGGCACATATACAAACTGTTGTAATTCCTACGCCGTTCGCCTGATTTGGATGTAGATACCCTCAAATTAAAGCTGAAAGTCTGCAGTTAACGCAAATCTTGTTTGTTTCATTTCAAATCCATTGTGGTGATGTATAGAACCAAAAAGATTAGAATTATGTTGATGTCCCAATATTTATGGACCTGAGTGTATATATATATATAGCCCTATGTGCTTTTATATCTGTCTTATCTATATATAATACGCTCTTCAAATGTGTTTTAAAATGCATGGTTTTCCCTCTTATGAACAAGAATATAATGACTTTATGCTGTTGGGCTGGTATAATAAGGCTATGGGGCTGGTATGACATTTTTTCCAGGGCTGGTCTTTATTCCCAGTCTGGCCCTGATTGGCGGTCTCGCCGTTCATTATGGGGCGCTCCGCAGGCACTTGCGTTCCCGTGAACGCCCTATAATGTTCTAAATTTGGCGAACTGGCCAACACCCGATGTTCGAGTCGAACTTACGTTCGACTCGAACATCAGGCTCATCCCTAGTAACCACCAATTTAAAGAGGCATTTACACTGACCACCAATGTAAGGGGGACCTTCACACTGACCACTAGTGTGAATGAAAGGATTGCACACCAAGCACCAATGTAATGAGAAGATTTACACTGACCACCAATGTAACATGAGACATTTAGCCTGCGTTCACATTTGTGTGTTTCGGGAACGCATGCAAAATCCCTTTCCTGGCACCACAGAAATGTGCCGCCATTTAGCAGATACACAGCAGTGCCATTGATTGTTAATGACACCCTCACGCATCTGCTGAGATGTGAGTATTCACATCCACCAAAATTCAGGGTGCTGTGACACCATGTTATTTTGAAAAAGGGTTCCACCTTCAATTTACTTACCTTTGCAGAGCAAGCTGATGTTAGGCTTAATGACCACAGTTGTAGGCAAGACTTTCCAGCATGCCCCCTTACCTCCCCAGTGGGCAGCATTCAGCAGAAGTGATGGTGAATAGGAGCTCAGGGGGGAATGATATACATATGAATGCCACCTCTATTTACATATCAATGCTGTGGGTCCACACCTATTTACATAACAATTCAGGTTATTTACATGTAAACACAGGGTCTGCAGGTGAGTTATCTGTACACGGCAATAGGGCAGAGCTGGGCAGCATTAGTAACAGAACTTCACACTGAGATATTGGGACACAGCACAGGACTAAAACTTCAAGGGACAAGGGAATTTAAACAGGGATAATTGGCAAGTATGAGGCAGCTGCTTTGGGCCCCACAAAAATGACAGAGCCCAGGGCAGCTGCCCCATTTGCCTTGCCTTAAAAACAGTCCTGCCCAGGAGATCGCTAATCACTTCAAAAATGAAATGATACAATTTGCGAGGAGATCTCCACTGTACAGATATCTCTCTCACCTTGCGCTCCTTGTCCACTTGCACAATCGATACTTCCCTCATTTAACCCTCCTTATATAGAGGAAGACACTAAAGTTTTTTCTAATGCCCACCTAACCACCTGCCCCCTGGACCCCATTGGCTCAAAAATACTATGGTCACCCTCTGGCTCTATCCTGCACTCTAACTCATATCTTCAATCATCCCCTTTCTTCTGGCATCTTCTCCAACTCTCTAAAACATGCACTAGTCATCCCCATACTTAAAAAGGCCTCACTGGACCCCACCAAACTTAACAACCTAAGACCCATCTCCTTACTCTCTTTTGTCTCCAAATCCCTTAAATGTCTACTCCACTACTGACTAAGCTGCCACCTCATTCAGAATAACCTTCTCAATCCCCTTCAGTCTGGACACTCCACAGAAACCGCTCTTCTAAACCTCACAAATGATTTACTACCCAGATAGCAAGGATAACTTGCCACACATTTGTGGCAGTATTGAATTGTAAGTCTTGTGAACTTGCTGCACATCTTCCCTGGCAAGTTGTGCACTTGCAGAGCACTTGAAGTACAAGTTCTAGTTGACATTTTTCCAATTTGTAGCAAATTTGTGTGGCAAGTCTCTAGCAAGAGCAAATTTGCAATGGTAAGTCTACAACAAGAGCCCTGCAAGTCTCAGCAAAAGCCCTGCAAATCTACAGCATGAGCCCCGCAAGTCTACAACACAAGCCCCGCAAGTCTATAGCACGAGCCCCACAAGTCTACAGCACGAGCCCCGCAAGTCTACAGCACGAGCCCCGCAAGTCTACAGCATGAGCCCCGCAAGTCTACGGGACGAGCCCCGCAAGTCTACAGCATGAGCCTCGCAAGTCTACAGCACGAGCCCCGCAAGTCTACAGCACGAGCCCCGCAAGTCTATAGCACGAGCCCTGCAAGTCTACAGAATAAGCCCCGCAAGTCTACAGGACGAGCCCCACAAGTCTACAGGACGAGCCCCGCAAGTCTACAGCACGAGCCCCGCAAGTCTACAGGATGAGCCCCGCAAGTATACAGCATGAGCCCCGCAAGTCTACAGGACGAGCCCCGCAAGTCTACAGTACGAGCCCCGCAAGTCTACAGGACGAGCCCCGCAAGTCTACAGCACGAGCCACGCAAGTCTACAGCACGAGCCCCGCAAGTATACAGGATGAGCCCCGCAAGTCTACAGCACGAGCCCTGCAAGTCTACAGGATGAGCCCTACAAGTCTACAGCACATCCCTGCAAGTCTACAGCGCGAGCCCCGCAAGTCTACAGGATGAGCCCCACAAGTCCACAGCATGAGCCCCGCAAGTCTACAGCACGAGCCCTGCAAGTCTACAGGATGAGCCCCCCAAGTCTACAGCACGAGCCCTGCAAGTCTACAGGATGAGCCCTGCAAGTCTACAGCACATCCCTGCAAGTCTACAGCGCGAGCCCCACAAGTCTACAGGATGAGCCCCACAAGTCTACAGCACGAGCCACGCAAGTCTACAGCGTGAGCCCCGCAAGTCTACAGCACCTACAGCATGAGCCCCGCAAGTCTACAGGACGAGCCCCGCAAGGCTTCAGCATGAGCCCCGCAAGTCTAGAGCACGAGCCCTGCAAGTCTACAGCACGAGCCCCGCAAGTCTACAGGATGAGCCCAGCAAGTCTATAGCACGAGCCCCACAAATCTACAGCACGAGCCCTGCAAATCTACAGGACGAGCCCCGCAAGGCTTAAGCATGAGCCCCGCAAGTCTACAGCACGAGCCCCGCAAGTCTACAGCACGAGCCCCGCAAGTCTACAGGATGAGCCCCGCAAGTCTATGGTACGAGCCCCACAAGTCTACAGCACGAGCCCTGCAAATCTACAGGACGAGCCCCGCAAATCTACAGGACGAGCCCCGCAAATCTACAGCACGAGCCCCGCAAGTCTACAGCACGAGCCCCGCATGTCTACAGCACGAGCCCCGCAAGTCTACAGCACGAGCCCCGCATGTCTACAGCACGAGCCCCGCAAGTCTACAGCACGAGCCCCGCAAGTCTACAGCACGAGCCCCGCAAGTCTACAGCACGAGCCCCGCAAGTCTACAGGATGAGCCCTGCAAGTCCACAGCACGAGCCCCGCAAGTCTACAGCACGAGCCCCGCAAGTCTATAGCACGAGCCCTGCAAGTCTACAGGATAAGCCCTGCAAGTCTACAGCAGGAGCCCCGCAAGTCTACAGGACGAGCCCCACAAGTCTACAGGACGAGCCCCGCAAGTCTACAGCACGAGCCCCGCAAGTCTACAGGATGAGCCCCGCAAGTCTACAGCATGAGCCCCGCAAGTCTACAGGACGAGCCCCGCAAGTCTACAGTACGAGCCCCGCAAGTCTACAGGACGAGCCCCGCAAGTCTACAGCACGAGCCCCGCAAGTCTACAGCACGAGCCCTGCAAGTCTACAGGATGAGCCCTGCAAGTCTACAGCACATCCCTGCAAGTCTACAGCGCGAGCCCCACAAGTCTACAGGATGAGCCCCACAAGTCTACAGCACGAGCCACGCAAGTCTACAGCGTGAGCCCCGCAAGTCTACAGCACCTACAGCATGAGCCCCACAAGTCTACAGGACGAGCCCTGCAAGGCTTCAGCATGAGCCCCGCAAGTCTAGAGCACGAGCCCTGCAAGTCTACAGCACGAGCCCCGCAAGTCTACAGGATGAGCCCAGCAAGTCTATAGCACGAGCCCCACAAATCTACAGCACGAGCCCTGCAAATCTACAGGACGAGCCCCGCAAGGCTTAAGCATGAGCCCCGCAAGTCTACAGCACGAGCCCTGCAAGTCTACAGCACGAGCCCCGCAAGTCTACAGCATGAGCCCCGCAAGTCTACAGGATGAGCCCCGCAAGTCTATGGTACGAGCCCCACAAGTCTACAGCACGAGCCCTGCAAATCTACAGGACGAGCCCCGCAAATCTACAGGACGAGCCCCGCAAATCTACAGCACGAGCCCCGCAAGTCTACAGCACGAGCCCCGCATGTCTACAGCACGAGCCCCGCAAGTCTACAGCACGAGCCCCGCATGTCTACAGCACGAGCCCCGCAAGTCTACAGCACGAGCCCCGCAAGTCTACAGCACGAGCCCCGCAAGTCTACAGCACGAGCCCCGCAAGTCTACAGGATGAGCCCTGCAAGTCCACAGCACGAGCCCCGCAAGTCTACAGCACGAGCCCCGCAAGTCTATAGCACGAGCCCTGCAAGTCTACAGGATAAGCCCTGCAAGTCTACAGCAGGAGCCCCGCAAGTCTACAGGACGAGCCCCACAAGTCTACAGGACGAGCCCCGCAAGTCTACAGCACGAGCCCCGCAAGTCTACAGGATGAGCCCCGCAAGTCTACAGCATGAGCCCCGCAAGTCTACAGGACGAGCCCCGCAAGTCTACAGTACGAGCCCCGCAAGTCTACAGGACGAGCCCCGCAAGTCTACAGCACGAGCCCCGCAAGTCTACAGCACGAGCCCCGCAAGTCTACAGCACGAGCCCCGCAAGTATACAGGATGAGCCCTGCAAGTCTACAGCACAAGCCCTGCAAGTCTACAGGATGAGCCCTACAAGTCTACAGCACATCCCTGCAAGTCTACAGCGCGAGCCCCGCAAGTCTACAGGATGAGCCCCACAAGTCCACAGCACGAGCCCCGCAAGTCTACAGCACGAGCCCTGCAAGTCTACAGGATGAGCCCCCCAAGTCTACAGTACGAGCCCTGCAAGTCTACAGGATGAGCCCTGCAAGTCTACAGCACATCCCTGCAAGTCTACAGCGCGAGCCCCGCAAGTCTACAGGATGAGCCCCACAAGTCTACAGCACGAGCCACGCAAGTCTACAGCGTGAGCCCCGCAAGTCTACAGCACCTACAGCATGAGCCCCGCAAGTCTACAGGACGAGCCCCGCAAGGCTTCAGCATGAGCCCCGCAAGTCTAGAGCACGAGCCCTGCAAGTCTACAGCACGAGCCCCGCAAGTCTACAGGATGAGCCCAGCAAGTCTATAGCACGAGCCCCACAAGTCTACAGCACGAGCCCTGCAAATCTACAGGACGAGCCCCGCAAGGCTTAAGCATGAGCCCCACAAGTCTACAGCACGAGCCCCGCAAGTCTACAGCACGAGCCCCGCAAGTCTACAGGATGAGCCCCGCAAGTCTATGGCACGAGCCCCACAAGTCTACAGCACGAGCCCTGCAAATCTACAGGACGAGCCCCGCAAATCTACAGGACGAGCCCAGCAAATCTACAGCACGAGCCCCGCAAGTCTACAGCACGAGCCCCGCATGTCTACAGCACGAGCCCCGCAAGTCTACAGCACGAGCCCCGCATGTCTACAGCATGAGCCCCGCAAGTCTACAGCACGAGCTCCGCAAGTCTACAGCACGAGCCCCGCAAGTCTACAGCACAAGCCCCGCAAGTCTACAGCACAAGCCCTACAAGTCTACAGGATGAGCCCCGCAAGTCTACAGCACAAGCCCTACAACTCTACAGCACGAGCCCCGCAAGTCTACAGCACGAGCCTCACAAGTCTACAGCCCGAGCCCCGCAAGTCTACAGCACGAGCCCCGCAAGTCTACAGCACGAGCCCCGCAAGTCTACAGGATGAGCCCCGCAAGTCTACAGCACGAGCCCCGCAAGTCTACAGCACGAGCCCCGCAAGTCTACAGCACGAGCCCTGCAAGTCTATAGCCAGAGTTATGCAAGTCTCCATTTTTCTCAGGAAAAAAGAAGCAAGCAGCGCAAGTCTATAATCCCACAATCTGGTGATAGCGAACCCGCTGCTATTAACATAATCCCTTACTGCACACGTGTGAAATACATTCAATCCATTGCACAAAATAATTAATCTATCATACAGAAATTATTTGTTTCTATGAATACAATTAAAGTGCAAATGCTGTTAAAAAAGTGCAAAAGAAAAAACGGTGTGCTGACACAGTGATCAAAAAGTGCTTAGTGGAAGAAAATATTATTCATTAGTAAAGTGCAGGCATCAAAAATTCATATGTGTTCAAAATATTTGCAGTCCATTTTGCAACCCCAGGAAAAATCCACGATTATCATGACTTTCTTGGATTTTTCCTGGGGTTGCAAAATGGCCTTTAAATATTTTGAACACATATGAATTTTTGATGCATGCACTTTACTAATGAATAATATGTTCTCGCAGGAAGCTCTTTTTGTTCACTGTGTCAGCACACAGTTTTCTTTTGCACTTTTTTTTTTTTTTTTTTTTAACAGCAATTGCACTTTTATTGTTTTCATAGAAACAAATCATTTTTGTATGATAAATGAATTATTTAATGCAATGACTTAGAGTTTATCATTATACATGATTGTTGGATTGAATGCATTTCACACGTGTGCAGTAAGGGATTAGTTTAATAGCAGTGGATTCGCTATCACCAGTTTGTGTGATTTTAGATTTGCGCTGCTTGATTCTTTTTTTCTTGCCAATTAACTGGTGATCAAAAGGCATGCGCAGGGGGTGTGTCACGTGTGCCAAGCGCATTAGCATTATCGCTCTGCGTGCAGGCAGGGGGATGGGAAATATCTCCCTCTGACCAGTTCTGCCTTTCATGAAGTGCTACCGTAATTCTCTTTCACTGTATCGGCTCTACCATAAGAGTGTGTGTGTCTGTATATGTAATATATACATTTCACACACACATACGCATGTGTGTTTGACCTTTGGGGTGCGCACCCTAATGCAATAGGCTACACACACCTATGCTGATGATTCACCGGCACTTAGGTGGCAGCAATCTTATTTAATCCTTCGACCTTCCCTTAATATCTTTGGAACTAGTTGTTCTTGTTATTTTTCCAAGTGTCCGTTTTTATCGGGTCTATTCACTAATAAGTGAAGAGAGGTGAATTGTCAGGAAAATGTAAGCCAAAGTGGCTGAAGTAGAGAAAAAAAAAAAGCTCTCATTGAAATATTTTTTTCTCTTATGTACACTTGCAGAGCACTTGAAGCACAAGTTCTAGTTGACACTTTTCCAATTTGTAGCAAATTTGCGCGGCAGGCCTCTAGCAAGAGCTCGGTTGCAGTGGTGGGTCTACAGCAAGAGCTCTGCAAGTCTACAGCATGAAAATTCAGCCACAGTGACCCACTGTGGCGGGATGACTATTGCACAACATAACCGAACCAGAACTTGCAGAAGGTTTGCAAAGAAAGTTGATCTGGAGTCATGCAATGCGGACTTGCTGCAATTATGCAACAAACTTGTGAAGCCCGGCAAATCTTGCAATAGCTTACCAAGTAATTTTTTTAAACTTGCAACACAATTTCTTGCTATCTGGGCAGTTGACCTCCCACTCCTCCTCAAGAAACTCTACTTCCTTGGTCTCCTTGACTGTACTCTCCACTGGTTCGCATCTTACCTATCTCATTGCACCTTCAGAGTCACTTCCAGCTCAAACTCCTCCTCTCCTCATCTTGGCGTTGGGGTCCCCCCAAGGTGGACCTCTCCTATTCTCGATCTACACCTTCTCCCTGGGTCAGCTGATAGCTTCCAATGGTTTCCAATACCATTTCTATGCTGATGATACCCAAATCTATCTCTCAACCTCCCAGCTCCCCCCCCATCAGTCTTTTCACGCATCACTAATTTAGTAACAGACATATCAGTCTGGATATCACACCACTTCCTCAAACTCAGTCTATAAAAACTGAGCTCATAATATTTCCTCCCCCACATGCTTCTTCCCCTGACTTCTCTGTCCAGATCGATGGCACAACTATCAGTCCGTTCCCACATGCCAGGGTGCTAGGTGCTATCCTGGACTCTAAACTCTCCTTTCGACCCCACATCCAATGACTGTCCAAATCATGCTGCCTCAACCCCTGCAACATCACCAAAATATGCCCTTTCCTAACTAATTACACCACAAAGCTTCTAATTCCCTCCCTGGTTATCTCTCGCCTTGACTACTCAACTCCCTCCTCATTGACTTACCTTTACATAGATTATCCCCCTTTCAGTCCATCATGAATGGTGCTGCCAGGCTCATTCACCTTACAAACCGCTCAGCGTCTGCTACCCCTCTCTGCCAATCCCTCCACTGGCTTCTCACTCACAAAATTAAATTCAAAATACTATCAACAACTAACAAAGCCATCCACAGGGGGGCGTGTCCAACTTCCGGTATGTGAGCAGCCATTTCTCAGAGCTCCGACCGCACTGAGATCCTTTTAATATCTTGATCAGCCTCAGGCTTGAACTTTTTGCTGCCCACCTACCAGAATTGATTGGGGAACATACCGGGCACCTGACCATGGTAAAATATGGCCAGAGTTTGGATCCAATGCTTGTGGAGGCTGGCAAGGTTCGCACATTAGGCAACCCAAGATGGCGCCCTCACTCGGAGATGGAACGGCATGATTCTCCAGCCCATGCTGACCGCCTGTGGACCGAGGGGGACATGGATTGGCTGGATCCATCTGATCCCTTAGTGAATCCCCTGCCTTCTCCCTCGTCTGACCCAGGGGAAAACGGCTCTGGTGCACAGGTAAGAGAGCCAATGCTGCTGCAGATCATGGATACCATTGAGAGCTGCCACGCTTCGCTGTCCACACAGATTGAAACCATAAGGGTGGACTTTGCACTCCTAAAGGATGATGTGCATAAAGTTAGACAAAGGATCACGCAGGCTGAACAGCACATTAGCGCAGTGGAGGATGACCTCAACCCACTGATGGTGCAGGTGGTAGATATGGGGGTGGACCACAAGTCCCAGGAGGCTAAACTGGGGGATATTGAGGACAGGCTCTGCAGGAATAACCTCAGATTCCTGTGATTCCCAAAAGGCTCGGAAGGAAAACGTCCTGACGAGTTTCTGTTATCCTGGCTCAAGCAAATCTTTTGTGATGATAGCTTCTTTCACCTGTTTGCCATAGAAAGGGCTCATAGAGTCCACCTGAGGGCCCCCCCACTAGACAGATATCCTAGACCCATATTGGCCCAATTTCTGTACTTCAGGGATAAAGAACCCATACTGCATAAAGCCCGCAATCTGCCTTAATTGCTGTATAACAAAAACCATCTATCTTCCCGGATTTCTCAGCTTACTACTCAACTGCACCTCTGGATCCCTTTACATTACACAGCACCCTGCACCTCTGGACCCCTTTACATTACACAGCACCCTGCACCTCTTTACATTACACAGCACCCTGCACCTCTGGACCTCTTTACATTACACAGCCCCCTGCACTTCTGGACCCCTTTACATTACACAGCCCCTGCACCTCTGGACCCCTTTACATGACACAGCACCTCTTTACATTACACGGCACCCTGCATCTCTGGACTCCTTTACATTACACAGCACCCTGCACCTCTGCACCCCTTTACATTATACAACCCCCACAGCTCTAGACCCCCTGCATGTTACACAGACCCCCCCACAGTACAGACCCCCCTCAGTGCAGACCTCCCCCATTCAGTGCAGACCTCCCCCATTCAGTGCAGACCCCCACTTCAGTGCAGACCTCCCCCCATTCAGTGCAGACCCCTCTTCAGTGCAGACCCCTCTTCAGTGCAGACCCCCCCTTCAGTGCAGACCTCCCCCCATTCAGTGCAGACCCCACCTTCAGTGCAGACCCCCCCATTCAGTGCATACCACCCTTCAGTGCAGACCTCCTATTCAGTACAGACCCCCCTATTCAGTGCAGACACCCCCATTCAGTGCAGACCCCCCATTCAGTGCAGACCCCCCCCTGCCGGCATAGCTTTATTCTTTCGTTTTATGGTAAGTGCAATTTCGATTAATAAATTTTTAGTTTTATACGGTATCACACTATTGGCTGCTTTTTCTACTATATGCACTGCTGAGCCCGTGACAAGATTGCCAGGACGTATCCACACTGTTTTCTGTCAGGATGTTCGGCTTGTGCTTATGCTAATCGGTCATCTGGTAAACAGGGATTTTAAAAGGTTCGCTAGAAAGATAGATCTTTTGTCACGTCTTATGGTGTTAAGTACTCAGCCGTGTGGAGTTTGCGCACATTAGTTTGCCATCTGGTAAGCAGTTTATATGTGGCTTGTTGCGCCTGGTGGGATTTTTCCATGCCCCTTTATCTGGGTGATAGTTATATGCTCACTTGCCCTTGATATCTGGTAAGCAGATTCTTTTGAAGGTCCACATACATTTTTTCTATTTAAAGTGCACATACTTTATTGCATGTTTGCATGTCACCCACCTAACACTCCTATGTGTATTGTAGACACTGGATGTTTATATGATTATATATGATTTGGGTTTGTTGAGTGTTGCACCTCTTTTTCTTTTTTTGAGTTTGTTATGGTATCAGTATTACGCTATGTTTTTGCCATAATTTTTTTGGGTAAAATATCATCTTTCAACAGTACAACACTGAGGAATGTTCACGTCACTCACTTATGATTGTTGGACTTTTTTGTATTGGACTATATACTCTCACTATTGTTTTCAACATTTTTTAGCGCGTTTTTTTCTGTTTTTATATTTTTACTACCACCACCATGCTTCACTGATGAGGTGGTATGCTTTGGATCATGAGCAGTTCATTTCCTTCTCCATACTCTTCTCTTCCCATCACTCTGGTACAAGTTGATCTTGGTCTCATCTGTCCATAGGATGTTGTTCCAGAACTGTGAAGGCTTTTTTAGATGTTGTTTGGCAAACTCTAATCTGGCCTTCCTGTTTTTGAGGCTCACCAATGGTTTACATCTTGTGGTGAACCCTCTGTATTCACTCTGGTGAAGTCTTCTCTTAAATGTTGACTTTGACACACATACACCTACCTCCTGGAGAGTGTTCTTCATCTGGCCAACTGTTGTGAAGGGTGTTTTCTTCACCAGGGAAAGAATTCTTCAGTCATCCACCACAGTTGTTTTCCATGGTCTTCCGGGTCTTTTGGTGTTGCTGAGCTCACCGGTGCGTTCTTTCTTTTTAAGGATGTTCCAAACAGTTGATTTGGCCACACCTAATGTTTTTGCTATCTCTCTGATGGGTTTGTTTTGTTTTTTCAGCCTAATGATGGCTTGCTTCACTGATAGTGACAGCTCTTTGGATCTCATATTGAGAGTTGACAGCAACAGTTTTCAAATGCAAATAGCACACTTAAATGAACTCTGGACCTTTTATCTGCTTCTTGTAAATGGGATAATGAGGGAATAACACACACCTGGCCATGGAACAGCTGAGCAGCCAATTGTCCCATTACTTTTAAAAAGTGTGAGGCACATATACAAACTGTTGTAATTCCTACGCCGTTCGCCTGATTTGGATGTAGATACCCTCAAATTAAAGCTGAAAGTCTGCAGTTAACGCAAATCTTGTTTGTTTCATTTCAAATCCATTGTGGTGATGTATAGAACCAAAAAGATTAGAATTATGTTGATGTCCCAATATTTATGGACCTGAGTGTATATATATATGTAGCCCTATGTGCTTTTATATCTGTCTTATCTATATATAATACGCTCTTCAAATGTGTTTTAAAATGCATGGTTTTCCCTCTTATGAACAAGAATATAATGACTTTATGCTGTTGGGCTGGTATAATAAGGCTATGGGGCTGGTATGACATTTTTTCCAGGGCTGGTCTTTATTCCCAGTCTGGCCCTGATTGGCGGTCTCGCCGTTCATTATGGGGCGCTCCGCAGGCACTTGCGTTCCCGTGAACGCCCTATAATGTTCTAAATTTGGCGAACTGGCCAACACCCGATGTTCGAGTCGAACTTACGTTCGACTCGAACATCAGGCTCATCCCTAGTAACCACCAATTTAAAGAGGCATTTACACTGACCACCAATGTAAGGGGGACCTTCACACTGACCACTAGTGTGAATGAAAGGATTGCACACCAAGCACCGATGTAATGAGAAGATTTACACTGACCACCAATGTAACATGAGACATTTAGCCTGCGTTCACATTTGTGTGTTTCGGGAACGCATGCAAAATCCCTTTCCTGGCACCACAGAAATGTGCCGCCATTTAGCAGATACACAGCAGTGCCATTGATTGTTAATGACACCCTCACGCATCTGCTGAGATGTGAGTATTCACATCCACCAAAATTCAGGGTGCTGTGACACCATGTTATTTTGAAAAAGGGTTCCACCTTCAATTTACTTACCTTTGCAGAGCAAGCTGATGTTAGGCTTAATGACCACAGTTGTAGGCAAGACTTTCCAGCATGCCCCCTTACCTCCCCAGTGGGCAGCATTCAGCAGAAGTGATGGTGAATAGGAGCTCAGGGGGGAATGATATACATATGAATGCCACCTCTATTTACATATCAATGCTGTGGGTCCACACCTATTTACATAACAATTCAGGTTATTTACATGTAAACACAGGGTCTGCAGGTGAGTTATCTGTACACGGCAATAGGGCAGAGCTGGGCAGCATTAGTAACAGAACTTCACACTGAGATATTGGGACACAGCACAGGACTAAAACTTCAAGGGACAAGGGAATTTAAACAGGGATAATTGGCAAGTATGAGGCAGCTGCTTTGGGCCCCACAAAAATGACAGAGCCCAGGGCAGCTGCCCCATTTGCCTTGCCTTAAAAACAGTCCTGCCCAGGAGATCGCTAATCACTTCAAAAATGAAATGATACAATTTGCGAGGAGATCTCCACTGTACAGATATCTCTCTCACCTTGCACTCCTTGTCCACTTGCACAATCAATACTTCCCTCATTTAACCCTCCTTATATAGAGGAAGACACTAAAGTTTTTTCTAATGCCCACCTAACCACCTGCCCCCTGGACCCCATTGGCTCAAAAATACTATGGTCACCCTCTGGCTCTATCCTACACTCTAACTCATATCTTCAATCATTCCCTTTCTTCTGACATCTTCTCCAACTCTCTAAAACATGCACTAGTCATCCCCATACTTAAAAAGGCCTCACTGGACCCCACCAAACTTAACAACCTAAGACCCATCTCCTTACTCTCTTTTGTCTCCAAATCCCTTAAATGTCTACTCCACAACCGACTGAGCTACCACCTCATTCAGAATAACCTTCTCAATCCCCTTCAGTCTGGACACTCCACAGAAACCGCTCTTCTAAAACTCACAAACGACTTACTACCCAGATAGCAAGGATAACTTGCCACACATTTGTGGCAGTATTGAATTGTAAGTCTTGTGAACTTGCTGCACATCTTCCCTGGCAAGTTGTGCACTTGCAGAGAACTTGAAGCACAAGTTCTAGTTGACATATTTCCAATTTGTAGCAAATTTGTGTGGCAAGTCTCTAGCAAGAGCAAATTTGCAATGGTAAGTCTACAACAAGAGCCCTGCAAGTCTCAGCAAAAGCCCTGCAAATCTACAGCATGAGCCCCGCAAGTCTACAACACAAGCCCCGCAAGTCTATAGCACGAGCCCCACAAGTCTACAGCACGAGCCCCGCAAGTCTACAGCACGAGCCCCGCAAGTCTACAGCACGAGCCCCGCAAGTCTACAGCATGAGCCCCGCAAGTCTACAGGACGAGCCCCGCAAGTCTACAGCATGAGCCTCGCAAGTCTACAGCACGAGCCCCGCAAGTCTATAGCACGAGCCCCGCAAGTCTACAGAATGAGCCCCGCAAGTCTACAGCATGAGCCCCGCAAGTCTACAGTACGAGCCCCGCAAGTCTACAGTACGAGCCCCGCAAGTCTACAGTACGAGCCCCGCAAGTCTACAGGACGAGCCCCGCAAGTCTACAGCACGAGCCCCGCAAGTCTACAGGATGAGCCCCGCAAGTCTACAGCATGAGCCCCGCAAGTCTACAGGATGAGCCCCGCAAGTCTACAGCATGAGACCCGCAAGTCTATAGCACGAGCCCCACAAGTCTACAGCACGAGCCCCGCAAGTCTACAGCACAAGCCCCAGAAGTCTACAGGATGAGCCCCGCAAGTCTACAGCAGGAGCCTCGCAAGTCTACAGCATGAGCCCCGCAAGTCTACAGCACGAGCCCCGCAAGTCTACAGGATGAGCCCCGCAAGTCTACAGCATGAGCCCCGCAAGTCTACAGTACAAGCCCCGCAAGTCTACAGGACGAGCCCAGCAAGTCTACAGCATGAGCCCCACAAGTCTACGGGATGAGCCCCGCAAGTCTACAGCATGAGCCCCCGCAAGTCTACAGCACCTACAGCATGAGCCCCGCAAGTCTACAGGACGAGCCCCGCAAGGCTTCAACATGAGCCCCGCAAGTCTACAGCACGAGCCCCGCAAGTCTACAGGATGAGCCCCACAAGTCTACAGCACAAGCCCCGCAAGTCTACAGCACGAGACCCGCAAGTATACAGGATGAGCCCAGCAAGTCTACAGCACGAGCCCTGCGAGTCTACAGGACGAGCCCTGCAAGTGTACAGCACATCCCTGCAAGTCTACAGCGCGAGCCCCGCAAGTCTACAGGATGAGCCCCAGAAGTCCACAGCACGAGCCCCGCAAGTCTACAGCACGAGCCCCGCAAGTCTACAGGATGAGCCCCCCAAGTCTATAGCACGAGCCCTGCAAGTCTACAGGATGATCCCTGCAAGTCTACAGCGCGAGCCCCGCAAGTCTACAGGATGAGCCCCACAAGTCTACAGCACGAGCCACGCAAGTCTACAGCGTGAGCCCCGCAAGTCTACAGCACCTACAGCATGAGCCCCGCAAGTCTACAGCACGAGCCCCGCAAGGTTTCAGCATGAGCCCCGCAAGTCTACAGCACGAGCCCCGCAAGTCTACAGCATGAGCCCCACAAGTCAACAGGATGAGCCCCGCAAATCTACAGGACAAGCCCCACAAATCTACAGCACGAGCCCCGCAAGTCTACAGCACGAGCCCCGCATGTCTACAGCACGAGCCCCGCAAGTCTACAGCACGAGCCCCGCATGTCTACAGCACGAGACCCGCAAGTCTACAGCACGAGCTCCGCAAGTCTACAGCACGAGCCCCGCAAGTCTACAGCACGAGCCCTGCAAGTCTATAGCCAGAGTTATGCAAGTCTCCATTTTTCTCAGAAAAAAAGAAGCAAGCAGCGCAAGTCTATAATCCCACAATCTGGTGATAGCGAACCCGCTGCTATTAACATAATCTCTTACTGCACACGTGTGAAATACATTCAATCCATTGCACAAAATAATTAATCTATCATACAGAAATTATTTGTTTCTATGAAAACAATAAAAGTGCAAAAGAAAAAACGGTGTGCTGACACAGTGATCAAAAAGTGCTTAGTGGAAGAAAATATTATTCATTAGTAAAGTGCAGGCATCAAAAATTCATATGTGTTCAAAATATTTGCAGTCCATTTTGCAACCCCAGGAAAAATCCACGATTATCATCACTTTCTTGGATTTTTCCTGGGGTTGCAAAATGGCCTTTAAATATTTTGAACACATATGAATTTTTGATGCCTGCACTTTACTAATGAAAAATATTTTCTCGCAGGAAGCTCTTTTTGTTCACTGTGTCAGCACACAGTTTTCTTTTGCACTTTTTTTTTTTTTTTTTTTTTTAACAGCAATTGCACTTTTATTGTTTTCATAGAAACAAATCATTTTTGTATGATAAATGAATTATTTAATGCAATGACTGAGAGTTTATGATTATACATGATTGTTGGATTGAATGCATTTCACACGTGTGCAGTAAGGGATTTGTTTAATAGCAGTGGATTCGCTATCACCAGTTTGTGTGATTTTAGATTTGCGCTGCTTGATTCTTTTTTTCTTGCCAATTAACTGGTGATCAAACGGCATGCGCAGGGGGTGTGTCAGGTGTGCCAAGCGCATTAGCATTATCGCTCTGCGTGCAGGCAGGGGGATGGGAAATATCTCCCTCTGACCAGTTCTGCCTTTCATGAAGTGCTACCGTACTTCTCTTTCACTGTATCGGCTCTACCATAAGAGTGTGTGTGTCTGTATATGTAATATATACATTTCACACACACATACGCATGTGTGTTTGATCTTTGGGGTGCGCACCCTAATGCAATAGGCTACACACACCTATGCTGATGATTCACCGGCACTTAGGTGGCAGCAATCTTATTTAATCCTTCGACCTTCCCTTAATATCTTTGGAACTAGTTGTTCTTGTTATTTTTCCAAGTGTCCGTTTTTATCGGGTCTATTCACTAATAAGTGAAGAGAGGTGAATTGTCAGGAAAATGTAAGCCAAAGTGGCTGAAGTAGAGAAAAAAAAAAAGCTCTCATTGAAATATTTTTTTCTCTTATGTACACTTGCAGAGCACTTGAAGCACAAGTTCTAGTTGACACTTTTCCAATTTGTAGCAAATTTGCGCGGCAGGTCTCTAGCAAGAGCACGGTTGCAGTGGTGGGTCTACAGCAAGAGCTCTGCAAGTCTACAGCATGAAAATTCAGCCACAGTGACCCACTGTGGCGGGATGACTATTGCACAACATAACCGAACCAGAACTTGCAGAAGGTTTGCAAAGAAAGTTGATCTGGAGTCATGCAATGCGGACTTGCTGCAATTATGCAACAAACTTGTGAAGCCCGGCAAATCTTGCAATAGCTTACCAAGTAATTTTTTTAAACTTGCAACACAATTTCTTGCTATCTGGGCAGTTGACCTCCCACTCCTCCTCAAGAAACTCTACTTCCTTGGTCTCCTTGACTGTACTCTCCACTGGTTCGCATCTTACCTATCTCATTGCACCTTCAGAGTCACTTCCAGCTCAAACTCCTCCTCTCCTCATCTTGGCGTTGGGGTCCCCCCAAGGTGGACCTCTCCTATTCTCGATCTACACCTTCTCCCTGGGTCAGCTGATAGCTTCCAATGGTTTCCAATACCATTTCTATGCTGATGATACCCAAATCTATCTCTCAACCTCCCAGCTCCCCCCCCATCAGTCTTTTCACGCATCACTAATTTAGTAACAGACATATCAGTCTGGATATCACACCACTTCCTCAAACTCAGTCTATAAAAACTGAGCTCATAATATTTCCTCCCCCACATGCTTCTTCCCCTGACTTCTCTGTCCAGATCGATGGCACAACTATCAGTCCGTTCCCACATGCCAGGGTGCTAGGTGCTATCCTGGACTCTTAACTCTCCTTTCGACCCCACATCCAATGACTGTCCAAATCATGCTGCCTCAACCCCTGCAACATCACCAAAATATGCCCTTTCCTAACTAATTACACCACAAAGCTTCTAATTCCCTCCCTGGTTATCTCTCGCCTCGACTACTCAATTCCCTCCTCATTGACTTACCTTTACATAGGCTATCCCCCCTTCAGTCCATCATGAATGGTGCTGCCAGGCTCATCCACCTTACAAACCGCTCAGCGTCTGCTACCCTTCTTTGCCAATCCCTCCACTGGCTTCTCACTCACAAAATTAAATTCAAAATACTATCAACAACTAACAAAGCCATCCACAGGGGGGCCGTGTCCAACTTTGGGTATGTGAGGAGCCATTTCTCAGAGCTCCGACCACACTGAGATCCTTTTAATATCCTGATCAGCCTCAGGCTTGAACTTTTTGCTGCCCACCTACCAGAATTGATTGGGGAACATACCGGGCACCTGACCATGGTAAAATATGGCCAGAGTTTGGATCCAATGCCCGTGGAGAGGCTGCCAAGGTTCGCACACGAGGAAACCCAAGATGGCGCCCCCACTCAGGGACGGAACAGCATGATTCTCCAGCCCATGCTGGCCGCCTGTGGACCAAGGGGGACATGGATTGGCTGGATCCATCTGATCCCTTAGCGAATCCCCTGCCTTCTCCCTCGTCTGACCCAGGGGAAAACAGCTCTGGTGCACAGATAAGAGAGCCGATGCTGCTGCAGATTATGGATACCATTGAGAGCTGCCACGCTTCGCTGTCTACACAGATTGAAACCATAAGGGTAGACTTTGCACTCCTAAAGGATGATGTGCATAAAGTTAGACAAAGGGTCACGCAGGCTGAACAGCGCATTAGTGGAGTGGAGGATGACCTCAACCCACTGATGGTGCAGGTGAGAGATATGGGGGCGGACCACAAGTCCCAGGAGGCTAAACTGGGGGATATTGAGGACAGGCTCTGCAGGAATAACCTCAGATTCCTGGGATTCCCAGAAGGCTCGGAGGGAAAACGTCCTGAGGAGTTTCTGTTATCCTGGCTCAAGCAAATCTTTTGTGATGATAGCTTCTTTCACCTGTTTGCCATAGAAAGGGCTCATAGAGTCCACCTGAGGGCCCCCCCCACTAGACAGATATCCTAGACCCATATTGGCCCAATTTCTGTACTTCAGGGATAAAGAAACTATACTGCATAAAGCCCGCAATCTGCCTTAAATGCTGTATAACAAAAACCGCAATTCCATCTTCCCGGATTTCTCAGCTTACTCCTCAACTGCACCTCTGGATCCCTTTACATTACACACCACCCTGCACCTCTGGACCCCTTTACATTACACAGCACCCTGCACCTCTATACATTACACAGCACCCTGCACCTCTGGACCTCTTTACATTACACAGCCCCCTGCACTTCTGGACCCCTTTACATTACACAGGCCCCTGCACCTCTGGACCCCTTTACATGACACAGCACCTCTTTACATTATACAGCACCCTGCATCTCTGGACTCCTTTATATTACACAGCACCCTGCACCTCTGGACCCCTTTACATGACACAGCACCTCTTTACATTACAGAGCAACTTGCCTCTCTGGACTCCTTTACATTACACAGCACCCTGCACCTCTAGACCCCTTTACATTATACAACCCCCACAGCTCTAGACTCCCTGCATGTTACACAGACCCCCCCACAGTACAGACCCCCCTCAGTGCAGACCCCCCCTTCAGTGCAGACCTCCCCCCATTCAGTGCAGACCCCCCCTTCAGTGCAGACCCCCCCATTCAGTGCATACCACCCTTCAGTGCAGACCTCCTATTCAGTGCAGACACCCCTATTCAGTGCAGACACCCCCATTCAATGCAGACCCCCCATTCAGTGCAGACACCCCCTGCAGTACAGACCCCCCTTTAGTGCAGACGCCCCATTCAGTGCAGACCCCCCTGCAGTACAGACCCTCCCATTCATTGCAGACCTCCACCATTCAGTGCAGAACCCCTTCAGTGCGATGTCTGTGTAGTTACAGTTGTATGGCTGAACTTGCATTGGATTTGCACAAAAATACTGACACCAATGATGGGGCACTATTCCTCCCACTGACACCAATGATGGGGCACTATTCCCCCCACTGACACCAATGATGGAGCACTATTCCTCCCACCGATACCAATGATGGGGCACTATTCCTCCCACTGATACCAATGATGGGGCACTATTCCTCCCACTGATACCAATGATGGGACACTATTCCTCCCGCTGACAGCAATGATGGAGCACTATTCCTCCCACTGATACCAATGATGGGGCACTATTCCTCCCACTGATACCAATGATGGGGCACTATTTCTCCCACTGATACCAATGACGGGACACTATTCCTCCAACTGATACCAATGATGGGGCACTATTCCTCCCACTGATACCAATGATGGGACACTATTCCTCCAACTGATACCAATGATGGGACACTATTCCTCCCACTGATACCAATAATGGGACACTATTTCTCCCACTGATACCGATGATGGGACACTATTCCTCCTACTGATACCAATGATGGGACACTAATCCTCCCACTGACACCAATGATGGGACACTATTCCTCTCACTGACACCAATAATGGGGCACTATTCCTCCCACTGATACCAATGATGGGACACTATTCCTCCCACTGATACCAATGATGGGACACTATTCCTCCCACTGATACCAATTATGGGACACTATTCCTCCCACTGATACCAATGATGGGACACTATTCCTCCCACTGATACCAATGATGAAGCACTATTCCTCCCACTGATACCAATTATGGGACACTATTCCTCCCACTGACACCAATGATGGGACACTATTCCTCCCACTGACACCAATGATGAGACACTATTCCTCCCACTGACACCAATGATGGGACACTATTCCTCCCACTAATACCAATGATGGGACACTATTCCTCCCACTGATACCCATGATGGTATACAAAAAGGAAAACTGTAAGCGCAGAGATATGTGTACCTCTATACATGCAACCATCACAGTTCATTAGTCCATATGATGAGCTAAACAATGGCAGATCCTAAAAAGAAATGATGATGGGCAGCAGCTATCCTTAGAGAGAAGCCAGCTCTATAATAGGAAGACAAGGGAACAAAATGGAAGCGCCACCTAAGTGCAATACGTTAAGTAAGATTTAATCACACAGCAACTAATGCACTTACAGGACTGTGAATAAAATCAGGCTCATCTGTGCTGTGGACACAAGGTGCAACCCAATCACTGGTCCATCCTAATCCACGGGGAGGTGGTTGTGGAAGATGTGCAGTCTTTTCCTGTGGCCACCAGGAAGACAGCCAGGTCTGACGTGGAACGCAGGTAGAAAGCAGGTCACAGAAGAAGAATATCAGTATAGTATATCAGCAGAATATCAGAAAGCAGAAGAAAAATATCAGTTCTGCAAAATGATACTTTGTTAATAGTTTTATTAGTATGATATTCAATGTTCCTCTCTTGGATACATCAACATATCCTCCAGAGAACCTCATGATTTAATCTTCCAACCGCGGTTATCAGCTGCCAGAATCAGATTGGGAAATGGTTTTCTTAGTAACTCTTATCTTTTCAATCACAAGTGGGGAAAAAAAACATTTCATTTTCTTGCCTTATATACATATATATATATATATACAGTGCGAAGTATCGCAAAGCTCTCTTCCTTTTTATTTGTTGCAAATTCGAAATGGAGCAACCTGCGAAGCTTGCAGCTGTTTTTCTCGGAATATGTTTTATCTTCACGGCTTTTCCTTGCGTTTCTTCAACGAGAGTTTACAACCCCCAAACTTATCATCAAACAAATCACCGAATTACTAAAACATCTGACAGAGGAACTGAAACATTTGGTAAGAGAAGCCTTCAAGATCCCAGAGATCATTTCTAATAGCGATGAGAAGATGGTGAATAAGAACGGGAAGACTTCAATTATGTAAAGTTATATGATGCGATTTTGTTTGTCGGTTTTTATTCTAGGCAAATCATTCAGAACACTTCAGAGTGGAGGGTCCAACAAAAAACACTTGGGTAAGATTTGTAAAATGTTACTTAACCACTTCAGCCCCGGAAAGTTTACCCTCCCCCACCCCCCTTCACAACAAGGCCATTTATTGCGACACAGCACTGCGTTACTTTAACTGACAATTGCGCGGTCGTGTGACGCTGTACCCAAATAAAATTCACGTCCTTTTTTTTTTTTTTTTTAAATAGAGATTTCTTTTGGTTGTAATTGATCACCTCTGCGTTTTTTATTTTTTGTGCTATAAACAAAGATAGACGATTTTGAAAAAAAAAAACAAAAAAAATATTTTTTTACTTTCCGCTATAAAACATTCAATCAAAAAAAAAAAATCGAATTCCTTCATCAGTTTAGGGCGATATGTATTCTGCTATATGTTTTTGTTAAAAAAAAAATAAATCCCAATAAGCGTATGTTGATTTGGTTTGCACAAGTTATATCGCCTACAAGCTATGGGATATTTTTATGGCATTTTTATTATTAGGTAACGGCCAGCGATCAGCGATTTTTAGCAGGACTGCGACATTGCGGTAGGACAAATGGGACACTAAGAGACACTTTTTTTGGGACCAGTGATAGCAATACAGTGATCAGTGCTAGATATATGCACTGTCACTGTACTAATGACATTGGCAAGGTAGGGGTTAACATCAGGGGCGATCGAGGGGCTAAGTGCGCTCCTGGGGAAAATATATATCCAAAAAGTATACCGCTAAAATAAAGTATATACAGACAAATAGCACAAAATAACCCAAAAAAGAAAATGCAGCGCTTACATATATAGTTAAAAATAATAATATAATATATGCGTGACCAAATATAACACAATATGAGTGTAAAAACACAAGTGGGATATAAAAACAAAAAAATGAATGAATAAATAATGTCCACCAATGTGAAAAAAAGTGTACAAAACAGGAGGGGAGGGGTCGAGCGCTGCCAACATCATTGCGCTAATCCATGTCTCTGTAAGAGCCCTTTTATCTACATTTAAAATGTGAATGTTTCTGTTTATCCTCTTTTTTTAATTTAAAATACATTTTTTAACCACTTAAGGACCGAGCCTCTTTTTGAGATTTGTTGTTTACAAATTAAAAACATTTTGTTTTGCTAGAAAATTACTTAGAACCCCCAAACATTATACATTTTTCTTTCTAACACACTAGAGAATAAAATGGCGGTCATTACAATACTTTCTGTCACACCGTATTTGCGCAGCGGTCTTACAAGTGCACTTTTTTTTAAAAAAAAAACACTTTTTTGAATCAAAAAATAAGACAGCAGTAAAGTTAGCCCAATTTTTTTTTATATTGTGAAAGATAATATTACACCGAGTAAATTGATACCCAACATGTCATGCTTCAAAGTTGCGCCCGCTCGTGGAATGGCGACAAACTTTTACCCTTAAAAATCTCCATAGGCAACGTTTAAAAAATTCTACAGGTTGTACATTTTTTAAGTTACAGAGGAGGTGTAGGGCTAGAATTATTGCTCTCGCTCTACCGATCGCGGCGATACCTCGCATGTGTGGTTTGAACACGGTTTTCATATGCGGGCGCTACTCACGTATGCGTTCGCTTCTGCACGCGAGCTCAACGGGACGGGGTGCATTTAATTTTTTTTTATTTTCTTATTTATTTTACCTTTTATTTATACACTGTTCTTTAAAAAAAAAATTGTGTAACTTTTATTCCTATTACAAGGAATGTAAAGAGCCCTTGTAATAGAAAAAAAGCATGACAGGTCCTCTTAAATATGAGATTTGAGGTCAAAAAGATCTCACTTCTCATATTTACACTAAAATGTAATAAAAAAGAAAAAAAAATTGTCATTTAACATTTAAAAAAAAAAATGTCCCTTTAAGAGCTATGGGCAGAAGTGACGTTTTGACGTTGCTTCTGCCCAGCAATGGTATGGAGACGGTCACTTTTCTCCATGTCAGGCTAGGGAGAGGATCTGATCACCTCCCCCGCTACTGACAGCTCCGGTAAGCGCAACAGGGCACTGAAGCGCGGCGGCCGAGCCCTCTCCCGCCGCCGATAAAATTGATCTCGCGGCGAATCCGCCACAGGAACCACTATTATCGGAAACCGGAAAAAAAGAGGATACCGGGGTTATGGTAGCTAGCTGCCACGGAACCTGTCCTGTTATACCGCTGTATGGTCTTGGCCACCGTGCTGCAGCTCAGTTTCAGGGTCTTGGCAATCTTCTTATAGCCTAGGCCATCTTTATGTAGAGCAACAATTCTTTATTTCAGATCCTCAGAGAGTTCTTTGCCATGAGATGCCATGTTGTACTTCCAGTGACCAGTATGAGAGAGTGAGAGCGATAACACCAAATTTAACACACCTGCTCCCCATTCACACCTGAGACCTTGTAACACTAACGAGTCACATGACACCGGGGGAGGGAAAATGGCTAATTGGGCCCAATTTGGACGTTTTCACTTAGGGGTGTACTGACTTTTGTTGCCAGCGGTTTAGACATTAATGGCTGTGTGTTGAGTTATTTTGAGGGGACAGCAAATTTACACTGTTATACAAGCTGCACACTCACTACTTTACATTGTAGACAAGTGTCATTTCTTCAGTGTTGTCACATGAAAAGATAGAAGAAAAGATTTACACAAATGTCACTGAGGGGTGTACTTACTTTTGTGAGATAATGTATATAGCCCATAGATTGGGGACTCTACAACTTTCCTACAGACTAAATAATATACACTGATTTGGGTTATTTTCACCAAAGAAATGGAGCAGAATACATTTTGGGCTAAATTTATGAAGAATAATTATTTTTTGCCACATTTTATAACCGAAACAAAGAAAAACACATTTTTCTTTCAAAATGTCAGTCTCTTTTTGTTTATTTAGCAACAAATAAAAAACCCCAGTGGTGATTAAATAGCACCAAAAGAAAGCTCTATTTGTGTGAAGAAAATTATAAAAAGATCACACGGGTACAGTGTTGCATGACTGCGCAATTGTCTTTTAAAATGTGGCAGCGCTGAAAGCTGAAAACTGGCCTGGGTGGGGGGGGGTGTATGTGCCCGGTATTGAAGGGGTTAAGTAGGAAACAAAAAAACAAATTAAAAAAAAGAAAGATTTATTCAAAATATAATACAATATTATTATTTTATTATTATATTTATTAATATTATATAATAATTTTATCTAAAAAAAAAGAAAATGATTTATTCATAATATAAAAAAAATTATTATTTTATTTTTATATTTATTAATATTATATAATATTACCAAAAAAAAAAGAAAATTATTTATTCATAATATAAAACATTATTATTATTTTTATATTTATTAATATTATATAATAATATTATCTAAAAAAAAAAAAAAGATTTATTCATAATATAAAAAAAATATTATTTTTTTATTTTTATATTTATTAATATTATATAATAATATTATCTAAAAAAAAAGATTTATTCATAATATAAAACAATATTATTATTTTATTATTATATTTATTAATATTATATAATAATATCTAAAAAAAAAAGAAAATTATTTATTCATAATATAAAACATTATTATTATTTTTATATTTATTAATATTATATAATAATATTATCTAAAAAAAGAAAACGATGTATTCATAATTTAAAACAATATTATTATTTTATTATTATTTTAAATAATATTATATAATAATATTATCTAAAAAAAAAACGATTTATTCATAATATAAAACAATATTATTATTTTTATATTTATTAATATTATATAATAATATTATCTAAAAAAAGAAAAGATTTATTCATAATATAAAACAATATTATTATTTTATTTTTATATTTATTAATATTATATAATATTTATTATCTAAAAAAAAATAAAAGATTTATCCATAATATAAAACAATATTATTATTTTATTATTATATTTATTAATATTATGTACTAATATTATCTAAAAAAAACCCCGATTTATTCATAATATAAAACAATATTATTATTTTATTTTTATATTTATTAATATTATATAATAATATAATCTAAAAAAAAAGAAAACAATTTATTCATAATATAAAACAATATTATTATTTTATTATTATATTTATTAATATTATATAATAATATTATCTTAAAAAAGAGAACACGATTTATTCATAATATAAAACAATATTATTATTATATTATTATATTTATTAGTATTATATAATAATAGTATCTAAAATAAATAATATTTCTTTGATCCACGTTTTTGCATCTAAAATGTATTAATGTATTATATACTGGTATTTGTATTTTTCTTCTTGCGTGCATTGGTGGAGGAGACTGGATCAAGAACCAAATATTTTAGCAGATGCAGTGGGTCCCGTTCTGTTAGGTTTGACTTGGTTTTCCTTCATCCAAAAAAAACAAACAAACAAAAAAAAAACAAAAAAAAGCAAACAATTTTTCCCCGAATTTTTTTCAGATACACTAAAGGCTTAGACGAGTTAAACGCTAAGCTAAATGCTATTAAGCTATTTTTCTCTCCAGGTTGAATGTTCTTTAAGACAGATTAGCGGGCATCAGGAAAATAACACATTATGACCACCAGTTGGCTCTGATGACCATAGAAAATAATTATTTACTGTGTTTGTCAGCGCCATCTAGTGGCCACAATGTAGAATTTTCTTGATTCACTCTGAAGAACATTGGAACCTAGTCCAATAACATTTCATTTTGCTCCCATTCGCACAGAACGAATGAACGTTGTCTGTGCAGTTTCATAGGATGAATAGCCCTGCGATTGTTTGTATTAATACCCCCCATAGTGGTGATGAGATACAAGGTACAGTTCAGTGTATTCCACAGATATTAGCGCTGCACATTTATGTTTAGCACCTGATGCAAGAAAATTACAGACTTTTCTGTCTTTTTTTTTTTATTTCCTTCAGGAGAATGATATAAATTGCACAGGATCATTTCTAGATATATTTACAAATGGAACAGAAGCCATCTCTGGTAAATTCTCAGATAATAGTGTAACCCGTATGAGTAGGAGAATAAGTAAGTGCGTGGAACACCTGGAGGACACAGATTGTACAAAGCTGAAGGTAAGCCGTGTATATTCACTTTATAAACAGAATTTCACTTGCCACACAGCAAATGTCACAAATAATCCCCATAATGTGTCTAATATGTGTATTTCCTATGATCATCAGCTCCATCTAGGGGCCATAATGTGGCATTTTCCATTTTGAGGTATTTCTATAAAATACCATATTATGGCCACTAGATGGAGCCGATGTATCCTAATCTCCGAATGAAATAGTAACGAAAAGATTAAAATTTGTTTCTTTTTTTGTTTTGTTTTCTAACGAATTCCAACTTTTCAGAACGATTAGAATTCGGATCGGTCGAAAAAAAAAACTATTTGAACAAATTTTCCAATTGGAAAACGATTTGAGTTCTAATTCGGGAAAAATTTGAATCGATTTGAATACGAATAAACAAAGCGAATTCTGATTAAACAAATTTATGTAAATAACGAATGGAAACGAAACATTTTTTTTTATTTTTTCGTTCTGCACATGTCTAGTCCCACACTGCCAGCGGATCCTGCGGGTGCAGCGCTATATTAGTCCCCCTTACATCAGAGTCCCTCTTACATGAGAGTACTTTTGCCGTAACTTGGGGACCCCCCTGCTCCGGTCAGTAGGGGGTAGATATGTGCAATTCATTTCGTTCTGAATTTGTCTTTTAACCAATTTTGACAAATCCGTTAATTCGGAAAACAAACAAATTAACAAAAAACCCGTTTAACGATTTTTTTCCCCGAATATTCGTAAATTTGTAAGTTTGGAAATTCAGAAATTAAAAAAATTTTAAATTAGAAAATCTGAAAACCCGATAATTCGAAAATCTGAAATATTAACTAACTATTGAATTATAGGTATTGGAATTTCCTTTCAAATCTGGCTGTTATGAAAGTAACCAATACGAATTTATCCGAATTTACGAATGATCCAAAATAACGAAATAACTAATGGAACGTAAGGAATTAATAATAATAAATAACAATAATAATAAAACCTTTTTATTATTATTATTATTCATTATTAATTCGATCCGTTGCATTTGTTTAGATGCGGCATTCGTTATTTCAGATAATTCATAACTTCGGATAAATTCGTATTCGTTGTGCTCACTAACAGCCACATTTGAAAGGAAACTCCATCACCTATAATTTATTAGTTAGTTATTATTAGTTAGTAAGTTAGTTGCTTATTTTCGAATTTATGAATTTAAGAAATTTTTGAATTTACGAATTTTTTATTTACGAACGTACAAATTTTTGAAATTACGAATTAATTCGGAAAACAAACAAATTAACAAAAAACCTGTTTAACCTTTTTTTTTTCCCGAATATTCGTAAATTTGTAGATTTGGAAACTCAGAAATTAAAACATTTTAAAATTAGAAAATCCGAAAACCCGATAATTTGAAAATCTGAAATAATAACTAACTATTAAATTATAGGTATTGGAATTTCCTTTCAAATCTGGCTGTTATGAAAGTAACCAATACAAATTTATCCGAATTTACGAATTACCGTATTTATCGGCGTATAACACGCACTTTTTTCCCCGTAAAATCAGGGGGAAATCGTGGGTGCGTGTTATACGCCGATCCCTGCTATTTTGTGATCTATCGGAGCGATCGACGCGATCGCCGCCGACACTCACATAGCGTGTATTTTTAAATATGGCGCCGCGGAGTTCGGAGGGACTCGGCTGCGCTCGTTCAGCTGAACGAGCGCCGCCGAGAACACAGTGACTGGGCGGAGCCGAGATACACATAGCCGAGGGTTCTCGGCTCTTCTCGGCGCCGTTCACAGTCCCGCCCAGTCCCGCCATTGGACCTCTGTTATGTCCATCACTCATAGGGACTGGGCGTGACTGTGAACGGCGCCGAGAAGAGCCGAGAACCCTCGGCTATGTGTATCTCAGCCCTGCCCAGTCAATGTGTTCTCGGCGGCGCTCGTTCAGCTGAACGAGCGCCGCAGAGTCCCTCCGGACTCCGCGGCGCCATATTTAAAAATACACACTAAACTTGTGTATGTCGGCGGCACTGGGGACAAGGCTGCACTGACCACTGGGGACAAGGCTGCACTGACCACTGGGGACAAGGCTGCACTGACCACTGGGGACAAGGCTGCACTGGGGCAAAGCTGCACTGACAAGGCTGCAGATGAACACTGATAAGGCTGCATTGATGGGCATTTAAATGTAAGTTTTTTTTTCCTTAAACTTCCCTCCTAAACTTGGGGCGCGTGTTATACGCCGATAAATACGGTAAATAAGAAAAAAATAAATAAAAAATTTAAGCGCCCCATCCGTCTGTGCTTGCGCACAAAAGCGAAGGTATACGTAAGTCGCGCCCGCAAATGTAAACAGTGTTCAAACCACACATGTGAGGCATCGCCGCGATCGTTAGAGTGAGAGAAATAATTGTAGCCCCAGACCTCATCTGTAACTCTAAACAGGTAACCTGTAGAAATGTTTAAAGCGTCGCCCATGGAGATTTGTAAGTACTGTAGTTAATTTTAAAGCGTGACATGTTGGGTATCGATTTACTCGGCGTAACATAAAAAAAAAAAATAGGGTTAACTTTGCTGTGTTTTTTTTTTTTTTTTTTAATTCTTGAAAGTGTTTTTCTTCCAAAAAAAAGCATTTGAAAGAGAGCTCTGCAAATACAGTGTGACATAAAATATTGAAACAATCCACATTTTATTCTCCAGGGTCTCTGCTAAAAATATATATATATACATAAAATATGTGGGGGTTCTAAGTAATTTTCTAACAAAAAATATGGATTTTAACTTGTAAGCAACAAATGTCAGAAAAAGGCTTAGGCGTGAAGGGGTTAAAGTCCTGCACATTTTTGGGTTCTAGTATTTATGGGAGCTAGGTGTATTCCCTCTTTTTATGGAAACGCATCAATAAAAAGATTTATGTTTTGATCCACGCTTTCAGTGAGTGCGTTGATACGCTTGACAATTTCATATTATGTAGATGAAGTTGATTACGTTAAAGTATATGGACGTGATCAACACTGCAATAAGGGTGTATATTTCCGTGTTTTTTTTTTTTTATCCCCATTTAATCAATGAAAATAAAGTGATATATTGTAAAGGTTTTAATTAGACCAGCATGTAAATTTACTGCAGCATGAATGCAAACATTAGCCAAAGATAAATGTATGATTTTTTTATTTTTTTTTTTGTTTACATTTTGAAAAATTGCATTTATCATAAAAAAAAAAGTTGTTTAAGAAAGCAAGACTCAGATAGCACTTTATTGGCCTTAATACTTGGAATGTCTCTCAATCCAGCCATGACTTGACCAAGACTCAACGGTACTCAAGAGCAGCAGATTGCGAGTAGATACAAGAGGATTGGTTTGCCCAGAGATTCTGCCCAGGTTGCGGATGTGGATTCTTAGATGGAAGTCTTGTCTGATCTCTAGATCAGTAGTTCTCAACCTCAGTCCTCAAGTACCCCCCAACGGGCCATGGTTTGGGAACTTCCCTTAGATAACAATAAAATAGCTCTTATCAATACCATGTCACTGATAATGATTTAAGGCAGCTGTGCAAAGTAAAGGAAAACATGGCCTGTAGGGGGGTACTTGAGGACTAAGTTTGAGAACCACTGCTCTAGATGACCTGATCCACCATCATCTTCCCCTAAAATGTAACCTGCCACTCCCTCTGTTGACTAGGGCACCTCCTGTCGAGGGTTATCCAGTACTATCCCACCTCCAGCTAAAACTTTATTTCATATTTTAACACTTGTATAGATTGTTTTGTTAATGTTTTACTTCTGCCCATGACCCTGCAGGGGTGTATTCACCTTCCCGTCATTGTGACAGCCTCTGCCAGCAGGACAAGGACCAAAGGAAGTGGTTGTCAATGGCACAGGAAGAAACCAATGGTAAGTAAACTTGACTGACCAAACCCTTCTCTATTTTACTGAAGCAAATTGTTTTGTTGCAGTGTGTGTACCCGCCGGAGAGACTTCTTATTGTGTCCTGTGTCTTTCTCCAAGGAGGACTCAAAATGGCAAAGCCACCAACATTAATTGTCTGGAAGATGAAACAAGAAAAGTGCCGAGGAGCGAATAAGCAGCAGCACCACTCCATTGTGATCACACAATATATTTTAAGTCCTGAAGAATGGGGAGACTTTTCTACCCCCAAAATGTGTTGGATGTTTTATATTATCTTTTTTATGAACAAACACCATTATTAAAAACAAAAACTTTGGAATCTTACTCCTTTTGTGCTGGAGCTCGCATTGGAATTATTACACATTCATCAAGACGGGATCCCTATTGGTTAACTGAACATCTAAGAGGAAGCAAGGGATGCTTTTGTTCCAAGAGATTCCCTAGTGAACTTGCATAAGGGAGTTAAATTTAGAGGCTGTGTGGAATTGAATGGTACCCATGTGGACAACAACACTAGTGAACTTGCTAGGTATGGAGCCTTTGCTCCTGGAGTTACTGAAATTGTTATAGTACTTTCAGAATCTCTGCCAGAACTTCCAATGAATGGTACCTGCCAAATCCCTGCCAGGAAATCCCTGAACTGATTCTGGGAGAGTTCTCCAATGGATATTTCCAAAGCATATTTAAGCACCAGCCTTTGAATTGTTCGAAATGGCTGGTGCCCTGTCCTATCACCAGCTATGTTTTGTTATTACACTTTCTCATTGCCTTGCTTGTTGTTGACCCAGATTGACCTGACTACTTTCTAGCCTGCTTGCTGCCCACAACCTCTGTCTGAACCTGACTACACTCGTCTGCCGCCTGCACACAACCTCTGTCTGAACCTGACTACACTCTTGTCTGCCGGCTGCCCAAAACCTCTGAACCTGATTACTCTCCTATCTGCCGCCTGCCTACAACTTCTGCCCAGACCTGACTACTTTCTTGTCTGCTGCCTGTCTATGACCTCTGACTTCACCTGACCACTCTCTTGTCTGTTGCCTACCCATGACCTCTTGTTGGACCTGACTACTCTCTTGTCTGCTGCCTGCCCATGACCTCTGTCTGGACCTGACTACACTCTTGTCTGCCACCTGCACACAGCCTCTACCTCAACCTGACTACTACTTTCTGCTGCCTGCCCACAACCTCTGTCTGAACCTGACTACACTCCTTTCTGCTGCCTGTCCACAACCTCTGAACCTGATTACTCTCTTGTCTGCTGCCTGCTTACAACTTCTGCCCAGACCTGACTAATTTCTTGTCTGCTGCCTGCCTATGACCTCTGTCTGAACCTGACCACTCTCTTGTTTGCTGCCTGCCCATGACCTCTGTCTGAACCTGACCACTCTCTTGTCTGCTGCCTGCCCATGACCTCTGTCTGGACCTGACTACACTCTTGTCTGCTGCCTGCACACAGCCTCTGTCTCAACCTGACCACTCTCCTTTCTGCTGCCTGCCCACAACCTCTGTCTAAACCCGACTACACTCCTTTCTGCTGCCTGCCACAACCTCTGAACCTGACTACTTTCTTGTCTGCTGCCTGCCTACAACTTCTGTCCAGACCTGACTACTTTCTTGTCTGCTGCCTGCCTATGACCTCTGTCTGGACCTGACCACTCTCTTGTCTGCTGCCCGCCCATTACCCCTGTCTGAACCTGACCACTCTCTTGTCTGCTGCCTGCACACAACCTCTGTCTGAACCTGACTGCTCTTCTTTCTGCTGCCTGCTCACAACCTCTGTCTGAACCTGACTACTCTCTTGTCTGCTGCCTGCACACAACCTCTGAACCCGATTACTCTCTTGTCTGCCGCCTGCTTACGACTTCTGCCCAGACCTGACTACTTTTTTGTCTGCTGCCTGCCTATGACCTTTATAAGCAAGACGAAGTCTTGTTAGACGAAACGCGTCGGGGGGACTCCACTGCTGCCTTCATTTTACATACAAGCGCTTTTTTATCTTCTTAAATGTAAGTGTATTTCTTTTATATTAAAATCAGTGTGTTTACGGAATTACACTATGTGGCCCCTTTTTTATTCCATATGGGCCGCACTCTGGGATATATGATTACCTGTGTGGAGAGGACATTTCCATGAAATCTTCTGGGACTCCTATACCTCCAGGTTGCCAAGATCCCCCCCCTCATTGCCGGTGGGCAATACAAGCTGGTTTTGACCCTTACAGTATATGCTGTTTTGGGTTCAAACCCTCCGGTAAGCCTCCAATCATATTGGCTGTGGGAACTTCACATGTTTTCATATAGGACACTGTGGTAGATTGTGTTCAGCTTTGCCGGATATCAGTAAATTTTTTATATATGATTGATGAACAACCAGAAATCAGTACTATATATCTTAGCTTATGTCTTTTCGGGTGTGGACAGCCCAATTTGTTTTTATTTTGGTGACGGCATTTTCACCATTCTCACAGCTAGTGACCATAATGGTCCTATTCACATATGGACTACAATGATGGATGTTTTATGTTAGTTCAAGACACGTTAAGCTTGTTTGTTCATTTCACTTGTGTACATTTATTGTATATTTATCAATTTTTTCACTTTCTAGCGCTACACTTTGTTTCACTGCCTATGACCTTTGTCTGGACCTGACTACTCTCTTGTCTGCTCCCTGCCGACAACCCCTGCCCAAATTTTACTACTCTTCTAGCATCTCGTTTATAGTCTCCCCACCATAGCAATTCTGTTCCAGCTTACTCCCTGGTTGGGGCAATCCTAAGGGCCACAACCTAGCGACAGCTTACAGTGAAGACAACTGGGACCACTAGGTGTTCTGGCCTGCAGTATATTCACCATCAGGAGCTCTGGTGAAGGCCAGCTGTCATTTGAACTCCATGCCTAGAGTGAGCCCACGTAACCTACCACATAAACCTCCCGGGGGAGCTATAACAGAGATAAAATATAAAATTCATCAATGTTTATGCTAAGCTTAAAACAAATGGCACCACATTCCTAATAGTGTGATAAATTATGCAAAGTGTGGATGGGAGATTTTTTGTATCAAACACCAACAAAAGGAGAAGTATTTGTGTTTGGTACTAAAAAAATTCTATTCGTATTTTGCAGAATTTATCATAACTACTTAAAGACCAACTCCAGACAGTTTTTAAATTCTGGATAAATAAAGTATAAATGGGATAGAACCTCTGAAATAATTTTACTGCTGTCTGTTTCTCCATGATAGATTTCCTCTTACTTCCTGTCCAGGGGGTACAGGAAGAGATGAAATAGTACCAACTAAAAAAACTGATTTTTTTGGGGCTAAAATTGGGCCTGTTACCTGTTGCCATAGCAGGTAGTGAAATAATTTGACAAATATTGGGAAAAAAATCTAAACTCTGTCAAGATCCAATCTGGTGACTCAGCAAAGTGAATTCTAAATATACAATGCATCCCGGAAAGTATTGGCAGCGCTTCACTTTTTCCACATTTTGTTATGTTACAGCCTTATTCCAAACTGGATTCAATTAATCATTTTCCTCAAAATTCTAAAAACAATCCCCCATAATGACAACGCGAGAGAAGATTGTTTTGAAATCTTTGCAAATTTATTAAAAAGAAAAAAATAACATGTGCATAAGTATCACAGCCTTCATGAGATGCACCTGTGTATGGTAGAGTTGTCCTTCAGTGAAGTATTGTGGGACAAAATCCTTACTATACTGTATATGATGAGTATACAATGAGTGCTATGCAGGGAAGGGGAAATGTACCTGGGTTTGGTCCAAGCAGGGTTCAGTGTACCATGCATCCGGAAAGTATTCACATCGCTTCACTTTTTCCACATTTTGTTATGTTACAGCCTTATTTCAAAATGGATTAAATTCATTATTTTTCTCAAAATTCTACAAACAATCCCTCATAATGACAACGTGAGAGAAGTTTGTTTGAAATCTTTGCAAATTTATTAAAAATAAAAAACGAAAAAAATCCCATGTACATAAGTATCACAGACTCCTACATAATTATCACAGGCTCCTCCCATGTACAGAAGTATCACAGACTCCTCCCATGTACAGAAGTATCACAGACTCCTCCCATGTACAGAAGTATCACAGGCTCCTCCCATGTACATAAGTATCAGACTCCTCCCATGTACATAAGTATCACAGACTCCTCCCATGTACAGAAGTATCACAGGCTCCTCCCATGTACATAAGTATCACAGGCTCCTCCCATGTACAGAAGTATCACAGACTCCTCCCATGTACAGAAGTATCACAGGCTCCTCCCATGTACAGAAGTATCAGACTCCTCCCATGTACAGGCTCCTTCCATGTACATAAGTATCACAGACTCCTCCCATGTACATAAGTATCAAACTATAAACATGGGAGGAGCCTGTGATACTTGTGTACATGGGAGGAGCCTGTGATACTTATGTACATAGGAGGAGTCTGTGATATTTATGTACATGGGAGGAGCCTGTGATACTTATGAGATACTTATGTACATGGGATTTTTTTATTTTTAATAAATTTGCAAAGATTTCTAACAAACTTCTTTCACGTTGTCATTATGGGGGATGTTTGTAGAATTGTGAGGAAAATAATGAATTTAATCCATTTTGGAATAAGGCTGTAACATAACAAAGGGTGGAAGAAGTGAATACTTTTCGGATGCACTGTATCATCTCTGATTATGGGCTTTGCTAATAATGAAAGTGAATGGGTTCTGTGAGGAAGTGGATAATATATAACAAAGGCAATCATTTTGTTTTCCCACAATCCTTTAGCACTTCACATTTACTTTAGTGACCATAAATGAGTAAAGCTGATTCTTGGCCGTGTAAAAGAGTTGGGAAGTTCCCCGTATCATGGAGACATTTTGACTATATACCCAACAACGTTACTGTAGTTTGCAAGATTACAAATAATTTTTTAGCACATTTCTTCCAGCGATGCTTCGCCGAGTACAGCCAGGGGACACTTTGATAATTCTAGATTTTGCCACAAATACTTCTCATAAAAGCCCAACTACTTACAGTGGGGGAAATAATGATTGGCTCCCCTGCAGATTGTGTAAAATTTGCCCACTTACAAAGAAATGAAGGGTCTATAATTTTTATCATGGGTGTATTTTATACGACAGAAACAGAACATCAACCAAAAATCCAGAAAAAAAACATGATACAAATGTTATAAATGGAGTTCAGTGAGTAAAACATGACTTAGTAGTTGGTGGAGAAACCCTTGTTGGCGATCACAGAGGTCAGATGTTTCTTGTAGTTGGTGACCAGGTTTGCACACATCTCGGGAGGGATTTTGGTCCACTCTTCTTTATTCATCTTCTCTAAATCCTTTAAGATTTCTTGGCTGTCTCTTGGCAACGCCAAGTTTCAGCTCCCTCCATACATTTTCTATAGGATTAAGATCTGGAGACTGATTAGGCCACTCCATGACCTTAATGTGCTTCTTCTTGAGCCACTCCTTTGTTGCCTTGGAGGTATGTTTTGGGTCATTGTCATGCTGGAAGACCCATCCATGACCCATCTTCAGTGTTCTGGCTGAGGGAAGAAGGTTCTCATCCAAGATTTTACAATACATGGCCCTGTCCATTGGCCTCTCGATGCGGCAAAGTCGGCCTGTACCTTTATCAGAGAGACAGAACCAAAGCACCATGTTTCCACCTCCATGTGTGACTGTAGGGATGCTGTTCTTAGGGTCATAGTCAGCATTTTTCTTACTCCAAACACGGCAAGCTAAAGCGTAACTCCACTTTTCTTGAGGAAGGAAACATCCCCCTCTGGGTGATCTCTGTACATTGCAAGGATTATAACAACCTTTGTTGCAGATTCCTACCATTTGTTATTCTGAAGAAATCCCTGCGAGTTTCTCTGTGCCCATGTGGGAAAATGAATCTAATGGGAGTGTTTTAATAATTCTCAATCAGCTGTGGCACCTGCAGGGCACTAATGAGGAAATCTGCTGGGCCTGCATGCCTTTTAGACGTGTTCCTATTGGGAGTATCTCACCAAAAATGACATTTTTGTTGCAGGGGATGCCTGAAATCTGACTTGCATCTTAGTGCCGACCCCATGTTTCTGGGGTGAGTTCAGTGCACATTCTGTCTACAGAACAACTCCAGGTGGCCATATTGCATTTTCAGAAAATCACAGCGGCTGCAGGTTGAAAAGGCTGCATTGATGGGCACTGATCAGGCTGCATTAATGGGCAATGGCGGGGCTGCAAATGGGCACTGCTCAGGCTGCATTGATGGGCAATGGTGAGGCTGCAGATGGGCACTGATCAGGCTGCATTGATGGGCAATGGCGGGGCTGCAGATGGGCACTGATCAGTCTGCATTAATGGGCAATGGTGAGGCTGCAGGTGGGCACTGATCAGGCTGCATTGATGGGCACTGATCAGGCTGCATTAATGGGCAATGGCGGGGCTGCAGATGGGCACTGATCAGGCTGCATTGATGGGCACTGATCAGGCTGCATTAATGGGCAATGGTGAGGCTGCAGATGGGCACTGATCAGGCTGCATTGATGGGCACTGATCAGGCTGCATTGATGGGCAATGGTGAGGCCGCAGATGGGCACTGATCGGGCTGCATTGATGGGCACTGATAAGACTGCATTGATGGGCAATGGCGGGGCTGCAGATGGGCACTGAGTAGGCTGCATTGATGGGCAATGGCGGGGCTGCAGATGGGCACTGCTCAGGCTGCATTGACGGGCAATGGTGAGGCTGCAGATGGGCACTGATCGGGCTGCATTGATGGGCACTGATAAGGCTGCATTGATGGGCAATGGTGGTGCTGCAGATGGGCACTGATTAGGCTGCATTGATGGGCAATGGTGGGGCTGCAGATGGACACTGATCAGGCTGCATTGATGGGCAATCGCGGGGCTGCAGATGGGCACTGATCAGGCTGCATTGATGGGCACTGATCAGGCTGCATTGATTGGTAATTATCAGGCTGCATTGATGGACAATGGTGAGGCTGCAGATGGGCACTGATCAGGCTGCATTAATGGGCAATGGTGAGGCTGCAGATGGGCACTGATCAGGCTGCATTAATGGGCAATGGTGAGGCTGCAGATGGGCACTGATCAGGCTGCATTAATGGGCAATGGTGAGGCTGCAGATGGGCACTGATCGGGCTGCAGTGATGGGCACTGATAAGGCTTTGTTGTTATTCTGTCTCTCACTGTTAAAATAAACCAACCATTAAAATTATGGACTGATCATTTCTTTGTCAGTGGGCACACATACAAAATCAGAAGGGGAACACACAAGCATTTACCTTTTAGAATCACTTTGACAAACATATCATGAGGTTTTCTCAAATTTGACTGCAAAAGTGGAAATACACTTTAAGCCCAGACAAGAATTGAGGTAAAATGTGCAGAACTGGGCTACTGACAGCATTTAAAAAAAAAACGATGGGCTGCAGAGACAAACTGCTATTTTCTTGTGTAAATACTTCCTATTGCTATGTTGAATTATGGACAATCCTTTGTTTATGACTATTAGGCTATACAAGAAGACATAATGTAAGCCATGATATGAAATGCCAACACTTTTAGATTTGTCAAAGGAAAATAATTATCCTAAAAAGAGCATGTAGGCAAGGCCATTAATGTGGGCATAACGTTTCACCCGGCTACCACTAAAAGGCCTCATGCCCTAAGTGAATGTAAGGTCATAGAGTCCCTGCTCCTGAAAGGAACAAAAATAAGTCTACAGTACCAAGACAGACACTTCACTGGCATTCCTCCAAGCTGAGCCAGGTACTAATCCAAAGGATAGGCCATTGGCAATAATAAGAGAAGAGTCCAACATGCATGCAAAACTTTACTGTCTAACTGATGGCTCCCCCTGAAGGGGCCGCTGAAAGTAGACAGGTTCTCTCTAGATAGCATAGAGACTGTCAATCTCACAAGCTTAGTCCCAATTACACTGACCATTAAAGCTCAGCCTAGGAGGAAGGGTTTAACAGTAGGAAGGACCTGAGCAGAATGTTCTTTCCTCGGCAGGAAGGGTTCCAGGACTCCTTGGATTTCTGCCCCTGGGAGAAGGTTCACGGGATATTCCAAAATGATCAGCAACAACAACAAGAAGACAAACTTCTCTCTAGTCCCTCAATACAACTTCTCTGGAGGTAGCAGGGAAGAGTCTGTAGATTTAGGGCATCACAGCTGCAGACCATAGGGCAATCTCTGGCCCCCGATTCCCTTCCGCTTTGCTCAACTATTAGTCCCTAGTAAGATCTTTACTCAGTGTCCCAGGAGCTATCTGCCAAGCCAGCCTCTACAGGTAGATCCACAGTGAGGGATAGAACCAAGGCCTTCTCCAGACCAGGACCAGGACTTTGTAATAGTGTACATCTTCTGCAAGGCTCCTCAGGATAGCAGCCGCTGCAACCCAAACAGTAGTCTCTTGTCTCAGTGAACCTTCTCCTGGGGCAGAAATCCAAGGAGTCCTGGAACCCCCCCTGTCAAGGAAAAATCAATCTGCTCAGGTCTCCTGTCTATTTATCACCTCCCCAACCACCTTCTGAATGACCCCTTCCAGGGATTGACTAAGGCATGATAAGAATCCCCCCCCCTATACTCTGGAAGCTTCTTCCAGAGGCAGGGGGGAGCAGTCAAACTCTCAGCTCAGGAACCCTGATCAGACCAAAACAACCACTCCACTCACTACAGTGGAGCCAAAAACGAAATTTACCTAGCAGCCTGACTAGGAGGGAGCTACACAACTTCAAGGTGGATAATCCCAGTGCCCAGGCGTGGTGGCCAGGCACTAAAGCATTGTGTACAAGTTCTGGGTCAACCAAGTACCGGTAGGCCTGCTTACCTTATGTGAAAGGGGGTTGCTATAGGTGAAGAACACAGTAGCCACCTATAGTGCCTGACCACCTACAGTATGTTAGGGGTAAGCATGACATTCAGAGCACAGAATGTTCCATACTTGGCTTCTCACCCTCATGGTTGACTGTGGTCAGCACTTTTCCCAATCCAGCACGCTGCTAGTCCTGTCCCCAATTTTAGTCCTACTCAGAGTCTCAGGACCACAACAGGTATTCCCCAGCCCAGGAATACCAGACACTGGAAGCTTCACGTCTTTGCAGGAAGGGCCCCACTAAGTCCCATGGAGCTGAGCTCCTATCCTCTTGCAATCTTCACCCGAACTCCTCCCACCCTTTAAATAACTTATCACATATATTCTAAGGTAGGACACCACCTAGTGGCCAAAATGGGGATTTCACTAACACTTGCCTATCTTTTTTTTTGTTTACTTTTATTCAACAGCCACGTGACCGTGGCCCCCTTCCTGTCATCTTCCCGAGTAGCGTAACTGCATTGATAAAGGATGGGCCTGACATAAGGGCGCCAGTGTGCCCCTAATGGACGGGCCGGCCTGTCAGAAGAAGCCTTCGTTCCGGTCCGGTCGTCTTTCTCGTATTCCCGGCGGAACGGCGTTTCGGCGCATGCGCGTTCGCGGCTCGGCGTTACGGCGCTCGCGCACGCGCACTGGTGCACACCCAACGTGATTCCCTGGGCAGCCTATAAAAGGCGCTCAGGGGATCAAACAAATTGCTGGTTTGTCTCAGCTTCCTGTAGTACCTGAACCTGTATCCTGAATCTCTGCCTGACTACCTGTTGTGACCCGGATTTGCCTTTGGACTTCTCTTGCCTCTCTCCTGGACCTGACCTCTGCCTGCTTATCGGATTCCCACCAATCTCCTGTGTTTGACCCTCGGCCTGTTACCTGGACTGTCTCCTGTCTCCCAGCCTGACCCCTTGCTTGTACCTGGACTTTCTTGATCTTGTCACCTTACCTTGCAGATCCTGTAGTGCCATAGCACCTTTCCAGTGTTTGACCCTCTGCCCAGCTCTGGACCTCCTGCCGGTTGCCTCTGTCTGCACCCGCCTACCAGTACCTACACAGCGGCTCCTCTCTACAAGACCTCACCAGCAAGCCACCTACGGTCCATTGGGGAGCTTGTGCCTCTTTGTGCCGTTCACCCCCTGTCCCAACTCCAGGGGGCGGACTGCGCTTAGTCGCAAAGGCGAAACCGCTCTCGGCATCTCGGCCTCGGTAAGTACTATCTCTGACAGTACAAACCAGCCATGTCTGAGGCCGACAGAGCGCGTTCCCCATTGGAGATCCTGTGTCAGCAGGTCTCGGCCCTCACTGAGGCCGTCCAGAAATTGCAAGACGGCTACGCCCAAATTGATGGCCGCCTTCAGCAGCTTTCCGGACCATCTCCTGCTCCTGCCGCGGCTTCTGTACCTCCCAGTGGAGCTTCCTCTCCTCAGATGCCAACTAATCCCACTGTGGTCATGGCCGCTCCAGAACCCAGGGTTCCCACACCAGAGCGCTTCTCCGGCAATCGCAAGAAGTTCAGGGCCTTTAAAAACGCTTGCTCCCTGTATTTGGCTCTGCAACCTAGGACCTTTTCGTCAGAGGTGATAAAAGTTGGGTTCATCATTTCTCTCTTGGCCGATGAACCACAAGCTTGGGCTCACAGCCTAATGGAACAGAGGAACCCTATCCTGAATTCAGTAGATGCCTTCTTCGAAGGTATGGCACAACTTTACGACGACCCCCAGCGCACGGCCACGGCCGAAACCTTACTGCATAACCTGAGCCAAGGACGTAGGCCTGTAGAGGACTACATTGTAGAATTCCGGAAAAGTTCAGCCGATACTAGCTGGAATGAACCTGCCCTTAAATATCAGTTCCGTCAAGGGCTGTCTGAAGCACTGAAGGATGAGCTGGCCAGGATTGAGACCCCTGATTCTTTGGAAGACCTCATCCAAATTACCACTAAATTGGATCGTCGCATGCGTGAGCGACGCACAGAGCGCTTTCAGACTTCTCGCCCTACCTGGACGATGCCTAAATCGACTCCTGTCCATCCACCTTACACAGCTCCACCGGTTCCTACCACTCCTGAAGCTGAATCAATGCAGCTTGGCCTAGTCCGTGCCCCACTCACTTCGGAGGAAAGACTACGTAGACGCCAGGGCAATCTGTGCCTTTACTGTGGGGGTTCTGGACACTTCCTTCGTTCTTGCCCCGTGAGACCCAGTAAGTCCTGCTTACGGCCTGCTATTAATCAACAAGTTATCGGGTCTTCTCAACCTTACGTTACTCTTTTTGTCTCCTTACAGCTCCCGGAAAAGGAGGTTCACCTACCCGCTATAATTGACTCCGGAGCGTGTAGCTGTTTTTTGGATGCATCATTAGCCGCAAGCTTGCATGTTCCTTTGACCACGAAGAACCAAAGTCTACGGATCCACCTAGCCGATGGCTCTCTTCCCCGCTCAGGGCCCATCACGCAAGAAACCAGACCCATCCTTACCACCACTGATACTGGCCACCAGGAATACCTCCGCTTCGATATTATCTCTTCTCCAATGTTCCCCATAATCCTGGGACTCCCATGGCTTCAAGCCCACGAACCACAGATTAACTGGAATAGGAGAGAAGTCTCTTTCTCATCTCAATATTGCTCCAGACATTGCCTTCTCCCGGCCCCAGCTTCTGTTTCCACCATTGCAACCACGTCCAATAATCTGCAACATGTACCTGAGAGCTACCTGGAATTCAAAGATGTATTTGACAAACAACAGGCAGACTGTCTACCACCTCATCGGCCTTACGACTGCCCCATAGACCTGTTGCCGGGTGCTGAAATTCCTTTTGGCCGCATTTTCCCTCTGTCCGAAACAGAATTAAAGGCTCTTAAAACATACATTGATGAAAATCTTGAGAAAGGGTTCATTCGCTCCTCCTCATCACCGGCTGGAGCTGGTATTTTCTTTGTAGAAAAAAAAGATGGATCCCTCCGACCTTGCATTGATTACAGGGAATTAAATAAAATTACCATCAAGAATCGGTACCCGCTTCCTCTCATCCCGGAATTATTCCAACGCTTCAGATCCGCCCGCATCTTTTCCAAACTAGACTTGCGTGGCGCCTACAATCTCATCCGGATCCGAGCAGGCGATGAATGGAAGACCGCCTTTAGATCCAGGTTTGGACACTATGAGTACCTGGTAATGCCGTTTGGACTCTGTAATGCCCCGGCCACGTTCCAACACTTAGTGAACGATATCTTTCGTGAACATCTTGACAACTTTCTAGTAGTCTACCTTGACGACATTCTCATTTTTTCAACCACCCTGGAACTCCATCGGGTGCATGTTAAATTGGTTCTCTCAATTCTCAGAAAACACAAATTATACCTCAAGGCAGAGAAATGTGAATTTGAGAAAACTACAGTGCAATTCTTGGGATTTATAATTTCGACTGACGGCGTTGCAATGGACCCCCAGAAGGTCAAAGCAATCCAGGAATGGCCAGCCCCTGTAGACAAAAGAGGGGTACAACGCTTCTTAGGTTTCTCCAACTTCTACCGGAGATTCATTGTAGGATTTTCAACTATCGTGGCTCCCATTACTCAACTGACACGCCAGCATAGTCATTTTCAATGGTCCTTAGAGGCCCAGGAAGCATTTCTAAAATTGAAAGCACTATTCTCGTCTGCACCAGTCTTACGACACCCGGATCCAGCCCTGCCTTTTATTCTGGAAGTTGATGCCTCAGAGACCGCTACTGGTGCCATCCTCTCACAGAGACAAGGACTCAAGGCTCTATTACATCCCGTGGCTTTTGCATCCCGGAAATTAAGCATTCCCGAGAGAAACTACGATGTAGGCGATAGAGAGTTACTGGCCATCAAATTTGCCTTAGAGGAGTGGAGATATCTGCTGGAGGGGGCGTCCAATCCTATCATGATCTTTACTGACCACAAAAACCTGGAGTACCTGCGAACTGCTAAACGTCTAAGACCCAGGCAGGCCCGATGGGCTCTCTTCTTTTCCCGATTTAATTTCCACATATCTTATAGACCAGGTTCAAAGAACGGAAAAGCGGACGCACTTTCAAGGATGTTCCATGAAACTTCCCAGGTAACAGAGCCAAGTACCATCTTGTCTCCGCAAAATTTCCTTCTGGTTACTCAAGGAGACCTAATGTCCGCAATCAAATCCACATCTGCTCAATGCTCTGAACCCCAAGTAACTTCTATGGAGAAACGCAATGATTTATTTTGGTCTCATGGAAAAATCTTCGTCCCGCTGGAATCAAGGCTCCTAACCCTACAGTCCTTTCATGACCACAAGCTAGCAGGCCATTTTGGGTCACAAAAGACCATGGAATTGATCTCACATTTCTTTTGGTGGCCAGGCTGGAGACAAGACTGCAAAGACTATGTTTCATCCTGCATCCCTTGCCAGCGTAGCAAGGGCTCAAATACAAGGTCATGGGGTCTGCTCAAACCCTTGTCTATCCCTGAACGCCCATGGGCGGAAATCTCCATGGACTTTATTGTGGATTTACCTCCATCAGGGGGATTCACAACTATCTTTGTCGTAATTGACCGACTCTCAAAAATGGCACACTTTCTGCCTATGGTGGGTACTCCCTCTGCCTCTGCTACTGCTAGCATGTTTTTTAAAGAAATTATCAGGCTTCATGGTACCCCAGTGAGCATCACCTCTGACAGAGGGGTTCAATTCACTTCAAAGTTTTGGAAGGAATTATGCAAGACCTTGGAAATAAAGATTTGCTTGTCTTCTGCTTATCATCCTCAAAGTAACGGCCAGACGGAGAGGACAAATCAAACCCTAGAGCAATACCTCCGATGCTTCTGTTCCGATTCCCAGGATGAATGGTCCTCCCTCCTACCTTATGCAGAATTTGCATATAACAACTCCATCCATTCCGCTACCAACCAGACACCTTTCTGGTCCAATTTTGGATTTCACCCTTCCTTTCTTCCAGTTTCCATCCCTGAATTATCCGTCCCTGCTGTGCAGGACCGAGTAAACTCTATCCAGTTAAATTTTCAAAAGATCAAAGCAGCGATGCAAAAGGCTCAGGATGACTACCGAAAGTACTACAACAAGGGAAGGAAGGAGAACCCGGCCTTCAAAGTAGGCGAAGAAGTATGGCTATCAACTATCCATCTCAGACTGCCAATTCCCTCTCGGAAACTGGGGCCAAAATTTATAGGTCCTTTTAAAATAAAGAGGGTAATCAACCCAGTCGCTTTTGAATTAGCCCTTCCTGATGCTTACAAGGTACACCCAGTCTTCCATGCATCCCTCTTAAAACCTATGGCTCCCAGTCCTTTTCCTGACAGAGAAAAGCCTCCACCACCACCGGTTCTAATCGACGGAGAAGACGAGTTTGAGGTAGAAAAAATTCTAAGTTGCAGAAAAAATGGCAGACAGCTACAATATTTAATCAAATGGAAGGGGTATCCTTCTGAGGATAACTCCTGGGAACCAGCCAGGAATCTACATGCTCCTCAACTTCTCCAGGCTTTTCACCGAGAACATCCAGAACTGATGTCAACCTTGGGTGTCCAGAGGCCACCCCTCGGGGGGGGGGGGGGGCACTGTCAGAAGAAGCCTTCGTTCCGGTCCGGTCGTTTTTCTCGTATTCCCGGCGGAACGGCGTTTCGGCGCATGAGCGTTCGCGGCTCGGCGTTACGGTGCTCGCGCACGCGCACTGGTGCACACCCAACGTGATTCCCTGGGCAGCCTATAAAAGGCGCTCAGGGGATCAAACAAATTGCTGGTTTGTCTCAGCTTCCTGTAGTACCTGAACCTGTATCCTGAATCTCTGCCTGACTACCTGTTGTGACCCGGATTTGCCTTTGGACTTCTCTTGCCTCTCTCCTGGACCTGACCTCTGCCTGCTTATCGGATTCCCACCAATCTCCTGTGTTTGACCCTCGGCCTGTTACCTGGACTGTCTCCTGTCTCCCAGCCTGACCCCTTGCTTGTACCTGGACTTTCTTGATCTTGTCACCTTACCTTGCAGATCCTGTAGTGCCATAGCACCTTTCCAGTGTTTGACCCTCTGCCCAGCTCTGGACCTCCTGCCGGTTGCCTCTGTCTGCACCCGCCTACCAGTACCTACACAGCGGCTCCTCTCTACAAGACCTCACCAGCAAGCCACCTACGGTCCATTGGGGAGCTTGTGCCTCTTTGTGCCGTTCACCCTCTGTCCCAACTCCAGGGGGCGGACTGCGCTTAGTCGCAAAGGCGAAACCGCTCTCGGCATCTCGGCCTCGGTAAGTACTATCTCTGACACGGCCGCTGTGCCCTTGTGAAACTAACCTATAACTATGAAAAGATTATAACTCCTAGAACGGGTTCTATTTCCAAATTCAGTCAAATATGGAGTCCACGGCCCTTAATGACATCTTCTACTACTGTTTTATGTACCCTACATGTTTGGAGCAAAGCCGATAATTAGTATACAATTTATGCAGATCACTTATGGCGTGTTCCATTTATGTACTGTAAGGCTGGTCTGTTGTTAATTTGCTGCTCTATGTCCCTCTTTATTCATACAAATCGTATACCATTATAATTCAATAAACATCTACTGTTGAAAAAAAGTGCCTGAAGCGCGTTGCTATGTAGGACGTGAGAAAATAAACCATTTTGGACTCCAAAAAATGTTGCGGTTCCCTATCCTTCTTGTTTGAGGAATAAAAACCTGACAAGGGGTTCTAAGCCATCCCCAGTTTCACCTGAATGCAGAGAAGCTCCTTCTTACCTGCAGACTTCTACATTCTTTCCACAGTTTAGTCACGCAGTTATCAATGGCATTAGTGATATTCTTTACACTGGGACTGACATTCAGGTCCAAAATCTTTTTAGTTCCCTTTTGAAATATCTTCAGGATGGTTCCGGGACAGTGATCTCCATGTTCCTGAATGTCAAATAGGGTAAAAAATTCAATAAGTAACCGTTTAAACATAACAGAAATCATGTTGTCAGATCAAATAAGAGCAGCAGGTAAAAACAACTAGATACATTGTATGCAGATATATACAGTATCTTACAAAAGTAAGTACACCCCTCAGTCACATTTGTGTAAATCTTTTCTTCTATCTTTTCATGTGACAACACTGAAGAAATGACACTTGTCTACAATGTAAAGTAGTGAGTGTACAGCTTGTATAACAGTGTAAATTTGCTGTCCCCTCAAAATAACTCAACACACAGCCATTATTGTCTAAACCGCTGGCAACAAAAGTCAGTACACCCCTAAGTGAAAATGTCCAAATTGGGCCCAAAGTGTCAATATTTTGTGTGGCCACCATTATTTTCCAGCACTGCCTTAACCCTCTTGGGCATGGAGGTCACCAGAGCTTCACAGGTTGTCACTGGAGTCCTCCTCCCCTCCTCCATGATGACATCACAGAGCTGGTGGATGTTAGAGACCTTGCGCTCCTCCACCTTCTGTTTGAGGATGTCCCACAGATGCTCAGGTCTGGTTTAGGTCTGGAGACATGCTTGGCCAGTCCATCACCTTTACCCTCAGCTTCTTTAGCAAGGCAGTGGTGGTCTTGAAGGTGTGTTTGGGGTGGTTATCATGTTGGAATACTGCCCTGCGGTCCAGTCTCTGAAAGGAGGGGATCATGCTCTGCTTCAGTATGTCACAGTACATGTTGGCATTCATGGTTCCCTCAATGATCTGTAGCCCCCCAGTGCCGGCAGCACTCATGCAGCCCCAGACCATGACACTCCCACCACCATGTTTGACTGTAGACAAGACACACTTGTCTTTGTCCTCCTCACCTGGTTGCCCCCACACACGCTTGTCACCATCTGAACCAAATACGTTTATCTTGTTCTCATCAGACCACAGGACATGGTTCCAGTAATCCATGTCCTTAGTCTGCTTGTCTTCAGCAAACTGTTTGTGGACTTTCTTGTGCATCATCTTTAGAAGAGGCTTCCTTCTGGGACGACAGCCATGGAGACCAATTTGATGCAGTGTGCGGCGTATGGTCTGAGCACTGACAGGCTGACCCCCCACCCCTACAACCTCTGCAGCAATGCTGGCAGCACTCATACATCTATTTCCCAAAGACAACCTCTGGATATGACGCTGAGCACGTGTACTCAACTTCTTTGGTGGACTATGGCGAGGCCTGTTCTGAGTGGAACCTGTCCTGTTATACCGCTGTATGGTCTTGGCCACCGTGTTGCAGCTCAGTTTCAGGGTCTTGGCAATCTTCTTATAGCCTAGGCCATCTTTATGTAGAGCAACAATTCTTTTTTCAGATCCTCAGAGAGTTCTTTGCCATGAGGTGCCATGTTGTACTTCCAGTGACCAGTATGAGAGAATGAGAGCGATAACACCAAATTTAACACACCTGCTCCCCATTCACACCTGAGACCTTGTAACACTAACGAGTCACAGGACACCGGGGAGGGAAAATGGCTAATTGGGCCCAATTTGGACATTTTTACTTAGGGGTGTACTGACTTTTGTTGCCAGTGGTTTAGACATTATTGGCTGAGTGTTGAGTTATTTTGAGGGGACAGCAAATTTACACTGTTATACAGACCAACACAAAGTGGCACATAATTGTGAAGTGGAAGGAAAATGATAAATGATACAAATAAATGTGTGTTAGAATGGCCCAGTCACAGTCCAGACCTAAATCCAATTGAGAATCTGTGGCAAGACATGAAAATTGCTGCTCACAGACGCTCTCCATCCAATCTGACAGAGCTTGAGATATTTTACAAAGAAGAATGGGCAAAAATGTCCCTCTCTAGATGTGCAAAGCTGGTAGAGACACCCCCAAAAAGACTTGCAGCTGTAATTGCAGAGAAAGGGGGTTCTACAAAGTATTGTCTCCGGGGGGCGCCATACAAATGCCCCCCCCCCCACACTTTTCACATATTTATTTGTAAAACATTTTGAAAACCATTTCTCTCAACCCCATGTCTTTATGGACCTTGCTTTGTGCACTGGTGTGCAGTCATGTTGGAACAGGAAGGGGCCGTCCCCAAAAATGTTCCCACAAAGTTGGGAACATGAAATTGTCTAAAATATCTTGGTATGCTGACGCCTTAAGAGTTCCCTTCAATGGAACTAAGGGGGTCAAGCCCAACCCCCTGAAAAACAACCTCACATCATAATCCCCCCTCCATCAAATGATTTGGACCAGTAAACAAAGCAAGGTCCATAAAGACATGGATGAGCGAGTTTGGGGTGGAGGAACTTGACTGGCCTGCATAGAGTCCTGACCTCAACCCGATAGAACACCTTTGGGTTGAATTAGAGTGGAGACTACGAGCCAGGCCTTCTCATCCAACATCAGTGCCTGACCTCACAAATGCTCTTCTGGAAGAATGGTCAAACATTCCCATAGACACCCTCCTAAACCTTGTGGACGGCCTTCCCAGAAGAGTTGAGGCTGTTATAGCTGCAAAGGGCGGAGCCAACTCAATATTGAACCCTACGGACTAAGACTGGGATGTCATTAAAGTTCATGTGTGTGTAAAGGCAGGCGTCCCAATATCTTTGGTAATATAGTGTAATATATATATATATCTATCTATCTATCTATATATTAATATATAGATAGATAGATAGATATACATATAGATATATATATATATCTATCTATAGATAGATATATATATATATACTAAACATAAATGTAATAAAACGACCAAACATTAATCCCCTGTGTGGAAAGCAAGAGTAGATATGGCGCTGCCCTTATGGAGTGAAAATTTTTTTTTTATGTGGTGAACAATTACTCTGTTTGGTGCTTGATGTGATTAATTTATTTCTATGAATCTTAAATGATGTATATAAATAATAAACGTTGACGGAAAGTATAAATAGAAATTAAATAAAATTAAAATTCCTGTGTGTGCCAGAAATAAATAAATAAGGTTTCTTTAAATACGTAAATGATTTAGGTCAAAATCTGTGATTAATACAAGGTTGTTGGTTCTTATTTCTACCTCATTGTAATATGGGTGAAATTTCAAAATAAAGTGCCACAGTCTTATATTTCATTGGCGCCCCAGTAGAAGTCTGATGACGAAACGCGCGTAGGGCGGGACTCACGGACGTCTTGCAGCACCTTCAGCCAAACGAACACAAGCTGTTCATGACGCTTTCTTTTATGCTCGTTTTTTGCCTTGTAAATGTGAGTCTATTATCTTATCAGCTATAATGAAGTTTCCTAATACGGTTTCACACTATGGGCATCCCTCCTTTTCTTTTGTATGTAAAACGGTAAAACGACATTTAAAAGCAAAGATCGGGGGCATCCAGGGGTGCTACACAGTGGCAAATACTGTGACTGCTCTGCACCCCTGCAGGGTGAAGTGAATCCGGTGAGTGCAAGCAGAATAAGAGCACGCTATTGGGGCACTATTATCCGGCCAGCACCTGGACAAGAAGTTTCCCATATCAATTTGTTTCCTAGAGAGGGGAATCCCTCAGAACCACTCCAAAGACTTTTTTGCAATCAATGGAACTTTTCTTATCCAAAAACACTGGTTTTAAGCACACAAGTCACTTTGTTGTAATACCAGCACTTTTTATGCACTATTTGCACCTTGTTGTTTTTCATATAGACAATGAAATATAAGACTGTGGCACTTTATTTTGAAATTTCACCCATATTACAATGAGGTAGAAATAAGAACCAACAACTTTGTATTAATCACAGATTTTCACCTAAATCATTTACGTATTTAAAGAAACCTTATTTATTTATTTCTGGCACACACAGGAATTTTAATTTTATTTACTTTTTGTTTATACTTTCCGTCAACGTTTATTATTTATATACATCATTTAAGATTCATAGAAATAAATTAATCACATCAAGTGAATGCAATGTCATTCGAATAAACTAAATTTGTGCGCTAGCATAAAATAAATCCTTCTAATGAAAATTTACAACTAAGAAGCTCCTAGCGAGTACTACCCAGGAGCTGTAATGAATTTAAATCCCAGTGCAAAGAGATAACACAATAAAAAATATCCTGTCCACGTCTGCCTGATTTGCTACCAGTGACATCACTTCCTGGTGTTGGTGGAACGCACGCCGGAGAGCGGCGAACCGACCAAATATCTGAATGCCTGCTCTGCATAGCGGTCCCGTGAGTAGCGCATTTATGCGCAGGTGACCCCTGGTATCCTAAGGTTTTATGCTATATGCTTCTCCTTTCTCTTTTGGTGGAATGCGAGCTTTGTGGTTTCTTCCAAGCAATTTCAACATCGCTACACCATCAGCCCTGTTTGATTATAAGAATGAAAAAGCTGGAAGTCCGCCTATTGCTTCTCCCATGAAGGGGTTCTAACCATTAGTTACGTTTTTTCTGTTTGCAATATGGTTGACGTTTCATGATTCCACTATCCCATCTGGCATTTCCTGAGGGGATCGCTCCATAGTCATTTTTGATTGTGAATTTTTGAGAGCATATTTGTTTTATTTCTCTTCCTTGCACTAGTATTATGCCAAACCGCTACTTTTGTCATTTTTTAGTTGCACCTGTATAATATGCACACCAATCGATTTCTATTGCAGTGAAGGTTTTACACTCAGGGAGTGCACCTTTGCACGCTCCCGTTGTCATTTTCTGTCATCTTGCAGCATTATGCACACGAATTGATCTATTACATTTATATTTAAGGTCTTTTGGTTCCGGTAGTGCACTCCTGCGCATTCTCACAAATAATTGGGTGTGTTGCGCAGGGTGCATGTCCAGTTCCCTGACACCTTTATATTCACTATTTGTGACACCTTTATATTCACTATTTGTGTTTTTTAGTCTATTTTGATTTGGTATATTCTATTTACACATAGTTGCTAGCGCAGTTCACCTGGTTATATATCACTAAAGTACAGTACTTTCATTCTGCAGCTGCAACAAAGCTCTCTTTCTTCTCTAGATTTTAAGATCACATATTTTATATATATTTGCGAGCGCTGTATTGTATAATTTTACAATAAAAAATAAAGCATACAAAGATTATGAATTAAAACACATTTCCATGACAAAAATTGTGAATAATTCTGAAAAAACATAGAAGTGAAAGTTCAAAAAATTGCGATCGGACCCCCAATCGCTAGAAAAAACACCACATTCAGTCCATGAAAGACAAGTAGTATAAAGAGGATAAAACGTTCCTTAGGTGTGTCATATCGAGGTAGAGAGGTGAAAAATATAGGGACACTTCCAAGCCACCGATAGTTGCGGGAGAGGAGTAATGGATGTACCCTTACCGCACTTGATGGACCTCCTCTATGGCGAGGTCATACGAGCTTGCAGATATAACCCTTTGCAGGGACAGATGGATAACGATGTCCGGGTCTTGTTTGTAAGCGCCTCTCACTCAAAGACTGATTTTTGCTGCACCATCCACAGGCAGTTTAACTGTTCAATAAGACACAGAAGTTGAATACAATGCAATTTTCCAGCCTTTTGAAGTGTAAGAAGACCATGGCTTTCCTGAGCCCCGTGTCTGTGAAAAACAAACAGTGTCCCTGCAGAGGGTTATATCTGCAAGCTCGTATGACCTCGCCATAGAGGAGGTCCATCAAGTGCGGTAAGGGTACATCCATTACTCCTCTCCCGCAACTATCGGTGGCTTGGAAGTATCCCTATATTTTTCACCTCTCTACCTCGATATGACACACCTAAGGAACGTTTTATCCTCTTTTTACTACTTGTCTTTCATGGACTGAATGTGGTGTTTTTTCTAGCGATTGGGGGTTCGATCGCAATTTTTTGAACTTTCACTTCTATGTTTTTTCAGAATTATTCACAATTTTTGTCATGGAAATGTGTTTTAATTCATAATCTTTGTATGCTTTATTTTTTATTGTGTTATCTCTTTGCACTGGGATTTAAATTCATTACAGCTCCTGGGTAGTACTCGCTAGGAGCTTCTTAGTTGTAAATTTTCATTAGAAGGATTTATTTTATGCTAGCGCACAAATTTAGTTTATATGGTTTTTTACACTTTATTTGATATTTGAATTATTTTGTTGCAGCTGCACATTGCACTTTTCAAGCAATTTTTTATTTTTATTTTTATTTTTATTTTTATTTTGTCTTGCTCATTAGCGCAGGTTTTTCTACTAAATTGTCCAATGTCATTCGAATACATTTTGGAAAAGCAAACTTGGGAAAAATTGCCATCAACGCTGATTATATTGTTCTTAATCATATAGAAAATTTTGTATAATTTTGTGCTATTTATTAAAAAAAAAAACACCCAAAGAAATAAAAATATAAATAAAAAAAAAAAAATAAAAAAAAAAATAGAAATAAAAATATACCAAATTTAAGCCCTATTTGTTGAGAAAAAAAACTACATGTCCAGTATATATGACAGGGTAGACTACAAAGCCTTAAAGAAATGTCACTCCCCCCCCCCCCTTTTTTTCCCCACTAGGATAGAGTAGTGTAATTGTGGTTAAATAAATATTTTGCAAGGGGACACGGTCTTCAGGGGTGGAATTGGGGTGATAGCTACATGTAGCTGTTTCAGTATCCACTCCTAATCAATAATTAATAAATAAATTAACTTTTTTATGCATTGGGGTTTTTCTTTTTTTTTTTAGTTTTTTTAATTTTTAAGGTGGTATTTTTGTAGATTTTAGGGGTATTTTTGATAGGTGTGGCGGGGGAGATGTCCAGTATTAGGGCCCCCCGGTTCTCCGTCCTTCCATGGGTTAGTATTATTGCTACTCCCCCCCCTCTTCCCCTCCCCCAACCCCCCCCCCCCCCATTTTTTTGTTTTTGTTTTTGTTTTTTTGTTTTTGAGGATTGAGAGAATTTTGGCTCTAACTGTAAATTGAAGGGTGTTCTAAATGTTTTGTAGTATGTATACTCTAGGAATGTTACATTTATATGTGATTGTGGATTTCATGTTTTATAATGTCTTATAACCACTTATGGACCGCCCGCCGTCGTTATAAGTCGGCACTTTGAAGAGCAATATCATTGTTACGGCAGCAACTAGCTACCATAACCCCGGTATCCTCTTCTTCAGCGGGCGGTCAGCTTTTAGATAAAAGTGGTCTCTGCAGCGGATTCGCCGCAAGATCACTTTTACCGGCGGCGGGAGGGAGCCCCTCCCGCCGCGCTCCGGTGCCCTCCGCCGCTTACCGGAGCTGCCGGCAGTGGTGGAGGCGATGGCGCCCTCTCCCCTCTGTGGTATGGAGTGAGGGGAAAGATGGCCCCCACCCGTCTCCATACCATTGCAGGGCGGGAGCGACGTCAAAACGTCACCTCCACCCATAGCTCTTAAAGGGACATTTTATTTGTTTTCTCAAACAACATTTTTTTTTGCATTTTAGTGTAAATATGAGATGTGAGATCTTTTTGACCCCCCAGATCTCATATTAAAGAGGACCTGTCATTCTTTTTTTCTATTACAAGGGATGTTTACATTCTGTATAATAGGAATAAAAGTGAAACATTTTTTTTTTTAAACGAACAGTGTAAAAATAAATAATAAAAGGTAAAATAAAAATAAATAAGAAAAAATTTTTTTTTTTTTTTTTAAATGCGCCCCGTCCTTCCGAGCTTGCGTGCAGAGTAGCGCCTCCATATGAAAACGATGTTCAAACCACACATGTGAGGTATCGTCGCGATCGTTAGAGCGAGAGCAATAGTTCTAGCCCTAGACCTCCTCTGTAACTCAAAACATGCAACCCGTAGAATTTTTTAAACGTCGCCTATGGAGATTTTTAAGAGTAAAAGTTTGTTGCCATTCCATGAGCGGGCGCAGCTTTGAAGTGTGACATGCTGGGTATCAATTTACTCGGCGTAACATTATCTTTCACAATATGAATAAAAAAATTGGGCTAACTTTTTTTTTAATTCAAAAAAGGGTAATTTTTTCCAAAAAAAAGTGCGCTTGTAAGACCGCTGCCCAAATACCATGTGACAAAATGTATCGCAACGACCGCCATTTTATTCTCTAGTGTGTTGGAAAAAAAGTCTATATATTGTTTGGGGGTTATAAGTAATTTTCTATCAAAAAAAAAATAATTATTTTAACTTGTAAACAACAAGTTTGAAAAATAGGTCCGGTCCTAAGTGGTGAATTAAAGTAAAATGAATAAAAAGTTAAAATGGTAAAAAGATATAACATCAGAATGTGCAAAACTGAGACTTCGCACAAACAAATAATAATAAATAAAAATGCTCTCTTTGAATTTAAGAGTTTTGAAAGTAAAATGCCTGAGTGGTTAAAAAACTGTACCCCATCCAATTTTTTTTTATGGCAAGTATTACGGAGCGTTACAATGCCATTCCCATTTTCACTGGTGTTCATGTCCACATTGGGAAAAAAGGCAAAAACAACCTGCCAGAGTTTTTGTCTCCTAAAATTATCCAAAAGCTAAAAAAAAATAATTAATAATAAAAATAGTTTGCATGGAGTTTTAATTCAAGACAATTAAAACAATTTCAGATAACATTTCAGGCAGTCTTACCATATCACGCCAGACGATGCCATTCACTTTATAGTCGCCAGCCTCCTAAAATTAAAAAGTCCAAATCAAATTTAAATGACTCGTGTAACATTTTCATTAAAATCGTCATATACTGCACAGAAGCCATTTGTAATTAAGTATTATTATAGATTGCATAGAATTTCTAGACAGGGCCATTTTATATATGTATAATTCACCAGAATCCTCCAATTAATGTAATGTGCAAAAAATATGTGATCAATACCAATAAATAAATAAATGTAAGCATTTCATAATTCATGTGTTGCAAAAAATAATAATAATAATTAAATGATGAATAGATATAAACAAACAACAATCAAACGATCAATTCATGTATTGCCTAATAGATAATATCAATCATATCAGCAATATTATGCCTGGGGGGGGGAATAAAAATACTTGATTCATCCATTTGATACAATTATTATGTGTTTACAAGCACAGAATTAATCTATAGAAATTAATAGAATAACGAATAGAATAAATAATAAAAATAAATAAAAAAACAGTCTACAGTTCATGTGCTGCTTAGAGCGTGGAGCCATTTTATTATTAAATATTTTCCTTAGACAGTTGCACAGAGGTGGAAGTCAAATTACAGGTATCCCCTGCAATTTGGCCAAATATTTTTAAAGACTTTTGAATGCAATGATGCCATTTGATTACAAAATTAAATTTTAATTGTCAGGACTGTCAAAAAAAAAAGTGAGAGAAACTATTGCTGACCAGTCTTTCTACAATACGGTGCTGTTATCCTGAATTTATTTAACTGCCCCAATAGGTCCCTGACCTGGAAGCAAGAGAATTTAACATTACCATTTTTAATTACAATTTACATTTCAATTTAAAATGTAATTTTAATTTTAATTTAAAATTTAATATTAATTTAAAATGTAATTTTAATTTAAAATACATTTTAATTTAAAATTAAATTTTAACTGTAATTTAAAATTTAATTTTTAGTTTAACCACTTGCCGACCGCCTAACCACAAATGTACATCATTACTTTGACATTAAATACCGCGGTTATGTCGGGTAGCTGCTGGTATCTTATTTTCAGTCAGGTGGCCGGCTTTAAGACAAAAGTGGTTACATTCGCCGCAAGATCACTTCTATAGGCAGCGCGAGAGATGCCAACCTCCCCCCCCCCACCGCGCACTGCTTCCCAATCATCTCCGAGCTTACTGGAGCCAATCCCGATCCCTCTAATGCCTGGGCAGGAAGCCGAGTGAGGCCAAGATAACCCCACTCAGCTCTATGCCCTTGGAGGACCGGAGCAATGTCTGATGTCACTTCTGCCTCTCAAGCTTAAATGATTTTTTTACTTAAGTAAATTACAGTAAACATAAAAAAATAAAATAAATAAGGGATTTTTTTTTTCTTAAAGTCAAAATGATTTTTTTTTGCTTTTAAAGGTAAATGAGAAATCTGGGGTCTTATTGACCCCAGATCTCTCAATAAAGAGGTCATGTCATCCCTAATTCTATTACAAGGGATGTTTACATTCCTTATAATAGGAATAAAAGTGATTAAAAAAAAATAAAGGGACAGTGTAAAAATAAAAATAAAATAAATAAGGGATTTTTTTTTTCTTAAAGTCAAAATTATTATTTTTATTTTTTTGGTTTTAAAGGTAAATGAGAGATCTGGGGTCTTATTGACCCCAGATCTGTCAATAAAGAGGACCTGTCATGCCTATTTTTATTACAAGGGATGTTTATATTCCTTGTATTAGGAATAAAAGTGATAAAAAATAAATAAAAATAAAGGGACAGTACAAAAATAAAAATAAAATAAATAAGGGATTTTTTTTTCTTAAAGTCAAATTTTTATTTTTTTTTCTTTTAAAGGTAAATGAGAGATCTGGGGGTTTATTGACCCCAGATCTCTCAATAAAGAGGACACGTCATTCTTAATTCTATGTTTATTAATTTGATCTTTACATTCCTTGTAATAGGAATAAGAGTGATAAAAAAATTAAAGGGACAGTGTAAAAATAAAAATAAAATAAATAAGGGATTTTTTTTTCTTAAAGTCAAAATTATTTTTTTTTTCTTTTAAAGGTAAATGAGAGATCTGGGGTCTTATTCATTTATCTTTAATATATGTCTAAAGGCTTCATGCTGAAGAGGAGAAAAATGTCCCAACCGGTGTCCTACCTAGTACGGGATGAGGAGGAGGATAGAGCCCCCCCTGGTATGGATGGTGTACGCTGTGTCTAAACAGAGGCCGGCTCCATGCCCCACTGGAGACTCTCCTCCACCAGACACCCCAACACCCCCCTGGTATGGATGGTGTATGCTGTGTCTAAACAGAGGCCGGCTCCATGCCCCACTGGAGACTCTCCTCCACCAGACACCCCAACACCCCCCTGGTATGGATGGTGTATGCTGTGTCTAAACAGAGGCCGGCTCCATGCCCCACTGGAGACTCTCCTCCACCAGACACCCCAACACCCCCCTGGTATGGATGGTGTATGCTGTGTCTAAACAGAGGCCGGCTCCATGCCCCACCGGAGGCTCTCCTCCAGCAGACACCCCAACTCCCCCCCGGTATGGATGGTGTACGCTGTGTCTAAACAGAGGCCGGCTCCATGCCCCACCGGAGGCTCCCCTTCACCAGACACCCCAACTCCCCCCTGGTATGGATGGTGTATGCTGTGTCTAAACAGAGGCCGGCTCCATGCCCCACCGGAGACTCTCCTCCACCAGCTGCCCCCAACTCCACCCCTACAGCCCCCACCTGCCCCCTTCAAGCCAGTTTGGAAACCCGGAGTCGGTGCAGCAAGCGCTGTCCAGCCTGGCACACCCGGTGAGCAGAGAGTACCTGGAGGGGAGCTTCAGCCTGGGATGGGGGGGTCAGAAGGAGGCAGGGAAGAGGGAGAGCAGGAGGGGGAGGTGTGCAAGCTGCTGCACCATGGGCCTCTGGGCTGTATTTGCCCCCTGGGGCAAAAAGTTGCCAGTAAGCCCCTGAAAAAAGCACATTCAGAAACGCATCTGCCGGATGGAAAAATTTTGGTGTGAACCGGCCCTGAAGGTTTACAGGTTCATGTAATTACTAGCATTCATATTTATATAGTAGGTGAGGTAAAAAAAAGACACAAGTCCATCAAGTCCAACCCATGTGTGTGATTATATTCACTTTTCTAACTGAACAGCTTCTACTCCTTTAGTAAATCAGCCCCACTAGATTGTTTTTTTCTGGACGGCACAACCAACTTCTAAAGAAAGTTGTTTTTTTTATATCAGGATAAAGATCGCAGTTTTGGCTCGTTACGTTATAATAATAATTATTGCTCTCAGCATACTAGTCCTGAAGACTCCACTCACCGTATCTGTAAGGTTGTGTTTCAGAACTTTCAGCAGCTCAGAAATTCTTTGAATAATATAATCCGGATTGTAGAACTTGACTGACGAGACGCACATGAAAACCATAAAGACGCAGCTCAGTGCGAGATAGCCTCCTGCGAGCTTTGTGCGACGCTCCATGTCCGATCACAAAGAGAGACTGAGAGTCAAAAGAGAGACAACGCTTGTCACAAATCACACCTGGAATATATATTATAGACAACTTTTTTTTTTTTCTAAAATATGAAAAACGTAAAAAGAACAATAATTATCAGTCTGACTGTGAGGTTTGATAAAACAGCAGACAGACGGGGGAGGAGAGAGGTTGGTGTTTGTTTCCTTTGGTTAACCATTGGGAGATACAATGTACTAGTCACAAAAGATAATAATATTACGACTTTCTCTCTTTCAATTATTATTATAAGATATTTATATAGCGCCAACAGTTTGCGATGCGCTTAGCAACATGAAAGCAGACATTACAGTTACAGTCAGGGATGGGGCCGAATGGACCCCCTGTTCGGTTCGCACCAGAACTTTCGAACACGGAAAAAGTTCGGACCCGAATAACAAACCCCATTAAAGTCAATGGGACCCGAACGTCAAAAATAGGGATGCACCGATACCATTTTTTTTTTTACAACGAGTACGAGTACTGATACTTTTCTTTTTAGTACTCGCCGATACCGATGACCGATACACACCGCAACTGTTTTGTTTTCACTTCAGCTGCCAGCAATGGTACAAAGCATTGAAAAGTTATTTACAAATGAAATAAATAATTTTTTTTTTTTTTTTTTAATCTTGCGCTTTTTCAATGTGAAATGTGTAAATATATGTTAATATATATGTGTAAAAATATTCACTAACAAAGCAAACAAAAAAAAAAAGTTTTTTATTGTTTATCGTTTATAAAATAGATGTGAACAAACAAAAAAAAAAGCAGGAAAATAATTAAATGGAGGAGAATAGGGAGTTCATTAAGGCTGATTAGAGTAAATTAAGGGTTAAAGTGGTGTTCCGGCCAAAATTATACTTTTTAAATAAAAATACCCCTATAATACACAAGCTTAATGTATTCTAGTAAAGTTAGTCTGTAAACTAAGGTCTGTTTTGTTAGTTTATAGCATTAGTTTGTTATTTTATAAACTTACAGCAGGCCGTGGCCATCTTACAGTGGGGATGGAAAGTTTGGGCACCCCAGGTAAAAATGTGTATTAATGTGCATAACGAAGCCAAGGAAAGATGGAAAAATCTCCAAATGTCATCAAATTACAGATTAGACATTCTTGTAATATGTCAAAAAAAGTTAGATTTTATTTCCATTATTTACACTTTCAAAATTACAGAAAACAAAAAAATGGGGTCTGCAAAAGTTTGGGCACCCTGCAGAGTTAATATCTTGTACTGCCCCCTTTGGCAAGTATCACAGAGTCTTTCGATTCTTGTTTGAGGTATCTTTGCCCATTTCTTCCTTACAAAAGTCTTCCAGTTCTTTGAGATTTCTGGGCTGTCTGTCACGCACTGCTCTTTTAAGGTCTATCCATAGATTTTCAATAATGTTGAGGTCAGGAGATTGTGAAGGCCATGGCAAAACCTTCAGTTTACGCCTCTTGATGTAATCCCCCCCCGTGGATTTTGAGGTGTGTTTAGGATCATTATCCATTTGTAGAAGCCATCCTCTCTTTAACTTCAGCTTTTTCACAGATGGCATCAAGTTACCATCCAAAATTTGCTGAAATTTTATTGAATCCATTTTTCCTTCTACTCGTGAAATGTTCCCTGTGCCACTGGCTGCAATACAACCCCAAAGAATGATTGATCCACCCCCATGCTTAACAGTTGGACAGAGGTTCTTTTCATTAAATTCTGTGCCCTTTCTTGTCCAAACGTACCTTTGCTCATTCCGGCCAAAAAGTTCTATTTTAACCGGTTCAATACAGGGCATTTTCACCCCCTTCCTTCCCAGACCAATTTTTAGTTTTCAGCGCTGTCGCACTTTAAACGACAATTGCGCGGTCGTGCGACGTTGTACCCAAACAAAATTGACATCCTTTTTTCCCCACAAATAGAGCTTTCTTTTGGTGGTATTTGATCACCTCTGCGGGTTTTTTTTTTTGCGCTATAAACAAAAGAAGAGCGACAATTTTGAAAAAAACACAATATTTTTTACTTTTTGCTATAATAAATACCCCAATTTAAAAAAAAAAAAAATTTCCTCAGTTTAGGCCGATACGTATTCTTCTACATATTTTTGGTAAAAAAAAATCGCAATAAGCGTATATTGATTGGTTTGCGCCAAAGTTATAGCGTCTACAAAATACGGGATAGATTTATGGCATTTTTTAAAAAAAATAATTTTTTTTTTTTTTTTACTAGTAATAGCGGCAATCGCAATTTTTTTTCTTGACTGCGACATTATGGCGGACACATCGGACACTTTTGACACATTTTTTGGGACCATTCACATTTATACAGCGATCAATGCTATAAAATTGCATTGATTACTGTATAAATGTGACAGGCAGGGAAGGGGTTAACCACTAGGGGGAGACGAGGGGTTAAATATGTTTCCTAGGGAATGATTCTAACTGTAGGGGGCGGGGACGTACAAGGGGAGGAGACCGATCAGTGTTCCTCTGTACTGGGAACACAGATCGGTCTCCTCTCAACTGACAGGACGTGGATCTGTGTGTTTACACACACAGATCCACGGTCCGGCCCGGTTAACGGGCAATCGCGGGTGCCTGGCGGACATCGCGGCCGCCGGGCACACGCACCGGGTCCCGAGCAACGCGGCGGGCGCACGCCCATATGACGTCCACCCAGGATGGGAGATCCCATCTGTGGACGTCATTTGACTATACGCGGGTAGTGAAGTGGTTAACCTCATCGGTCCACAGAACTTGTTTCCAAAATGCCTCAGGCTTGTCTATATGTTCATTTGCAAAGTTCAAACGCTGATTTTTGTAGTGAGGACGTAGAAGAGGTTTTCTTCTGATGACTCTTCCATGAAGACCATATTTGTACAAGTATCTCTTTATAGTGGAATAGTGTACCACAACTCCAGTGTCTGCCAGGACTGTCTTTCTGGAGGGATCGTGCAGTCAAACGTGGGTTTTGAATTGCTTTTCTCACAATCCTGCGAGCTGTTCTGTCTGATATTTTTCTTGGTCTTCCAGATCTTGCTTTAACTTCCACTGTTCCAGATGACTGGCATTTCTTAATTACATTCCCAACAGAGGATATTGACATCTGAAAACGCTTTGCTATCTTCTTATAGCCCTCTCCAGCTTTGTGAGCGTCAACTATTTTCAGTTTCAGTTTTCTAGACAACTGCTTAGAAGAACCCATGGTGCTGATTGTTGGGGCAAGGTCAGATGAGTCTGGCCATTTAAAACCTTTGAGATGGACATCACCTGGTCTTCCCAGACGATGATTGAGAACAATCCATGACACTGGCAGGTCTCAGCTTTGCAAAGGGGGCAGTGCAGGCTATAAATTCTGCAGGGTGCCCAAACTTTTGCAGACGCCATTTTTTTTGTTTTCTGTCATTTTGAAAGTGTAAATGATGGAAATAAAATCTAACTTTTTTGACATATTATAAGAATGTCTAATCTGTAATTTGATGCCATTTGGAGATTTTTCCATCTTTCCTTGGCTTCGTTATGCACATTAATACACATTTTTACCTGGGGTGCCCAAACTTTCGATCCCCACTGTAAGTGTGGGCATCTGAAGCCAGGCTGTATTTCTTCCTGGATCTCATCCTTGCAGATCTCGCACATGCTCAGTGCAGCACAAGCAGTGTAATAGGTTTCAGGTCAGGTTTCCATAGCAACGGCAGTGTCAGAGGAAGTTGCCGCCCCTTCCCAGAAGGCATTGCAAACAGGAAATGATGCGTTGGGCCACGGTCAGGGAGGAGGAAGTGAAAAATGAATACAGCAGATATACAGTAGGTGCTGAGAAAAAAAATAAAAAAATATCCAATTCGTTTACAGTGCACAGTTTAGTGAGGGATGCTGAAGAGTTGTAAAAGTGGGTGGAACTCCACTTTAATAAGGGGTTAAACAGAGGAATATTTGTTCATCCCTTTGATCTGCAGATGAAGAAACAGAAGGATTCAAAAAGAAACAATGTTTCTTTATTTTTTAGTGTTTCAGCAGCTGAGCAGTGTTGTTAATAAACATTGCCGGCTGCTTTTTTTTGACAGCTCCAATTACCGGGCCTTTAATGCCCCGTACACACGAGCGGATTTTCTGTCGGAAAAAACTTGGATGGTGTTTCCGACGGAATTCCACACGGTCACGCAAAATTTCTCTGAACTTTCGACCATCAAGAACGTGGTGACGTACAACACTACGACACACGGTCACGCAAAAGTTCTCTGAACTTTCGACCGTCAAGAACGCGGTGACGTACAACACTACGACGAGCCGAGAAAATGAAGTTCGATGCTTCCGAGCATGCATCGAATTGATTCCGAGCACGCTTATGAATTTTGGGCATCGGAATTTGTACAGACGATCGCATTTTGGGATAGGAACTTTTCCCGACCAAAAAATAGAGAACATGCTCTCAATCTTTTGCTGGCTGGAATTCCGCCAGCAAAAAGACCGATGGAGCATGCACACCCTAGTCAAAAATCAAAAGTGCCCATTTTGAAGGCTGATATGCAAGTAATTCGGCATATAATGGTTACAGGGGTCCCTGGGGGGACATGTGTCAAAAAAAAAGTTTGTGAAAAACATTCATTCATTTTCATTCATTTTTAAATGAGCAGTGATTTTTTTTTATTTTTAAAGTGAAAGCATAAAAATGAAAAAATCCTTCCAATATAGTGCCTGGGGGGTCACCTTAGTCTACCTGTAAAGTGGCAGATCTGTACAATGTCTAGAATCTGCTGCAGCAATAATTGCATTTATAAAGCCAAAAAAAAAGACATTTTTCCTGTAAGCTGCCTTTATTTTGCTCAGCAACAGCTGGGGAGTCGGTGTGTATGATGAGGCCACAATGTAGTGCACTGAGAACAAGATTAGAGATTTTTTGGATACATTCTGGTGTCACTTTGACTTTGGATAGAAGTAACAGGTGCGAAAAAATTGGTCTTTGGGTGTCGGTGGCGCCTTCCCACCGTAACCCTATAGAGGTACTCTTGATGAAAGCAAGAATTGGTCTTGGTGTAAAAAATTGCAATGATATCCACCTGTCAAACAGGTGCAGAAAAATTACTCTTTGGGTTTTAGTGGCGCCTTCCCACCGTAACCCTATAGAGGTGCTCTTGATGAAGGCAAAAAAAAATTGCAATGATATGCACCTGTCAAACAGGTGCTGAAAAATTGGTCTTTGGGTGTTAATTGTGCCCATGAAACCTATGCCAAAAACATTCTTCCAGATGAAATAATTGAACACCCTCAAAGCTAGGCAGCCTCGAAGTCCTGCAGAGATTCCACATCCCAAAAAGACTTAATTAGTGACATCGGAATCAGGGGCTTCATAGCTGGTAATCCAGGACTGATTTATTTTTATAAAAGTCAAACGGTCCACGGAGTCTGTGGACAGACGCGTTCTATGATCAGTAACGTAACCTCCTGCAGCACTGAATGCCCATTCTGAAAGCATGCTGGATGCAGGGCAGCCCAACAACTCAATAGCATACTGGACAAGTTCTGGGGATCAATGAGTAGATCCGCTTTGATTGCTTCTATGGCCTTGGAGGACCAGAGCGACGTCATAACGTCACTTCCAGTCCAGGGTGGAAGTGAACCATTTGTTTTTCTTTAAAGCAAAAGATAATTTTTTTTAATCTTTTGTTTTTATGGATAAAAAAGAGATTTGGGGTCTCTTTACCCAAGATCTCCTCATAAAGAGGACCTGTCATCCTCCTTTCTATTTCAAGGGATGTTTACATTCCTTGTAATAGGAATAAAAGTGATAAGAAAAAAAATGAAAGGGACAATGTAAAAACTTTCCATCTATTAAGTCTTCTGCCCTTGTTGTTTTAACTTTGGATAGTAAAAATTTTTCTGCCAGTAAATACTTTATACAGCCCACTTCCTGTTTCTTGTCTGGTAAAATGCCTAGGCTTATGACATCATGCACAGCTCTCTCGTCAGCTGGAAAGCTCTCCATCTCTGTTTTGGCCCCGAGGTAATCGTCCACCATGTGATGTAGATGCTGCCGATGGGATGTGGAAGCTGACAGCCCTGGGCGGCGAGAACTAAAAAAATTCCGAAATGCCTCACTTAGATGGACGCCTTTTCCAACGCTCCTCTCTTGACCAACAGAAGACTCAAAACTACATTTTGCACGATACTGTAACCTACTGGAGTCAGGATAAACGTTCAATAAAATCATCTTTAACATGTCCTCAAGAGTTTTTATCTTCTGCGCTCTGTGTGGGGACGGGATGAGTTCTGAGACCTTCCCCATATAACAGTGGTCAAGGAGGGTTGCAAACCAGTAATCATCCTTCTCCTTTATGCCGCATATTTTTGGGTCCTTTCGCAGGCTTTGAAGCATGAGGTTGCCCATGTGCCTCAAATTTGCCAAGGTTTGAGAAGCAGACTCCTCGGGGTAACTCAGGATGACAGCACCTGGAACATCCTCCTCCCAGCCACGTACTACTCCGAAGGGTCCTTGGGTTGGAAAGCCATCACTTACAGATTGACGCGTGTCTTATGCCCCGTACACACGGTCGGATTTTCTGACGGAAAATGTGTGATAGGACCTTGTTGTTGGAAATTCCGACCGTGTGTGGGCACCATCACACATTTTCCATCGGATTTTCCGACACACAAAGTTTGAGAGCAGGCTATAAAATTTTCCGAAAACAAAATCTGTTGTCGGAAATTCCGATCGTGTGTACACAAATCCGACGGACAAAGTGCCACGCACGCTCAGAATAAATAAAGAGATGAAAGCTATTGGCCACTGCCCCGTTTATAGTCCCGGCTTACGTGTTTTACGTCACCGCGTTCAGAACGATCAGATTTTCCGACAACTTTGTGTGACTGTGTGTATGCAAGACAAGTTTGAGCCAACATCTGTCGGAAAAAATTCTAGGATTTTGTTGTAGAATGTCCGAACAAAGTCCAACTGTGTGTATGGGGCATAACCCTTCTTCGAAGCCTATGAAAGTGCCAGATTCCTCCTTCTCATCCTCCTCCCCTCTCTCCTCCTGTAGGAATGATGGTGTCTGCATAAAGTGGGCCTTGAGAGGAAAGGAAGTCCTCCTCTTCTTCCTGCTGCTCTGCCTCCTGTCCATAATGCCATGCAGAGTCTGCTCAGAGTCTGCTCCAGCAGGAACACAACATGGATTGTGTCACTGATGAATGCACTGTCACGGCTCACCATCCTTGTGGCCTCCTCAATTGGTGACAATACAGTGCATGCATTCTTAATGATCAGCCATTGGCATGGGGAAAAAAGCTAAATTGAGGACATGTGCCAGGCATGGTACATGTGTCAACTTTCCCTGTCTAAGGGCGGACAGGAGGTTTGAGCCATTATCGCACACCACCATTCCTGGCTCCAGCTGGCATGGTGTGAACCACCTCTGGGCCTATCCCTGCAGAGCTGCAAGAATCTCTGCTCCGGTGTGGTTTCTGACCCCTAAACACACCAGCTGAAGCACTGCATGGCACCTTTTAGCCTTACTCATGGAATAGCCCTTTGAATGCTTAGGGGGTACCTGATGTTCATAGAACAATTCTGCAGAGGAGGGCATGGAGGTGGCGGAGGAGGAAGAGGGGGTAGAGCTCACAGGTCTGGCATCATCACCACCAGCTGTATGGAGACGTGGGGGCACAACAAGCTGCAGCACCGAGCCCTGTCCTGCATCCTTTCGAGTTGCAAGCAGCGTTACCCAGTGTAGTTTTGTCAGTAGATCCGCGCTACAGGGTATGGTTGCAACTGCAGCCCCCCTATGTAAGCAAGGGACACTAACGTGTACCCTAAACTGGATATGTATAACAAAAATAGGGAATGGCGCTGTGCATAAAGGATGTATTGGTATATGATGTTTAGTTAATGGTGGTGGTAGGTGTACCAATGTGACATGCTATAATGAACCCCAATAAGTGGTACCCTCAAAATGCACCACTATTTTGTCCCACGTATAAATGGGGAAATAAAAATAAAAATGAAAATAAAAATTAATAAATGGTGATAGAAAAGTGCTAGTTGATAAATAAATTAGTGAGTGACAATAGATATAAAAGCAGCTGTGATCTCATATAAAATTAATTAGTATTGGTGACCATTGATGATCTGGTGTAAAAAATGTAAATATAAAAGTGTCAAGTGTAGTACAATTGGCAATATGCCAGCCGTTGCTGGGTGATAGAAATGAACTGCAAATGTTAGTTTAGAATAAAGGGTGTCCACAATCCTCTATAGTGAAAAACAAAAATGCAAAGCAATATGTGTAAAGAAATTCCCTATTTACACACATACACAAATGTGGGGTCTATGCACAAATATATATAAAAAATGTGAAAAATAAAGGGTATCCGCAGTCCTCTGTAATAGAGTGCTAAGGATGCAAAAGGTAAATACGTGGAAATAATGGGATATAAATATGTTTAAAATTGACAATTATTAGGACTCAAACTGGTAAACAGTTAATATGTATATATAGAGATATGCCTCTCATAGCCTAATTGATAATAGTATAGAGTCTCATGTGAAAGTGACCAAAGAGTTCATGTAATGTCTTCCACCGAATTTTCTCCAAATATATAAGAGACAAGATCCCCCTGATGTGATCCCACTCACCGGAACGCTGTACCCCTGCAGGGGTATAAGCATAAGATGTTTATACGCCAGATGCCGATCAGATCCCGGTGCCAATCCGATCTTTATGTGTTGGTATCCCCTCAAACCGGATCAGCCACTCGTGAAGGAGAAGGGGGAAATGACAATCCCCTGTTGTGATCCTATTTCCGGCCGGACATCCGCTCCAGGGTGTTATATGCAATAAAAGAATTGCTCCACATAGCGTAACTCCATAAAGTATCTTTTATTTGTAGATGTTTAAACAATCCAAAAGAAGCATAATGAATCCAAGGAAATAAACAGGTCTAAAAAGGAGAGGAGGGAGCTTACAAGCTCTCTACCTCCTCTAGCCGTTCCGGGACGCAGCGTAGTAGGCAGCTGCCGCTTGCGTTCCACCGGTCAGCTATCGAAAACCACAATAGCAGGAAGTGACGTTGTGCGTGCCAAGATAGTCCCGCCTTACGCGTTTCGTCACACGGACGTCATCGGAGGCGCTGCCATCTTGGTCCTCTCAACGTCTTATATCTGGGTGCAGTACATGCCGTGGCCAATCCCGCACCAGATGCTAAATGAAAAGCATCTTGTATGTCCAATCGAAAAATTCGCTCAATTATGGAGACAAAGGGCAAGAAGTTGTAAACACTCAGTATCATTAGACCGAGGGGAATATTGGATAAGGTCTCTTTGAGCGCCATCTAATGGGATGTTTATAGTACGTTTGGTTTATATGGAATAACGGCCGTGGAAAAATGTAGTTTGCAAACCAGATATTATCTAGTAAAGGTACATATTAAAAATACATATTAAAAGACAGTCAAATAGCCTAAACACAAAAAGAAAAAATTATTATAATCACCTCGGGAGGTATTTGAACGGAAAAAATCTTTTACAGGATTCTTTAATAAATTAAAAATATATATATCTAAAAAATATGTATTAAAAATTAAAAATTAATATGTATGTATATAGAATGTTAATACTATACATATAAAAAAGACGATGCATTAAAAAACTCTTGTAAAAAAGGATGTGCAAAGAGGAGTACGTTGTATATTCAATATTATTATAAACCAGAGGCAGAAGAGAATGTGTTGGTTAGCCACTAAGTATGTTAGTATACCAACCAAGAAGAGGAGAGAATATCTTAGTTGCCAATTAATATGTAGGAATGTACTAAAAATAGTGATGAATCATGTGTATATCATATAAAAATCTTATAAAAATCTTGAAATCTTCGGGAAGTCAGGGAATAGGGTAAGGACACGTATAGATTCCACCTATTTAAAATTGAGTAGGGGGCACTTCAGAACCGATTATGGGAGTGGGTTAGGGACATATGTAAAATCGACAATTTAAAAATTGGATAAAAAACAATTCAGATCAATGTCCACATTTAACCCTCTGGGAACAAGGCTCCCTAGGCGATATATCCACTTAGTTTCATTCTGGGACACTTTTATTCTTTTGTTACCGCCTCTCCAGTGGTCTTTGATCAGGTCTATGCCATAAAAAATTAAACCTGTAGGATTTCTATTGTGGACCTCATCAAAATGCCTAGAGAGATTATGCTTTGGAAAGCCTTTTTTAATGTTGTTAATATGCTCTCTAATCCTAACGCGGAGGGGCCTAGTGGTTCTTCCCACATACTGAAGCCGGCAGGGACATTCGATCACATATGTGACGTGGGTACTTTCACAGGTAATCAGTTCCCTGATTTGGTACTCTTTCCCTGTTCTTGACTTAAAGAGTAATCTTTTCCTTGGTTGTCTCTTACTTACACGGCAGGGTAAGCACTTTTGGCATCTGAAAAAACCTTTTAATTCAGGGAACAACTTGACCGGTTTTGGTGGGTCAATCACGTTATGTACCAACTGGTTCCTCAAATTGGGGGCCTTCTTGTAGATGAATCTAGGTTTTTTGGGGAGTATCTTCACCAAAGTTCTATCAGATTTTAAAATAGGCCAGTATTTTCTAAAAATGTGTTCAATTGACCGATATTGATTATTAAAACCAGTGATAAAAGCCATATCCATCTTACAGTGGTTGTCAATTTTCTCCTTCTTTTTCAGTAGGAGATCACGATCCAAGCCCCCTATTTCCATCTTATATCTCATTAGGGTTTCTTTGTGGTATCCTTTATCCATGAATTTTTTAATCAAAGTATCGGCTTGAGTGTAATAATCATCTATCCTATGGCAATTTCTTCGCAACCTCATTAGTTGGCCTTTCGGAATGTTCTGCTTCCACTTAGGATGATGGCAACTAGATGTTGGGATGTAGCCATTGCGATCCGTGGCCTTAAAAAAGGTTCTAGTATGTAATTCGTTGTTCTCTTTAAAGATCTGTACATCTAGGTAATCTATTTCTTGAGGATCGCATGTCCCACTAAAAGAGATGCCGTATTTATTTTGATTCATTGCTCCTAGAAAATCCTGAAATGACTCTGCCGTGCCCCTCCACACTATAATCACGTCATCGATGTAACGGCGGTAAAATTCAATCTCCGGGCGTGGACTTCTATATATATTTTCTTCCTCCCACATGTCCATAAATAAATTTGCCACGCTTGGGGCATATCTAGCTCCCATGGCAACGCCCTTAGTTTGCACATAATAGTCCTTCTGGTACCAAAAGTAATTACTCTCCATTGCTAGTTTTAGAGCTTCTAAAATAAAATTAATTTGTTCTTGTTTAAGATTGGCATCTTTGTGAAGTGCTTTCTCTACTCCTTTTAAGCCATGTTTTTGTATAATGCTGGTATATAAGGAGTTCACATCTATCGTCGCGAGGAGACAGTCTTCAACACCAGTTATATTTTTTATTTCGTTGATCAATTGCGTACTATCCTTTAGGTATGATCTTCCTTTAGTTACCATTGGTTTTAGAAAGCAATCGATGTATTCTCCCAGTCTAGAGAACAGGGAATTGATCCCACTTATAATCGGTCGTCCCGGGGGTTTCTCCAATCGTTTGTGTATTTTTGGTAAATAATATATAACTGGTGTTTTGGTGGACTCACAAATCAAGTATTTGGCTTCCTTTTTGTTTAAAATTCCTCTGTCTTTCCCTTTATTGACGAGAGCTTTCAGTTTCTTGCTGTAAAGTTGTTTGGGGTTTCCTTTAAGTTTCTTATAAGTATTTTCTACTCTAAGGAGGTTCTTCATTTCTTCCTCATAGTCTTCTTTCCTTAATATAACCAGACCGCCCCCTTTATCTGCGGGGCGTATAACTACGTCTTTTCTTTTTCCGATTTCTTTAATGGCTTTCCACACACTTCTATTGTTGGGAATCTTACTTTCGAGTTTCGCAAGATCACTCTCCACCATCTTCTTGAAGGCGTTCATACACTGGTCGCCCGGAACCTTCGGATTAAAAACCGAATTGTTTCTAAGACTAGTGTGTGTGAAACAAGAAGGTTCTTCTGCTGGTTTCTCATCTTTGTTTAAGGCATAGTGTTTTTTTATTCTTAATTTACGTATGAACTTCTGCAAATCAACAAAAACCTCAAACTTATCAATATTCTTGTCCGGTGCAAATTTTAATCCTAAATCTAAAACTCTCAGTTCTTCATCAGTAAAAACAGCATCACTCAAATTAAAAATTCCTTCTCCTAATATTCTCTTCTCCTTTTTCTTCTTCTTTCCTCCTCGTTTTCCTCTTGCCTGTAACCTCTTTCTGTATCTCTTAGGGTTTGATCTGACCCTCTGCCAGGATTCCTGTTCGGTCCATTCCTTGTCTGCTGCGGATGTCCGTAAGGGCCAAAATTCCTCTGTTGTGGATGTCCGTAAGTTCCTATATCCCTCTGTTCTCTGTACGCGGGTGGGCCCCAATGCCTCTGGAAGTCTCTGTTGATCTCTGGTTGTTCTTTCCAACCTTGTCTCCTGTATGGAGGTCGCACTTTCCATCTTCCAGGTGGGCCACCCCTGTGAAAATCCCTATTGTCCCTAGGTGATCCTCTAGGATAGGGGTTATTATAGGTACCATGGTATCCCCTTTCCCTTAGGGGTGAGTACCTATTACGAGTGGGGATACTGTATCTTGGAGTAGCTGGGGATCTTCCATATCCAAGTTCTGGGGGGTTTTCTTCCCTCCCCCTCACCCAGGGACCATTAGTTCGGTAATTGGGTGTGCGTGGCAACTCGGTACGTCTGGTAATGGGGGTATGTTCAAACCTGGTTTGTCTTGTATTATCTGGTATATCTTCCTCTTCTACTGGACTCTCGTCCATAGAGTTACTGTCTTCTTCATTACTCAACTCGTCTACTTCTTCTTGCCACTTATAGACCCTTTTATTGGCATAATCCAGAACGTCCCTCTTAAATTTTTTCTGTTTCTTTGTTTGAATTTCCACATCGTATTTCTTTATAATCTCTTGTAATTCTTTGTCCTTATCTTTATATTCTTGTAGGCCAGTAAAGGGGTTTAGTAGATTCTTAATCTCAATAATCCTTTCCTCTACTTTTCTTAATTTAAAAGGAGGCATTTTAAATTAAGAAAAGTAGAGGAAAGGATTATTGAGATTAAGAATCTACTAAACCCCTTTACTGGCCTACAAGAATATAAAGATAAGGACAAAGAATTACAAGAGATTATAAAGAAATACGATGTGGAAATTCAAACAAAGAAACAGAAAAAATTTAAGAGGGACGTTCTGGATTATGCCAATAAAAGGGTCTATAAGTGGCAAGAAGAAGTAGACGAGTTGAGTAATGAAGAAGACAGTAACTCTATGGACGAGAGTCCAGTAGAAGAGGAAGATATACCAGATAATACAAGACAAACCAGGTTTGAACATACCCCCATTACCAGACGTACCGAGTTGCCACGCACACCCAATTACCGAACTAATGGTCCCTGGGTGAGGGGGAGGGAAGAAAACCCCCCAGAACTTGGATATGGAAGATCCCCAGCTACTCCAAGATACAGTATCCCCACTCATAATAGGTACTCACCCCTAAGGGAAAGGGGATACCATGGTACCTATAATAACCCCTATCCTAGAGGATCACCTAGGGACAATAGGGATTTTCACAGGGGTGGCCCACCTGGAAGATGGAAAGTGCGACCTCCATACAGGAGACAAGGTTGGAAAGAACAACCAGAGATCAACAGAGACTTCCAGAGGCATTGGGGCCCACCCGCGTACAGAGAACAGAGGGATATAGGAACTTACGGACATCCACAACAGAGGAATTTTGGCCCTTACGGACATCCGCAGCAGACAAGGAATGGACCGAACAGGAATCCTGGCAGAGGGTCAGATCAAACCCTAAGAGATACAGAAAGAGGTTACAGGCAAGAGGAAAACGAGGAGGAAAGAAGAAGAAAAAGGAGAAGAGAATATTAGGAGAAGGAATTTTTAATTTGAGTGATGCTGTTTTTACTGATGAAGAACTGAGAGTTTTAGATTTAGGATTAAAATTTGCACCGGACAAGAATATTGATAAGTTTGAGGTTTTTGTTGATTTGCAGAAGTTCATACGTAAATTAAGAATAAAAAAACACTATGCCTTAAACAAAGATGAGAAACCAGCAGAAGAACCTTCTTGTTTCACACACACTAGTCTTAGAAACAATTCGGTTTTTAATCCGAAGGTTCCGGGCGACCAGTGTATGAACGCCTTCAAGAAGATGGTGGAGAGTGATCTTGCGAAACTCGAAAGTAAGATTCCCAACAATAGAAGTGTGTGGAAAGCCATTAAAGAAATCGGAAAAAGAAAAGACGTAGTTATACGCCCCGCAGATAAAGGGGGCGGTCTGGTTATATTAAGGAAAGAAGACTATGAGGAAGAAATGAAGAACCTCCTTAGAGTAGAAAATACTTATAAGAAACTTAAAGGAAACCCCAAACAACTTTACAGCAAGAAACTGAAAGCTCTCGTCAATAAAGGGAAAGACAGAGGAATTTTAAACAAAAAGGAAGCCAAATACTTGATTTGTGAGTCCACCAAAACACCAGTTATATATTATTTACCAAAAATACACAAACGATTGGAGAAACCCCCGGGACGACCGATTATAAGTGGGATCAATTCCCTGTTCTCTAGACTGGGAGAATACATCGATTGCTTTCTAAAACCAATGGTAACTAAAGGAAGATCATACCTAAAGGATAGTACGCAATTGATCAACGAAATAAAAAATATAACTGGTGTTGAAGACTGTCTCCTCGCGACGATAGATGTGAACTCCTTATATACCAGCATTATACAAAAACATGGCTTAAAAGGAGTAGAGAAAGCACTTCACAAAGATGCCAATCTTAAACAAGAACAAATTAATTTTATTTTAGAAGCTCTAAAACTAGCAATGGAGAGTAATTACTTTTGGTACCAGAAGGACTATTATGTGCAAACTAAGGGCGTTGCCATGGGAGCTAGATATGCCCCAAGCGTGGCAAATTTATTTATGGACATGTGGGAGGAAGAAAATATATATAGAAGTCCACGCCCGGAGATTGAATTTTACCGCCGTTACATCGATGACGTGATTATAGTGTGGAGGGGCACGGCAGAGTCATTTCAGGATTTTCTAGGAGCAATGAATCAAAATAAATACGGCATCTCTTTTAGTGGGACATGCGATCCTCAAGAAATAGATTACCTAGATGTACAGATCTTTAAAGAGAACAACGAATTACATACTAGAACCTTTTTTAAGGCCACGGATCGCAATGGCTACATCCCAACATCTAGTTGCCATCATCCTAAGTGGAAGCAGAACATTCCGAAAGGCCAACTAATGAGGTTGCGAAGAAATTGCCATAGGATAGATGATTATTACACTCAAGCCGATACTTTGATTAAAAAATTCATGGATAAAGGATACCACAAAGAAACCCTAATGAGATATAAGATGGAAATAGGGGGCTTGGATCGTGATCTCCTACTGAAAAAGAAGGAGAAAATTGACAACCACTGTAAGATGGATATGGCTTTTATCACTGGTTTTAATAATCAATATCGGTCAATTGAACACATTTTTAGAAAATACTGGCCTATTTTAAAATCTGATAGAACTTTGGTGAAGATACTCCCCAAAAAACCTAGATTCATCTACAAGAAGGCCCCCAATTTGAGGAACCAGTTGGTACATAACGTGATTGACCCACCAAAACCGGTCAAGTTGTTCCCTGAATTAAAAGGTTTTTTCAGATGCCAAAAGTGCTTACCCTGCCGTGTAAGTAAGAGACAACCAAGGAAAAGATTACTCTTTAAGTCAAGAACAGGGAAAGAGTACCAAATCAGGGAACTGATTACCTGTGAAAGTACCCACGTCACATATGTGATCGAATGTCCCTGCCGGCTTCAGTATGTGGGAAGAACCACTAGGCCCCTCCGCGTTAGGATTAGAGAGCATATTAACAACATTAAAAAAGGCTTTCCAAAGCATAATCTCTCTAGGCATTTTGATGAGGTCCACAATAGAAATCCTACAGGTTTAATTTTTTATGGCATAGACCTGATCAAAGACCACTGGAGAGGCGGTAACAAAAGAATAAAAGTGTCCCAGAATGAAACTAAGTGGATATATCGCCTAGGGAGCCTTGTTCCCAGAGGGTTAAATGTGGACATTGATCTGAATTGTTTTTTATCCAATTTTTAAATTGTCGATTTTACATATGTCCCTAACCCACTCCCATAATCGGTTCTGAAGTGCCCCCTACTCAATTTTAAATAGGTGGAATCTATACGTGTCCTTACCCTATTCCCTGACTTCCCGAAGATTTCAAGATTTTTATAAGATTTTTATATGATATACACATGATTCATCACTATTTTTAGTACATTCCTACATATTAATTGGCAACTAAGATATTCTCTCCTCTTCTTGGTTGGTATACTAACATACTTAGTGGCTAACCAACACATTCTCTTCTGCCTCTGGTTTATAATAATATTGAATATACAACGTACTCCTCTTTGCACATCCTTTTTTACAAGAGTTTTTTAATGCATCGTCTTTTTTATATGTATAGTATTAACATTCTATATACATACATATTAATTTTTAATTTTTAATACATATTTTTTAGATATATATATTTTTAATTTATTAAAGAATCCTGTAAAAGATTTTTTCCGTTCAAATACCTCCCGAGGTGATTATAATAATTTTTTCTTTTTGTGTTTAGGCTATTTGACTGTCTTTTAATATGTATTTTTAATATGTACCTTTACTAGATAATATCTGGTTTGCAAACTACATTTTTCCACGGCCGTTATTCCATATAAACCAAACGTACTATAAACATCCCATTAGATGGCGCTCAAAGAGACCTTATCCAATATTCCCCTCGGTCTAATGATACTGAGTGTTTACAACTTCTTGCCCTTTGTCTCCATAATTGAGCGAATTTTTCGATTGGACATACAAGATGCTTTTCATTTAGCATCTGGTGCGGGATTGGCCACGGCATGTACTGCACCCAGATATAAGACGTTGAGAGGACCAAGATGGCAGCGCCTCCGATGACGTCCGTGTGACGAAACGCGTAAGGCGGGACTATCTTGGCACGCACAACGTCACTTCCTGCTATTGTGGTTTTCGATAGCTGACCGGTGGAACGCAAGCGGCAGCTGCCTACTACGCTGCGTCCCGGAACGGCTAGAGGAGGTAGAGAGCTTGTAAGCTCCCTCCTCTCCTTTTTAGACCTGTTTATTTCCTTGGATTCATTATGCTTCTTTTGGATTGTTTAAACATCTACAAATAAAAGATACTTTATGGAGTTACGCTATGTGGAGCAATTCTTTTATTGCATATAACACCCTGGAGCGGATGTCCGGCCGGAAATAGGATCACAACAGGGGATTGTCATTTCCCCCTTCTCCTTCACGAGTGGCTGATCCGGTTTGAGGGGATACCAACACATAAAGATCGGATTGGCACCGGGATCTGATCGGCATCTGGCGTATAAACATCTTATGCTTATACCCCTGCAGGGGTACAGCGTTCCGGTGAGTGGGATCACATCAGGGGGATCTTGTCTCTTATATATTTGGAGAAAATTCGGTGGAAGACATTACATGAACTCTTTGGTCACTTTCACATGAGACTCTATACTATTATCAATTAGGCTATGAGAGGCATATCTCTATATATACATATTAACTGTTTACCAGTTTGAGTCCTAATAATTGTCAATTTTAAACATATTTATATCCCATTATTTCCACGTATTTACCTTTTGCATCCTTAGCACTCTATTACAGAGGACTGCGGATACCCTTTATTTTTCACATTTTTTATATATATTTGTGCATAGACCCCACATTTGTGTATGTGTGTAAATAGGGAATTTCTTTACACATATTGCTTTGCATTTTTGTTTTTCACTATAGAGGATTGTGGACACCCTTTATTCTAAACTAACATTTGCAGTTCATTTCTATCACCCAGCAACGGCTGGCATATTGCCAATTGTACTACACTTGACACTTTTATATTTACATTTTTTACACCAGATCATCAATGGTCACCAATACTAATTAATTTTATATGAGATCACAGCTGCTTTTATATCTATTGTCACTCACTAATTTATTTATCAACTAGCACTTTTCTATCACCATTTATTAATTTTTATTTTCATTTTTATTTTTATTTCCCCATTTATACGTGGGACAAAATAGTGGTGCATTTTGAGGGTACCACTTATTGGGGTTCATTATAGCATGTCACATTGGTACACCTACCACCACCATTAACTAAACATCATATACCAATACATCCTTTATGCACAGCGCCATTCCCTATTTTTGTTATAGCGTTACCCAGTGTGCTGTGAACGAAATATATCATCCCTGCCCATGCTTGCTGGACCACGTGTCAGCAGTAAGGTGGATTTTACAGCTGACTGCCTTGCCCAACGATGCCAGAATATTCCCATCCACGTGATGGTAGAGAGATGGAATGGCCTTACGTGAAAAGTAGTAGCAACTGGGAACCTGCCATTGTGGTACAGCACATTGTGCGAATTCACTGAAGGGGGCAAAATCTACCAGGCTGAAAAGCAGAAGTTGGAGAGCCAACAGCTTTGACAAGCTTGCATTTAGACGCTGGGCATGTGGGTGGCAGGGACTGTATTTTTTTTTCGCTGCAGCAGATGGGGCAGAGAAATTTGCCAGCTACAGTCTACAGCTGGTGGTGTGCTGCTGGTAGAGGTGCTGCTAGGACCTGGGACACCCTGTGCTATACCATCATCCCTGTCAGTGGAAGCTGCTGAGAGTTAATGACTCGGTATAGAAAGGGCAGACTGAAGTGGGTAAAGAGGAGGAGGAGGGACAGATTTGTGACCCTTTTGTGTGGCTTTTAGGTGCTCTTGCCAATGGGTTGAGTGGTTGGACGTTAAACGCCTTGTTAAGCATGTGGCACCCAAATAGCTGGTGTTTTTGCCATGTTTGATGTGCCCGAGACATAGTTTGCAGATAGCAACAGTGCGATCTGGTGCAGATTTGCTGAAAAAGGCCCCGACAGCTGAGCTTTGGGGAATGGGCCGGGAGATAACAGCTGCAGAATGTGATGGAATAGGGTGGCAGCTCTCTACTCTTTCTTGATGTCGGCCTTCTTGGGGTTGTGTAGCCTCACCTTCGGTTTCCTCCTCTGCTCTATCTGGCACCCAATTTGCATCAGTGATCTCATCATCATCATCATCATCTCCTCCATCTTCATCATTACCTCTGGAGACAACTTGGCAATACGCTGCGGCTTGGGGAACATGAATGCAAATTTGTCTACCAGTGTTCCTCCCTCACTCTAGGATCATGTTCCTGTCATCTTCAACCTCAACTAACATCTGAATCCAGTAATGGCTGGGCATCATCAAGGAGCAATTGGCTGATGCTGTGGTCAAATAACTCAGCTGACTCCTCAATGGCTGATGTTGGGGCTATGGCAGGAATAGATGTGGACAAGGAGGCAGGTTTATCCACTCTGGCAACTGCAGGGGACTGCACACTTGTCTCTGTTTGCGTGACAAAGGATGAGGGAGGTTTAGTAAGCCAGTCCACCACCTCCTCTGCATGCTGTGGCTGGATAGCATGGGCAAACTCACTAAACAGAGGAAATGATGCCCTGCCTGAGGACTGACCATCACGTCCACCTTTGCCTGTGGACACATTTGTTGCTGGCCCCCTTACAGTGCCAAGGGAACTTCTGCCTCTCCTTGTTGTCCTCCCAGATATTATTGGGAGGGAGGGGGCGGTGCTTATAAGTAAATGTGAAGAAGAAGTGGAAATCTGTACGTAGATCCACTTTAATGTAAAGAGGTGTTTGGTGCACTTTAATTTGAGTACTCACACTACAAAGACACACTCCACGGATACACTATAATATACTGCCATATTATGCACCAAGTGACGCACAGAACTATATGGCGTTAAACTGGTAGTAACACACACAGAACTATATGGCGTTAAACTGGCAGTAACGCACAAAACTATATGGCGTTAAACTGGCAGTATCGCACACAGAACTATATGGCGTTAAACTGGCAGTAACGCATACAGAAGTAAATGGCGTTAAACTGGCAGTAACGCATACAGAAGTAAATGGCGTTAAACTGGCAGTAACCCACACAGAACTATATGGCGTTAAACTGGCAGTAACGCACGTAGAAGTAAATGCCGTTAAACTGGCAGTAATGCACACAGAAGTAAATGGTGTTAAACTGGCAGCAACGCACATAGAAGTAAGTGCCGTTAAACTGGCAGTAACGCACACAGAAGTAAATGCTGTTAAACTGGCAGTAACGCACACAGAAGTAAATGGCATTAAACTGGCAGCAAAGCAATCAAATAGACGATGTTCAACCGTCACTACACTGACACTATCTGAACTGTCCCTACTCTAGCTATACACTAATGTCAAGATTACTGACACGGTCTCACTACACTACACTGAAACTATATGAGCTGTCCCTACTCTACACTAATATATGTATGAATGACACAGTATCACTACACTACAGTGAAACTATCTGAGCTGTCCCTACTCTAGCTGCATACTATGCAAAGCTGAATGCTGGTCCTCCTCACTACACTCACACTATCCCTAGACTGACACTAAACTAATATTCTATACTGACAATTGAAGAAAAATAGCACAGTATAGCACACTAAATGATGGTATAGGTGCAAATGTGAGATGTGAGGATCTTTGCTTGCACTGGGGAGCCAGCAAACGAACATGGTTCGGAGAACTTGGAACAAATTAACTAACAAAAACAGTCTAAAAAGGGGGTCCAGTATGTGGACCGTGCACAGGAACATATAACACTGCATTAGCATTATTGGGGGAACAACTGAAAGGAACAGAAGAAGGCCTGCTCTTGGCCGGGGAATTGTGTTTTGACGTAGCTGAGATGGGTTCAGGGACCTCCATTTGTGTTCTTGTTGGAGGATCTCTTGCGGGAGACTACTTGCCAATCCGGAAGCAGGGTGTAAGGGCAGTTGCGGTGGAGCTCAGTCAGTGGCGGGTCTGGGAGAATGCCCCATTGCCTCAGGGCTTGCATACCCTCCTCCACGGTAGTAAGACTGACATTCCTTCCATTGTGGGTGACTGACAGGGTTGCTGGATACTTCCACCTGTACATAATTTTAGTGCTTTGGACACTGTTGCTAGGTTTTTACGGCATTGGAGGGTATGTTGCGATACATCGGGGAGCAACTGCATAGAAGGAGTAGGGTGCCAGAAGGTTTCCCGTCTGTTGGGAAGCTGACAGAATCTTCTCTTTTACATGAAAGAAGTGTATTCTGAGTAGGACATCCTTCGGGACATCTGGTGGGAGAAATGAAGGATTAGGTAGCCTGTGGATTCTATCAATGAGGAGATCTGTGGTTGACAAGGAAGGCACTAGGGAGGAAAAGAGGGTTTTGGCGAATTGCAGCAATTGGTCTGGAAACACTTACTCTGGGATTCCCCTGAGTTTGAGGTAGTTCCTTCTGGACCTATCCTCTAGGTCGGCCATTTTATTCTTAAGCCAGGTGATTTCCTAAGATTGGAAAGTTTGGGCATCTACCATAGTAATTGAATGATGTTGTCATATCACACATCGCTATTCAAACTTGTCCACCCGCTCTCCTAAATCCTGTATATCGGCTTTGAATTGGTGTACACATTAGAGCATATCAGAGTGGAGGGATGAGCATAGGCATAATAATATGTCTTTCAAGACCGTGTCTGAGACCGGCTGGCCCAGGGTAGGAAAGGTAGCTATGGGATCAGGGTGGGATGCAGATCCTGAGACCTGGGCCATGCTTACCTCCGTGTTTTGTGCCATGTTGCCCCTGATAGGAGAGTCCTTTCGGGCCTTGGACTTAGCTGGGCTGTGTGTGGATGGAGTAGAGGTCCCAGATGACCTCTCACTGTCAGGGCCGAAGGATGCGAGACCTTTGGAGCCTGTATTGATTAGATGCTGGCTTCCTTGCTGGGTTCGCCGCCTGGCACCCCCGCCATTTTGTTGTAGCCTGCTGCTCTGTGCTGTGAAGAGGCTGGCTATTTTACTCGGCAGCGGCTGTTTTTTTCTGTGGCGTGTCATGTCAGAGGGATAGAAGGAGAGCTCTGGGTGAAGGTGGATGGCAGCTGTGCGGGTGGAGGAGCCAGATGTTCGGTGGTGGAGAAGAGCTCTAGAGAGATGCGACCATCTTCAAGCATGGTCACCACGTCCCCCCATGTCACACGATATTTGTGAAGCAATTTTTGAAACGCTCTTTTTTTAATTAAAAAAAAACACTAAAGTTAGCCCAATGTTTTTGTATAGAGTGAAAGATGATGTTACGCGTTACGCTGAGTAAATAGATACCTAACATGTCACACTTTAAAATTGCGCATACTCGTGGAATGGCATCAAACTTCGGTACTTAAAAATCTCCATAGGCGACACTTTAAACATTTTTTACAGGTTACCAGAGGAAGTCTTGACCAAGAATGATTGCTCTCGCTCTAACATTCAAGGCGATACCTCACATGTGTGGTTTGAATGTGTGTACATATGTGGGCGCGATGTACGTATGCGAGCACACTGGGATAGGGGCGCTTTATTTTTTTTATTTAATGTTTCTTTTATTTTATTATTTATTTATTTATTTTTTTTACACTTTTCCATTAAATTTATTTTTGATCACTTTTATTCCTATTCCTTACTTATTAATGTAAACATCCCTTCTAATAGGAATGGGGCATGACAGGTCCTCCTTATGGAGAGATGTGGGGTCTTTAAGACCCCACAGCTCTACTCTAGGCAGGAAAGGCTGAGATCATTCAGATATCTCCACTCACAGTCCAGGACATCACATGACGGCCTTGGACTGGAAGTGGTTAATGACACCCCAAACAAAGATCGCAAACACAGTGTGTGTTGCCTTCTCTGGTTGAAGTGCGTTTCCAAAAGTAGCGTTCAAGTCTTCTGCACACAGACACCGACTCCCTTCGGCATGAATGAGACGAGTAAAAGACGGTGTCAGCTTCAGTTCTCCACCTGTTTAGAACTCCTCGGAGGCGTTTCGCCCTTTAAGGGCTTAATCGTAAGATTCCGCCACACCAAAAAAAAATGTGACTGGCATCAAAAAGGTGCACGTGGCAAACAAAGTAGCAGTTCAAAAACAACATTGGTTCGCTCTCAGCATAAATAAGGCAGCATAAGTGTAGCCATCCATCATTACAACAAGCAGCATATAAAGTCTTTTACGTGTACATGCCCGGGACACAGTGAGGTTGATTTACTAGTATAGTTCTAATCATGTTCAAGATATTGATCTGTACAGACACTATACTAGTGATGGCGACTATATTATGACAGTAATAGTGGACAATCTGGTGCTAACTGACACTGGCTGGGAGGTGATAATACTTTACACTGACACTGTACTAATGACACTGACTGGGTGACAGGAGTGATCAGGAGGGCAATTAAGGGGTGAACTGTGTGCCTAGAAAGTGTCTGCAAGTGCATGTATGTATATACACTATATTGTCAAAAGTATTGGGACGCCTGCCTTTACACTCACATGAACTTTAATGACATCCCAATCTTAGTCCATAGGATTCCAATATTGTGTTGGCCCCGTCCTTTGCAGCTATAACAGCTTCACCTCTTCTGGGAAGGCCGTCCACAAGGTTTAGGAGTGTGTCTAAGGGAATGTTTGACACTTATGCTGCCTTATTCATACTGAGAGAAAACCAATGTTGTTTTTGAACTGCTACTTTGTTTGCCACGTGCACCTTTTTGATGCCAGTCCTATTATAATTTTCTTCTTTTTTTTTTTTTTTGTGGCAGAATCTTACGATTAAGCCCCCTAAAAAGGACAAAACGCATCTCAGGCGTTCTTCACAGATGGAGAACAGGAGTCTTTTACTCATCTCATTCTTGTTTATGCCGCAGGGAGTCGCTGTCTGTGTGCAGAGGACCACCAATTTATTGAACGCTACTTTTGGATACGCTCTCCAACTGGAGAAGGCAACACACACACTGCGTTCGCGATCTGTGTTCGGGGGGTGTCATTATATAACACTGACAGCCGCTGCAGATTACAACGGCAGTGCGTTTTGAATGCGGTACGGGAAATGCGCACGGAACGCCTGCGATACTAAATGAGTGTCACCACCCTGGAAATAATGTAGATCACATGACAAATGTCTTTTACAGCCAGTATTTATAAGCAGGAAGATCTTTTATTGTCACATTGATGAAATGGATACATTTATTGTGGTGTCGTTGCTGATAGGAAAGCTTTGTATACATAACAGCCAAAGAACTCACAGAAAAAAATAGAATTTCAAAGTCATTCATATGTGCAATTATTATAGCGACGCATCTTTCCACATGTTTATTTATCATTTATAAGAAGCAAAAATCAAAAACATTTTCTTTTAATACTATTGATTAGCATCTCCTTCAACTTTGTGGAATGGATTACAGATTGCAGGCTGAAGCTGGCCATCGATGGGTCCGTTTTTTTATTTTTCGTTCAACCAGCAAGTTATTATTAACCCTTTACTGACTGAGGGCAAAACAAATCCTAACGCCTGAACACAATCTTGCAACTTACATGCGTAAGTAAAACTGTACATATCATCACAACTGTTTTGTGTATCCATCAGGGATTGTACCTTGTTTTTGTTTTTTGTTTTTTTCCAGGACAAATTGGGCTTTCTTTTGGTGGTAGATGGTAATGGATATCCCTTGATTTCAATTTTTTATTTATTTATTCTTTTATTACTAAATAAACTGGCCCAAAATAGTTAAAAAATCAATATTTTTTTTTAATTAAGCCGTATATTTCTTCCTATTAGCATAACTTACTACCAAAGAACAATCCAAAATAAATTCTGCTCCTGACAATCTCAGTGATAACACAAATGTGAATGTTGTTTGTTGTTTGTACCCGGAGTACAGCCCAGAAACTATAGTGAACATTGCTTTTTTTATTCTACAAAAAACACATTGATATTAACTGACACTGATGATACATTTAAAAAAACAAAAAAAACCTACTCTAAATATGCTGACCCTGAGCTTTTATCCTTACTTTGACCTTTGACCCTTGCCTTAACCCCGACACAGACCTAGTTCAAATCTTGATCTATCTTTTTTTTTTTCTTTATTTTTCTTTTTTTTATTATTGTTATTTTCCTACACGCTGTTGTTTGTTGACATTTTCTCCCCTGCAAGGAGAAAAAGACACAATGATACAATATATCCTGTATGTATGCAATGTATTATATAATATATCCTGTATGTATGCAATGTATTATATAATATATCCTGTATGTATACAATGTATTATATAATATATCCTGTATGTATGCAATGTATTATATAATATATCCTGTATGTATGCAATGTATTATATAATATATCCTGTATGTATACAAGGTATTATATAATATATCCTGTATGTATACAATGTATTATATAATATATCCTGTATGTATGCAATGGGGGTTATTTACTAAAGGCAAATCCAATTTGCACTACAAGTGCACTTGGAAGTGCAGTCGCTGTAGATCCGAGGGGGACATGCAAGGAAAATAAAAAACAGCATTTTTGCTTGTACATGATTGGATGATAAAATCAGCTGAGCTTCCCCTCACTTCAGATCTTACCCTCAGATCTAAAGGGACTGAACTTCCAAATGTACTTGTAGTGCAAATAGGATTTGCTTTTAGTAAAACAACCGCAATGATACAATACATCCTTTATGTATACAATGTATTATATAATAGATCCTGTATGTATACAATGTATTATATAATATATCCTGTATGTATACAATGTATTATATAATGGATCCTGTATGTATACAATGTATTATATAATATATCCTCCATGTATACAATGTATTATATAATATATCCTGTGTGTATACAATGTACTATATAATATATCCTGTATGTATACAATGTAGTATAGAATGTACTGTGTACGTATACAATGAATTATATAATATATCCTGTATGTATACAATATATTATACAATGTATCCTGTATGTATACAATGTATTATACAATATATCCTGTATGTATACAATGTATTATATAATATATCCTGTATGTATACAATATATTATACAATGTATCCTGTATGTATACAATGTTTTATATAATATATCCTGTATGTATACAATGTATTATAATGTATCCAGTATGTATACAATGTATTATATAATATATCCTGTATGTATACAATGTATTATATAATATATCCTGTATGTATACAATGTATTATATAATGGATCCTGTATGTATACAATGTATTATATAATATATCCTGTATGTATACAATGTATTATATAATATATCCTGTATGTATACAATGTATTATATAATATATCCTGTATGAATACAATGTATTATATAATATATCCTGTATGTATACAATGTATTATATAATGGATCCTGTATGTATACAATGTATTATATAATATATCCTGTATGTATACAATGTATTATATAATGGATCCTGTATATATACAATGTATTACTTTGATTTTATTGCACACTGTGGGTGTTTCACAATGTGCATTAGAAGCTGCGGAAAGTCAGATAGAACCCTCCTCATTTACAGCCTGGGAACGCCCACTCCTCCGGACTGACACCCACCTATCAAGGCATTTTTATATTTGCATAACTCCTCCCAAGAGCCCGCCCACTGCTTGCATCAGGGCTGAGGACTCCTGAGAGGAGTAGTGAGGCCGGGCTCTGGGATGGTATCAGGAAGCTCTGTACAGCCCCTGCTGGCCCCTCCCACCAGCCATGATATATCTGCATTACATAGAAGCACAGAGACCCGGTGATGATGTCACTGAATGTAAAATAAGGAAAGTCATGAAAGTGGAAAGATTTTATTTAATAAGTGAATGTAGATACTGAGCAGGGAAGATATATGAGCAGATTATATGTGAGATTTATCTCAGCCAATAAAGAGAGAATCACCTAAACTACAAACATTTTATATTATCAGCATTATTCTTTCCCTTTATTATAGAAAACCACATTTGCAAACATCAGATTTCTCTGCATTCCATCCGGCAACACATATTTTACATTATTATAGGAACCGGTCATGAGAGTAACATGGAGGCCTCCATAGCCGAGCTCACCTTCAGAAAATGCTAGATGCCTGGCCGCCATGCCTGTCCTCTGGCTTCAATACTGTAAAGTGGTTGTAAACCCTCACATATATCTACCCAGTGAAGTGACCGGCCTCAGGCGATACACAGGGATGAAACAAATCCTCCTACATAAGTTGTACACATTTATCTGCAGTCTTCTCATTTAAAGTCCAACATTTATACAGCCTGTCTGAGCTTTCAGAAAAAGCAGGGAGCTGAAGTTACACTCTGCAGAGCTAAGTGAGAGCCGACTGGTGGGAAGGGAAGGGACCCACCCCCCTCATGCAGCACACAGGAGCAAAGCTGAGGCTGCCAATCACAGGCTGTGTGCTGGAGCTCACTCCCCTGTCACCTTTTATCTCTTGGTGTCAGGAAACCTTGTCAGAAGTGACTCATGCAGATAGCAGGGGAAGGAGGCAGCGGAGAGAAATGACACTTAGTGCTCTGGATTGAGACAAGTACACACTATAGAGGGATATTTGTACATATTTTATCAGTGGTGGGTGGTGCTCAATATTTTGGGGGAGGGTACAGCAAACCAACGCCCCACCCCCCCTGTGGGAGACAGATGGGAAGGCGGCGATCAGAGGCCTCCTTACCTTAGGAGGCAGATGGTAGGACTACTGCTCCTCACTCCGGGGCCGTTGTGTCTCCTCCCGGCCAAACAGAAAGTGGGTCTCAGGACCCGCTTATTGATTGGCCGGGAGGAGAATCAGGAAGACAAAAGCAAATATTAGTTTCTATGCAGAGCCGCACCAGATTTTGCACTCTCCAGGTTTAGTAAATCTCCCCCCATAGTGATGAAGGGGTTTGGAGTGAAGTCAGAGTTGGAATGAATACATAGCTCACCGCACTCCGAGCTTCGGCCAACTTCCTTTATGAAATGGCAGAAGGGGGGTCATTCCAACGCGTTTCGTTTAATTCTTCAAATCGTCCAATTAGAGGTGTCCCCTGCTGCTGTTTGGTAGAGGAATTTAGCTGAAATTCAGAGAATAAGTAGGAGCTTCAGAAAGTACTGAAGCCGATGGATCAGCATGGCGGCCATGGATTTAATTTGCATTTTCAGGAGGGATCCTTCCTTAGTACTGACTTCATTGGTGGCCGCTCATGCAGGGCGCAGGAGCACTGCCCCCTAATCCATGCGCCCGGCCCCTAATCTACATGCAGAGTGCAGGGGCGCCGCCCCCCTAATCCATGCGCCCGGCCCCTAATCTACATGCAGGACACAGGGGCACTGCCCCCCTGATCCATGCGCCCGGCCCCTAATCTACATGCAGGGCACAGAGGCACTGCCCCCCTGATCCATGCGCCCGGCCCCTAATCTACATACAGGGTGCAGGGGCGCCGCCCCCCTAATCCATGCGCCGGGCCCCTAATCTACATGCAGGGCGCAGGGGCACCGCCCCCTAAGCCATGCGCTAGGCCCCTAATCTACATGCAGGGCGCAGGGGCACTGCCCCCCTAATCTATGCGCCAGGCCCCTAATCTACATGCAGGGTGCAGGGGCGCCGCCCCCCTAATCCATGTGCCGGGCCCCTAATCTACATGCAGGGCGCCAAGCACATGGATTCCAATGAGGCTCCAATGAGGGTGGGCGCTCATGTCTTCCTGTTTCTCCTCTCGACCAATCAGGAAGCGGGTCCTGAGACACGATTGGCCGGGAGTCCTAAGTTCTGATTGGCCGGGAGGAGAAGCGACCGCCTGAACTCAGGAGGAGACGTGGGGGGGGAAAGCTGCTGAAGCCGCGACCAGGATGGGGTAAGTGCGAGGCTGGTGGGGGGGACCTGGCGGGTGACGGGTGTTTGAGCGCCGGGGGGGGCTGGTTGGTTGGTCGGCTAGCTTGGGGGGCCCCTCCAAGAAAATTGATCACCAGCCGCCACTGAGAGACTTTCTTTGACCATCTGCCAAACGCCCTGCCGTGGATCAGAAGCGTCAATTTGCGGTTCCTGAATGGAGAAGAAATTACCATGTGTTGGAAAGACCATGAAAGAAAAAAATAAAATTTGCAGCTACATTATTTTGCAAGACTCTAAATAATGAATTAGCAGATGTGATCGAGTTCAGGCCAATCGTCCTGACGGCGATCGTATTTCTGTCTGAAAGATTGTCCACAAATTTCATTGACAGGAAAGGCTTCAGAGAATCCTAAAAACTGGTCCACAAAATGCATCACCTCCTGGTCATTTACCTCTTTCTCACAACTTTCATTATGGTAGCACTGAAAAAGACAATATGTAAAATATATTATATATAATATATATAAGAGTATAATGGGGGGGAGGGGGGGTATCTGAATATATACTGAAACCAGGAACAGTTGCTATTTGACATCATCGCCTCTCGCACTAGTAACGCCCCCTACTGGACATGAGCACTGCTGAAAAATTTGTTAGTTTTCGTTTTATTAATATTTATTCTTTTTTTCATTTTCAGGTCATTCATTATGATCGCAATTTGTAAATTCAAAAATTTATAAATACAAAAATTTGTAAATTCAAAAATTCTAAAATTTGTAAATTCGAAAATTCGTAAATTCTAAAATTCGTAAATTCAACAATTCAGCAATTCGTAAATTCAAAAATTTATAAATTCAAAAATTTATAAATTCAAAAATTTCTTAAATTCTTAAATTTGAAAATTTGAAAATTCGAAAATAACCAACTAACTAATAACTAACTATTAAATTATAGGTGATGGAGTTTCCTTTCAAATTTGGCTGTTAGTGAGTGCAACGAATACAAATTTATCCGAAGTTACGAATTATCTGAAATAATGAATGCCGCATCTAAACAAATGGAACGGATCTAATTAATAATAAATAATAATAAAAAGGTTTTATTATTATTATTATTGTTATTAATTATTATTAATTCCTTATGTTCTATTAGTTTAGATGTGGCATTCGTTATTTTGAATACCGTATTTATCGGCGTATAACACGCGCCGGCGTATAACACGCACCCCAAGTTTAGGAGGGAATTTTAAGGAAAAAAACTTTTAGGAGGGAAGTTTAAGGAAAAAAAACTTTCAGCTGAACGAGCGACGCCGAGTCCCTCCGAACTCCGCGGCGCCATATTTAAAAATACACGCTATGTGAATGTCAGCGGCGATCGCGACGATCGCTCCGATAGATCACAAAATAGCGGGGATCGGCGTATAACACGCACCCACTATTTTCCCCTGATTTTAAGGGGGAAAAAATGCATGTTATACGCCGATAAATACGGTATTTTATTTATTTTTATTTTTTTACACTGTCCTTTATTTTTATTTTTTTTCATGATCACTTTTATTGCAGTCACCAGGAATGTAAACATCCGTTGTGACAGTAATAGTCATGTGACAGGTCCTCTTTATGGAGAGATCTATAAGACCCCAAATACCTCCTTTGCACTTAAAAGCATTCAAAATGCCAAATTTGGAAGTTTTGAACGCTGTAATTTTTTTAAAATTTGGTGCCTTTGAGGCTTCTGTAAACTGGAAGTGATGTCATGACATCGCTTCCGGTTTACTAGATCTGAGACCGATCGAAGCCGATTCCGGCTTCGTTCGGGTCTCCAGCCAGCTGACGGTTGTGCCGACTGGTTGCTTGGGCCTCCCGGTGGGACAGGAGAGCCCGGGCAAGCTGCGAAACGTGGTGGGAAGGTGGGGGTTGTCCCCTCCCGTTGCTTGGGATAACAGCCAAACGAATTCTTGGCAGCATCGGTTGTTATTACAAGAAAGTTGACTGTTGGCTCTGAAAACTGGTAAAGGTGTGATGCCTGCAGCTGCATTTCACCCCGGTACAACCCCTTCAAGCCGAGGCCGCATATTTGTGTTACGTCGGCGTGAAGGGGTTACATATACCTCCTTGGGTGTAATAGACACACACTTATAACATATATGATAAATATAACAATTTTTAATAAAGATATCACAAATAAAAAAATTATCTTAAAAAAAAACTGAATTTAGCCAACCACAGTGATGTTTATCCTGGCCTTGGGATCCGATTAGCTTTCCGACGCGTTTCGTGGGCAAACCCGCTTCATCAGGGCCTTGGATCCTATTCAGTAATACTATAATCATAAACAAGAATATGTATAAAACAATAATCACTGAGTAGCATATCACATGGCATATTGTATAGCAGTGGCGGCTGGTGTTTTTTTTTGTGGGGGAGTGCCAAACACCCCCCCAATCGCTCGCTCACTGTCTGCCAGTCGGTCCGGCACTTACCTCATCTAGGTGGCAAGTGCAGACAGCGGGCACGGAGCGACTCCTGTGTCCTCTCCTCCTCCTTGCTTCCGCCGGGCGTCTCCTCTCCTCCTCATAGGCATCCAATAGGATCGCCTGTCCTTTCAGCCAATCAGGTGATGGGTCTTAAGGGTTAGGATAATGAAGCATTTATGGTTGTGGCCAAAAAGCTCAATTTTGGTCTCATCACTCCAAATGACTTTGTGCCAGAAGGTTTGAGGCTTGTCTCTGTGCTGTTTGCCGTATTGTAAGCAGGATACTTTGTGGAATTTGCGTAGTAATGGCTTTCTTCTGGCGACTCGACCATGCAGCCCATCTTTCAAGTGCCTCGTTATTGTGCATCTTGAAACAGCCACACCACATGTTTTCAGAGAGTCCTGTATTTCGCCCAAAGTTATTTGTGGGTTTTTCTTTGCATCCCGAACAATTTTCCTGGCAGTTGTGGCTGAAATTTTAGTTGGTCTACCTGACCGTGGTTTGGTTTCAACAGAACCCCTAATTTTCCGCTTCTTGATTAGAGTTTGAACACTGCTAATTGGCATTCTCAATTCCTTGGATATCTTTTTATATCCCTTTCCTGTTTTATACTGTTCAACTACCTTTTCCCACAGATCCTTTGACAATTGTTCTGCTTTCCCCATGACTCAAAATCCAGAAACGTCAGTGTAGCACTGGATGAAAGATGCAAGGGTCTGTCAGGAGTCCAGAAACTCATTGACCTTTTATACACACACACTAATTACAAGCAAACAGATCACAGGTGAGGATGGTTACCTTTAATAGCCATTCAAATCCCTTTGTGTCAACTTGTGTGCATGTTACCAGGCCAAAATCACCGGGGTATGTAAACTTTTGATCAGGGGTGTCATTTGGGTAGTTTCTGTTGCCATTAAGATTTAAAAAGAGTAAACACAGTTGATTGATAGGGATAAGCCGAACACCCCCCTGATCGGTACGCACCAGAACTTGCGAACAGGCAAAAATTTGTTCGAATACGCGAACACCGTTAAAGTCTATGAGACATGAACATGAATAATCAAAAGTGCTAATTTTAAAGGCTTATATGCATGTTATTGTTATAAAAAGTGTTTTGGGACCTGGGTCCTGCCCCAGGGGACAAGGATGAATGCAAAAAAAAGTTTTAAAAACTGACGTTTTTTCCGGAGAAGTGATTTTAATAATGCTTAAAGTGAAACAATAAAAGTGTAATATTCCTTTAAATTTCGTACCTGGGGGTGTCTATATTATGCCTGTAAAGGGGCGCATGTTTCCCGTGTTTAGAACAGTCTGACAGCAAAATGACATTTCAAAGGAAAAAAAGTCATTTAAAACTACTCGCGGCTATTAATGAATTGCCGGTCCGACAATACACATAAAAGTTCATTGATAAAAACGGCATGGAAATTCCCCACAGGGGAACCCCGAACCAAAATTTAAAAAAAAATGACGTGGGGGGTCCCCCTAAATTCCATACCAGGCCCTTTAGGTATGGTATGGTTATTAAGGGGAACCCCGGTCAAAATTTTTTAAAAAAATGGCGTGGGGTCCCCCTCAAAATCAATACCAGACCCAATCAAAACACCTTGTCCCCATGTTGATGAGGACAAGGGCCTCATCCCCACAACCCTTGGACGGTGGTTGTGGGGGTCTGTGGGCGGGGGGGCTTATCGGAATCTGGAAGCCCCCTTTAACAAGGGGACCCCCAGATCCCCGCCCTCCCCCTGTGTGAAAAGGTAAGGGGGTACAAAATACCCCTACCATTTCACAAAAAACTGTCAAAAATGTTAAAAATGACAAGAGACAGTTTTTGACAATTCCTTTATTCAAATGCTTCTTCTATCTTCTATCTTCTATCTTCTTTCTTCTTTCTTCTATCTTCTATCTTCTTTCTTCTTTCTTCTTTCTTCTATCTTCTATCTTCTATCTTCTATCTTCTTTATTCTATCTTCTATCTTCTTTATTCTATCTTCTATCTTCTTTATTCTATCTTCTATCTTCTTTATTCTATCTTATGTCTTCTATCTTCTTTCTTCTTTCTTCTATCTATCTTTGGTTTCTTCCTCCATCTTCTTCTTCTTCTGGTTCTTCTGGTTCTTCCTCCGGTGTTCTTGTCTGGCATCTTCCTCTGCGGTGTCGGCGTCTTCTTCCCTTCTTCTCCTCGGGCCACTCCGCATCCATGATGGCATGGAGAGAGGCTCCCGCTGTGTGACGCTTCTCTCTTCATCTTCTTCTCTTCATCTTCTTCTCTTCATCTTCATCTTCTTCTCTTCACCTTCTTTTCGGGCCGCTCGGCATTCATGATGGCATGGAGGGAGGCTCCCACTGTGTGACGCTTCTCCTCTTCTGACGGTTCTTAAATAATGGGGGGCAGGGCCACCCGGTGACCCCGCCCCCTCTGATGCACGGGGACTTGATGGGACTTCCCTGTGCCATTCCCCATGACGTCAGAGGGGGGCGGGGTCACCTGTTATGTAACCCCGCCCCCTTCTGACGTCACGGGAAATGCCACAGTCCCTGTCAGGTCCCCATGCGTCAGAGGGGGGCGGGGTCACCGGGTGGCTCTGCTCCCCGTTATTTAACCACTTGCTGCCCGCCATATATCAGAATGATGGTGGCAAAGTGGTTTCAATATCCTGACTGGACGTCATATGATGTCCGCAGGATATTGAGCCGCTGCCCACCCCCGGGGGCGTGCATCGCGGCGATCGTTGTTGCGGGGTGTCAGGCTGACACCCCGCAGCACCGATCTAGGTAAAGAGTCTCTGACTGAGACTCTTTACCACGTGATCAGCCATGTCCTATCACGGCTGATCACGATGTAAATAGGAAGAGCCGGTGATCGTTTTTTCCTCACTCGTGTCTGACAGACGCGAGTAGAGGAGAGCCGATCGGCTGCTCTCCTGACAGGGGGGGTCTGTGCTGATTGTTTATCAGCACAGCCCCCCTCAGGTCCTACCCAGTACCACCAGGGAAGCCGCCCAGGACCACCAGGGAAACCAGCCACACTGGACCACCAGGTATGCCCCCTAGACCCCCAGGGAAATACTAACCAGTGCAAAGGCAGCTGCCAATCAATGCCCAGGCAGCTGCCAATCGGGTGCCCACTCCAATGCCTACCACTGCCAGTGCCACCAGGGATGCCTATCAGTGCCTCGTATCAGTCCTGCATATCAGTGCCCATCAGTGCCACGTATCCATGCCCAGCAGTGCCACCTATCAGTGCACATCAGTGCCCATCAGTGCCGCCTATCAGTGCCCATCAGTGCCACCCATAAGAACCCATCTTGCAGCCTTTCAGTGCCCATTAGTGTCGCCCATCAGTGCCCATCAGTGCCCACCAGTGCCACCCAGTGCCACCCATGAGTGTCCATCAGTGCCACCTATCAATGCCCATCAGTGATGCATATCAGTGCCACCCATCAGTGCCGCCTACCAGTGCCCATCAGTGCCGCATATCAGTGCCCATCATCAGTGCCCGTCAGTGCCCGCTCATTGGTGCCACCTCATCGCTGCCGCCTTATCAGTACCTGTCAGTGCCGCCTTATCAGTGCCCATCATTGAAAGAGAAAATGTACTTATTTACAAAATTTTTAAACAGAAACAAAAGCAAAACTTGTATTTTTTTCAAAATTTTCGGTCTTTTTTTTATTTGTTTAGCAAAAAATAAAAACCGCAGAGGTGATCAAATACCACCAAAATAAAGCTCTATTTGTGGGAACAAAATGATAAAAATTTAATTTGGGTACAGTGTTGTATGACCGCGCAGTTGTCATTCAAACTGCGAAAGCGCTGAAAGCTGAAAATTGGTCTGGGCAGGAAGGTGTCTAAGTGCCCTGTATTGAAGTGGTTAAGAACCATCAGAAGAGGAGAAGCGTCACACAGCGGGAGCCTCCCTCCATGCCATCATGGATGCGGAGCGGCCTGAAAAGAAGATGAAGACAAGAAGATGAAGACAAGAAGATGAAGAGAGAAGCGTCACACAGCGGGAGCCTCCCTCCATGCCATCATGGATGCGGAGCAGCCCGAGGGGAAGAAGGGAAAAAGACGCCGATGCCACAGAGGAAGATGCCGGACGAGAACACTGGAGGAAGAACCAGAAGAACCAGAAGAAGAAGAAGATGGAGGAAGAAACAGAAGGAAGATAGAAGATAGAATAAAGAAGATAAAAGAAAGAAGAAGCATTTAACCGCTTCAGATCCGGGCCATTGCCAAATGACGGCAACAGCGCGGATCTATTGACGTCGTCCTGTGCACGAGCAGCCTGCGCGCCCCCTGCAGGGCGTGCGGGGCGCGCTCGGTGATCAGCGAGTCTATGAGACTCGCCTGATCACAGATCAGAGTAAGGGGTTGGTCCCGACCCCTTACCACATGATCAGCTGTCAGCCAATTACAGCTGATCATGTGATGTAAACAGAGCCAGTAATCAGCTATTTTTCCTCCTCGCGCTGACTGGCGATAATCTGTGCCCCCTTGCTAGTGACACCTAGCAATAGGAGCAGTGCTGCCTACCAGTGCCCACCAGCGTCACCCATCAGTGCCCACAGTGCCATCCATCAGTGCCCACAGTGCCACCCATCAGTGCCACCCATCAGCCCCCAAATCAGTCCTGCACATCAGTGCCACCTATCGGTGCCCATCAGTGTCACCTACCAGTGCCCATAAGTGCCCATCAGTGCCTCCCATCTCTGCCCATCAGTGCCCCCCATTAGTGCCCGCCATCAGTGCCACCCATCAGTGCCCCCCATCAGTGGTACCTATCAGTGCCCATCAGTGCCACCCATCCATGCCACCCATCCGTGCCACCCATCAGTGCCCATCAGTGGCCATCAGTGCCGCCTTATCTGTGCCCATCAGTACCACCTTATCTGTCCCCATCAGTGCTGCCTTAACTGTGCCTATCAGTGCCCCCTTAATTGTGCCTATCAGTGCCGCCTTAACTGTGCCCATCAGTGCAGCCTATCAGTGCTGCCTCATCAGCGCATATCAATGAAGGAGAAAAATTACCTGTTAGCTAAATTTTATAACAAACTATTAAACATGATTTTTTTTTTCAAAAATTTCCATCTTTTTTGTTTGTTTAGCAAAAAATAAAAACCCCAGCTGTGATTAAATACCACCAAAAGAAAGCTCTATTTGTGGGAAAAAAATGATAAAAATGTCACTTTGGGTACAGTGATGTATGACCGCGCAATTGTCATTCAAAATGCGTCAGCGCTGAAAGCTGAAAATTGGTCTGGGCAGGAGAGGGTTTAAGTGCCCAGTAAGCAAGTGGTTAAATAAAGGAATTGTCAAAAACTGTCTCTTGTAATTTTTAACATTTTTGACACTTTTTTAGTGAAATGGTAGGGGTACTTTTGTACCCCCTTACCATTTCACACAGGGGGGAGAGCCGGTATCTGGGGGTCCCCTTGTTAAAGGGGGCTTCCAGATTCCGATAAGCCCCCCGCCTGCAGACCCCCACAACCACCGGGCAAGGGTTGTGGGGATGAGGCCCTTGTCCCCATCAACATGGGGACAAGGTGTTATGGGGGGCTACCCCAAAGCACCCTCCCAATGTTGAGGGCATGTGGCCTGGTACGGTTCAGGAGGGGGGGCGCGCTCTCGTCCCCCCCCTCTTTTCCTGCGGCCTGCCAGGTTGCGTGCTCGGATAAGGGTCTGGTATGGATTTTTGGGGGGACCCCACGCCGTTTTTTTTTAAATTTTGGCGCAGGGGTTCCCCTTAAAATCCATACCAGACCTGAAAGGCCTGGTATGGAATTTAGGGGGACCCCCCATGTCATTTTTTTTTTTTTAAATTTTGGTTCGGGGGTTCCCTTGTGGGAAATTCCCATGCCGTTTTTATCAATGAACTTTTATGTGTATTGTCGGACCAGCAATTCATTAATAGCCGCGAGTAGTTTAACCACTTAACAACCGGCCCATAGCCAAATGAAGGCTACAGGGCGGTTGCTTAACTCTGGGAGGGCGTCCAGGGACGTCCTCCAGGAATTCCGCTCTCGCGGGCCCCCAAGAGCGCGCACTCGAGAGCATCGAGGCGCATCAGGGATCTCGGTAAATGGCCATTAATCGCAGCCGTTTACCTTGTGATCGCTCCGTCAAATGACGGAGCGATCACATGTAAACAAACCGGCGTCATGTCATGACGCCAGTTCCTCTCCTCCCCTCTCTGTACCGATCGGTACACTGTGAGCGGAGAGGGGGATGGATGGATGGTAGCAGCGCTGTGGGCTGCATCTGTAGTGCCCACAGCGCTGCACAGTGACATCCAGCCATCCATCCATCCATGCTCAGCCATCCCTCACTACTCTGCAATGCCCTGCAATGCTGTGCAATACTCTGCAATGCCCCACAATACTCTGCAATGCCCCACAATACTCTGCAATGCCCCGCAATGCCCCACAATACTCTGCAATGCCCCACAATACTCTACGATGCCCCACAATACTCTACAATGCCCCACAATACTCTGCAATGCCCCACAATACTCTGCAATACCCCACAATACTCTGCCATACCCTGCAATACCCCGAAATACCCCGCAATACTCTACAATACCCCACAATACTCTGCCATACCCCGCAATACCCAGCCATACTCTGCAATACTCGGTGATACCCAGCCATACTCTGCCATACTCTGCCATACCCAGTCATGCCCTGCCATACCCTGCCATACCCCGCAAAACTCTGCAATACTCTGCCATAACCCGCAATACTCTGCCATACCCAGCCATACTCTGCAATACTCGGTGATACCCAGCCATACTCTGCCATACCCAGTTATACTCGGCGATACCCTGTAACACCCAGCCATGCTCATCCATACTCGGCCATGCTCAGCCATGCTCAGCCATACCCAGCCATACCCAGCCATGCCCGGCCATGCTCCGCCATGCTCCGCCATGCTCTGCCATACTCTGCCATACTCAGCCATGCTCAGCCATACTTGGCTATGCTCAGCCATACTCGGCCATGCTCAGCCATGCTCAGCCATGCTCAGCCATGCTCAGCCATACTCTGCCTCTGTATGTGGCCAGGCTGTGGAAGTCTCACACATGTGGTATCGCCGTACTCAGGAGGAGTAGGAGAATGTATTTTGGGGTGTCATTTTTGGTATGTACATGCTATGTGTTAGAAATATTGTATAAATGGACAACTTTGTGTTAAAAAAAAAAGCGTTTTAACCAGTTCCCGCCTGCCGTCATATAACGTCCTTGACTTTGTGCGGGGATATCTGAATGATGGGTGCAGCTACAGGCATCATTCAGATATCAGCTTTTTCAGCCGGCGATTCCCTACACCATAAGAATGATCATAGCGGCTGTTACACTGCTTGATCATTCTTATGGGAGGCGAGAGGGGACGCCCCCCCGCCACCCTCCGGTGCTTCTACCGACTCACCGCTACGATCGAAGCCAGGATCTTTTTTGTTTTGTTTTTTTATTTCAGGCACAGCCTAGAGGTGAGATGTGGGGTCTTATTGACCCCATATCTCACTGTAAAGAGGACCTGTCATGCCATATTCCTATTACAAGGGATGTTTACATTCCTTGTAATAGGAATAAAAGTGATCAAAAAAAATTTTTTTTTGGAAAAAAGTGTCAAACTAAAATAAATAAAGTAAAATGAACAATAAAAAAAATTGTTTTAAAGCGCCCCTGTCCGTGTGCTTGCATGCAGAAGCGAACGCATACGTAAGTCCCGCCCACATGAAAACGGTGTTCAAACCACACACACACTTTGGGTTATTTTTACCAAAGATATGTAGCGGTATAAATTTTGGCCAAAATATATGAAGAAAAATTACTAATTTGCAAAATTTTATAACAGAAACGAAGAAAAATGCATTTTTTTACAGATTTTTCAGTCTCTTTTCTTTTATGGAGCAGGGTTTGAAACAGGAAAATCTGGATGCCGCACACCGGATAAAGTTGAAAACATCTTCTTTATTGTAAAACTTGGATCATAAAAAACAGGACAATCTGGCGGTCGGTACAGACACAGCTGACGCGTTTCGTGCTCTAGTTCGAGCGCTTACTCATAGCTTACTCGCGCTCTAGTTCGAGCTATGAGTAAGCGCTCGAACTAGAGCGTGAAACGCGTCAGCTGTGTCTGTACCACCCGCCAGATTGTCCTGTTTTTTATGATCCAAGTTTTACAATAAAGAAGATGTTTTCAACTTTATCAGGTGTGCGGCATCCAGATTTTCCTGTTTCAAACCCTGCTTTAATTTGCATTTAGCCAGCACCTGGGACTCCTCTCCTCTGAAGGATTCACTAACACACACCTGAAAGAAAGTTCTCCTGAGCGGTGATTTATTTTCTCTGTCTTGTCTGCACCAAAGGATATATGCTCTTTTCTTTTATATCGCAAAAAATAAAAAAAACCAGCGGTGATTAAATACCACCAAAAGAAAGTTCTATTTGTGTGTAAAAAAGGACAAAAATTTCATATAGATACAGTGTTGCATGACTGAGTAATTGTCATTCAAAATGTGAGAGCACCAAAAGCTGGTTATTAAGGGGGTTTAAGTGCCTAGGGGTCAAGTGGTTAAATGACTGTTTTTCCTTTGAAATGTCATTTTGCTGTGGTATTGTTCTAAATACTGGAAACATGCGCCCCTTTACAGGCATACTATAGACACCCCCCAGGTACGAAATTTAAAGGGATATTACACTTTTATTGTTTCAATTTAAGCATTATTAAAATCACTGCTCCCGAAAAAAACTGACGTTTTTAAAACTTTTTTTTGCATTGATCCATGTCCCCTGGGGCAGGACCCGGGTCCCCAAACACTTTTTATGACAATACCATGAATATAAGCCTTTAAAATTAGCACTTTTGATTTCTCCCATAGACTTTTAAAGGGTGTTCCGCAGCATTCGAATTTGCCGCGAACACCCCAAATTGTTCGCTGTTCGGCGAACTTGCGAACAGCCGATGTTCGAGTCGAACATGAGTTCGACTCGAACTCGAAGCTCCTCCCTATTGATTGATAATAAATGGCTTGAGCCAAACACTAACCATGAGTGAAAGAAAAGTGTTTGTGTTATCATTCATATTCTCTGAAAAATGGTCAAGAAACCATAAATTCGGCCAGGGTATGTAAACTTATGAGCACAACTGTGTGTGTGTATACATATATATAAATCTCCAGAACTCTGAAGGTGAGTGTATATAGGTAAGGTATGTGGATTGTTGGATTATATATTATTGACAAGTGTTGTGTTTGTTTTTTTAGCTCTGAACTTTTTTTTTATCATTTTTATATATTATATATATATTTATTTATTATTCGTTTTTCAGATGCTTCCATTGAAGTCTATGGGGCCATAAATGCCCAAACCTGATGAAAGCCTCACCCAGGATTGGTTACAATGTTGCATCCAATGACAACGGGCACAAACCTTCATCTTCCTATCGGCTAAGAATATTGATCGATATTATGGGGTTGATTTACTAAAGGCAAATAAACTATGTACTTTGCAAGTGCAGTTGCTCCAGAGCTTAACAAAAAAAGGGGGGGAAGCTCTGCTGACTTCCATCATCCAATCACAACAAGCAAAAATGTATTTTTTTTTTATTTTTCTTGCATTTGATTGGTTATTCTTTGTAAAGTGAAGCTTCCCCTCATTTACTAAGCTCTGGAGGAACGGCTCTTGCGAAGTGCACAGCAGTGGCGGCCCATCCATAGAGGGTGCACTGGCACCGCCTCCCCTATCCATGCGTCCAGCCCCCTGATCTACATATCAGTGGCGCCGGACCATGGATTCCAATGGGGGGGTGTTTTTTGAAGCACCTGATTAGAGCCAGAGACTGTAATAGGCTTCAGAAAAGGGTCAGCTTGGAGCGCAGAGTATTGCGCTCCCAGCCCACCCAGTTGTGTGATGATAAGCGAATACATTTTTGCCATTATCAAACTAAAGTTCCTCCCCGCCAATCAGGAGGCGGGTCTGTGAGACGTGTTTCCCGACTAGCCGAAGCGGAGGAGACACACGGCGGAGGAGGCTGGGGGAGCGGGTACAAGGGCTGCCGCGGGAGAGGACACCACAGCCCTGCCACATGAGCAGGTAAGTGTCGGACCGCCCTCTCGGGGTGTTCTGTTTCATTGCGGCACCACCGGGGTGGGGGGGTGTTGTTTGTTTACCGCCCCCCCCAAAAAAAGAAGAAACCAACAGCCGCCACTGGTGCACAGTCTATTTGCTTTTAGTAAATCAATATGAACTATGCGGTTGATTTACAGTGCCTTGCAAAAGTATTCACACCCCCCCCCCCCTGGCTTTTTACCTATTTTGTTACATTACAGCCTTTAGTTCAATGTTTTTTTAATCTGAATTATATGTGATGGATCAGAACACAATAGTCTAAGTTGGTGAAGTAAAATTAGAAAAATATATACATAAAACTATTTCTCAGAAATAAATAAACTGATAATTGTCATGTGCGTATGTATTCACCCCCTTTGTTATGAAGACCATAAAAAGCTCTGGTGCCACCAATTACCTTCAGAAGTCACATAATTAGTGAAATGATGTCCACCTGTGTGCAATCTAAGTGTCACATGATCTGTCATTACATAGACACACCTTTGTGAAAGGCCCCAGAGGCTGCAACACCTAAGCAAGAGGCACAACTAACCAAACACTGCCATGAAGACCATAACCAAATGGAAAGAACATGGCACAACAGCAAACCTGCCAAGAGACGACCGCACACCAAAACTCACGGACCGGGCAAGGAGGGCATTAATCAGAGAGGCGGCACAGAGACCTAAGGTGACCCTGGAGGAGCTGCAGAGTTCCACAGCAGAGACTGGAGTATCTGTACATAGGACCACAATAAGCCGTACACTCCATAGAGTTGGGCTTTATGGCAGAGTGGCCAGAAGAAAGACATTACTTTCAGCAAAAAAACAAAATGGCACGTTCTGAGTTTGTGAAAAGGCATGTGGGAGACTCCCAAAATGTATGGAGGAAGGTGCTCTGGTCTGATGAGACAAAAATTGAACTTTTTGGCCATCAAAGAAAACGCTATGTCTGGTACAAACCCAACACATCACATCACCCAAAGAACACCATCCCCACTGTGAAACATGGTGGTGGCAGCATCATGCTGTGGGGATGTTTTTCAGCAGTCGGGAAACTGGTCAGAGTTGAGGGAAAGATGGATGGTGCTAAATACAGGGATATTCTTGAGCAGAACCTGTAGCACTCTGTGTGTGATTTGAGGCTAGGACGGAGGTTCACCTTCCAGCAGGACAATGACCCCAAACACTCTGCTAAAGCAACACTTGAGTGGTTTAAGGGGAAACATGTAAATGTGTTGGAATGGCTCAGTCAAAGCCCAGACTTCAATCCAATAGAAAACCTGTGGTCAGACTTAAAGATCGCTGTTCACAAGCGCAAAACCATCCAACTTGAAGGAGCTGGAGCAGTTTTGCAAGGAGGAATGGGCAAAAATCCCAGTGGTAAGATGTGGCAAGTTCATAGAGACTTATCCAAAGCGACTTGGAGCTGTGATAGGTGGCTCTACAAAGTATTGACTTTAGGGGGGTGAATAGTTATGCACATTGACTTTTTCTGTTATTTTGTCCTATTTGTTGTTTGCCTCACAATAAAAAAAAAAAAAACATCTTCAAAGTTGTGGGCGAGTTCTGTAAATTAAACGATGCAAATCCTCAAACAATCCATGTTAATTCCAGGTTGTGAGGCAACAAAACACGAAAAAAAAATGCCAAGGGGGGTGAATACTTTTGCAAGGCACTGTACTAAAGGCAAATAGACTGTGCACTTTGCGAGAGCGGTTGCTCCAGAGTTCAGTAAATGAGCCAAGGAAAATTAAAAAAAAAAAAAAAAACAGCATTTTTGCTTGCACGTGATTGGATGATGGAAGTCAGCAGAGCTTCTGCTCACTTACTAAGTTCTGGAGCAACTGCAAAGTGCACAATCTCTTTGCCTTTAGTAAACCAGCCCCAATATAAATGTCCACTGGAGAAAAAAAGAAATTCAGCTCATGATTTCATCTTGCCAACCGCGGGCTATCAGCTGTGAAGATCAGATTAGGAAATGTTTTTCTTAGTAACTGTTATCTTTTCAATCACAAGTGGGAAAAAAAAAACATTTCCTATTGTTGCCAAATATATATAAACATTGTTGCAAGCTCTCTTTCTTTTTTATTTCATGTAAATTCGAAAATGGAGCAGCGTGCAAAGCTTGCAGCCGTTTGCCTCGGAATATGTTTCATCTTCGTGGCTTTTCCTTGCGTTTCTTCAACGAGAGTTTACAACCCCAATGATATCATCGGACGCATCATCGCTTTACTAACAAAACTGGCAGAGGAACCTTCGGTAAGAGAAGCCTTGAAGATCGCAAAGATTATTGTTAATAATTAGATGTTGGGTTACATCGTGCGATTTTTGTTTTCTGTTTTTTGTTTTCCATTCTAGATAAAAGAATCTTCTCACTTCACAGTGGAGGGTCCAACAACCGCAGATTGGGTAAGATCGGTAGTTTTTTTTTTTTTTTTTTTTCGTAACTGAAAGTAACATTTTATGAGGGAAAAAAAGTATTTGATCGGCTGCTGATTTTGTGCGTTTGTCCCACTGACAAAGAAACCAGTCTATAATTTCTATAATTCAGGGCCAGATTAATGCCCTGTACACACGGTCGGACTTTCCGACGGAATATGCGCAATCGGAGCTTGTTGCCGGAAATTCCGACCGTGTGTGGGCTACATCGGACTTTTTCCCCATCGGAATTTCCGACACACAAAGTTTGAGAGCAGGCTATAAAATTTTTCCGACAACAAAATCCGATCCTTTAAGACCCCTTTCACACTGGGGCGTTTTTCAGGCGCTTTAGCATTTAAGAAAGCGACTGTAAAGCGCCTGAAAGAAGCCTCATCTGCAATCCCAATGTGAAAGCCCGAGTGCTTTCACACTGGGGCACTGCGCTGGCAGGGCGTCAAAAAAAGTTGCAACGCTTTCATGTTTTTGCCACCGGGCTGGGTGCGCTGATGGCCCGAGCCCTTTCACACTGCCAGCGCCCGAAAAACGCCTGAAAAACGCCCCAGTGTGAAAGGGGTCTTAAGCGGCACTTTACCAGCGTTTTTCAGGCGCTGGCAGTGTGAAAGGGCTTGGGCTTACACATTGGGATTGCAGATGAGGCTTCTTTCAGGCGCTTTACTGGCGCTTTTTTTAACACTAAAGCGCCTGAAAAACGCCTGAAAAACGCCCCAGTGTAAAAGGGGTCTAAATTATGATCGTGTGTACACAAATCCGACGGACAAAGTGCCACGCATTGCTCAGAATAAATTAAGAAACGAAAGCTATTGGCTACTGCCCCGTTTATAGTCCCGACGTACGTGTTTTACGTCACCGCGTTCAGAACGATTGGATTTTCCGACAACTTTGTGCGACCGTGTGTATGCAAGACAAGTTTGAGCCAACATCCATCGGAAAAAATCCACGGATTTTGTTGTCGGAATGTCCGATCAATGTCCGATCGTGTGTACGGGGCATTAGACCATCATGGGCCTGGTGCTGAGGATTTTGGTGGCCTTTTTATGGAAATAAAATGAAAATACAAACAATTTTTTGCTAAAGCAAATTAAATATACTCTCACCAGTAATTAGGAATGGGCTGTCTGTTCGGGTCGAATATGAGTTCGACTCGAACATCGGCTGTTCGCCCGTTCTCCGAATAGCGAGCAATTTGGGGTGTTCGCAGCAAATTCAAAAGCATGGAACACCCTTTAAAAGTCTATGGGCGGAATCAAAAGTGCTAATTTTAAAGGCTTATATGCAAATTATTGTCATAAAAAGTGTTTGGGGACCCGGGTCCTGCCCCAGGGGACATGGATCAATGCAAAAAAAAGTTTTAAAAACGGCCGTTTTTTTGGGAGCAGTGATTTTAATAATGCTTAAAATGAAACAATAAAAGTGTAATATCCCTTTAAATTTCGTACCTGGGGGTGTCTATAGTATGCCTGTAAAGGGGCGCATGTTTCCAGTGTTTAGAACAGTCTGACAGCAAAATGACATTTCTAAAGGAAAAAAAAGTCATTTAAAAGTACTAGCGGTAGCGCCGGCTGCTATAGTGAATTGTCGGGTCTCTGCAATACTCATAAAAGTCATTGAAAAAGACGGCTTGGGGTTCCCCCACAGTCCATTACCAGGCCCTTTGGGTCTGGTATGAATATTAAGCGGAACCCCGAACCAAAATTTAAAGAAAAAAATGCGTGGGGGTCCCCCCAAATTCCATACCAGACCCTTCAGGTTTGGTATGGATATTAAGAGGAACCCTGCGCCAAAATTAAAAAAAAAAAAATCATACCAGACCCAAAGGGCCTGGTAATGGACTGTGGGGGAACCCCAGGCCGTCTTTTTCAATGACTTTTATGAGTATTGCAGAGACCCGACAATTCATTATAGCTGCCGGCGCTACCGCTAGTACTTTTAAATTACTTTCTTTTCCTTTAGAAATGTCATTTTGCTCTCGGACTGTTCTAAACACGGGAAACATGCGCCCCTTTACAGGCATATTATAGACACCCCCCAGGTACGATATATAAAGGAATATTTCACTTTTATTGTTTCACTCTAAGCATTATTAAAATCACTGCTCCCAAAAAAACATCAGTTTTTAACTTTTTTTGCATTGATCCATGTCCCCTGGGGCAGGACCCGGGTCCCCAAACACTTTTTATGACAATAACTTTAAAATTAGCACTTTTGATTTTTCCCGTTCATGTCCCATAGACTTTAATGGTGTTCGAACAAATTTTTTGCCTGTTCGCATGTTCTGCTGTGAACCAAACCGGGGGTTTTTCAGCCCATCCCTACCAGTAATACCAGCCATGCAGCTTCTCAGCAGCTGCAGCATCACCTGCTATGCGGTCTCTCACCAGCAGCAATATAGGGTGACCACATTTCCAAACTGCCATTCAGGGAAAACCATCCCCCTCTTAACAAAAGATGGGGGGGGGGATTTGTCAGGCAAATGGCTGGTGTTAGCACTTAAAATCATCCTGGCACCATGCTTGATATGGTATCAGGATGATCTTATTCCATTATTTCTATTACTACATTGTAATATATAGTAAAATAGTTCAACTCACCATAATGCAGAATCAGTGGGAACCTGAGCTTATCACTTCCCACCAGATGCATCTTGTTACTTGCCATCGTCGCCTGCCGCCAGATGCAGTGTGCCACATGCCACCCACAGCCTGCCACCAGATACAGTGTGCCACTTGCCACCCACAGCCTGCCACCAGATACAGTGTGCCACTTGCCACCTACATCCTGCCACTAGATACAGTTTGCCACCTGCCACCAGATACAGTGTGCCACTTGCCACCAGCAGCTTGCCACTCCCTTCAGGACTCTGTCCGGACAGGTAGACCAGACGGGGCCTGCATAGTCAAACAATTCCCCAGAGCCCCCACCCCTCCTGAGCTCGGATGGTATGGCTGTGTGTGAAATGAATGCCAGGAATATTGATCAGACCAGGTTTTATGGGGGGGGGGGGGTTGTGTGTACAAGCCTTTGGGCTCACACTGGTGTGTTGTAGTTTGGCCGCACTGCTTGTGCATCTGCAGTTTTAGCCACAGTCCTATTGATTTATAGGTTGCAGGTTTTTGCCGCATTTTCTGAAAGAGCGCCAGTGGCGGCTGGTGCTCAAATTTTTTTTTGGGGGGGGGGGCGCAAACAAACTGAAAAATGCTAAACCCCTCCATCAATTGCAGCCTCACTGTGCCCATCAAATGCAGCCACTGTGCCCATCAAATATAGCCATTGTGCCCATCAAATGCAGCCTCACTGTGCCCATCAATTGCAGCCATTGTGCCCATCAAATGCAGCCACTGTGACCATCAATTGCAGCCATTGCGCCCATCAAACGCAGCCACTTGTGCCGTCATATGCAGCCATTATGCTCATCAAACACAGCCACTGTGCCCATCATATGCACCCACTTGTGCCCATCATATGCAGCCACTTGTGCCCATCAAACGCAGCCACTGTGCCCATAATATGCAGCCACTGTGCCCATCATATGCAGCCACTGTGCCTATCATATGCAGCCACCTGTGCCCATCATATGCGGCCACCTGTGCCCATCATATGCAGCCACTGTGCCCATCATATGCAGTCACTGTGCCCATCATATGCAGTCACTGTGCCCATCATATGCAGCCACTTGTGCCCATCATATGCAGCCACTTGTGCCCATAATATGCAGCCACTGTGCTCATCACATGCAGCCACTGTGCCCATCATATGCAGCCACTTGTGCCCATCATATGCAGTCACTTGTGCCCATCATATGCAGCCACTGTGCTCATCAAATGCAGCCACTTGTGCCTATCATATGCAGCCACTGGTGCCCATCATATGCAGCCACTTTTGCCCACTATATGTAGTCACTGTGCCCATCATATACAGGCACTTGTGCCCATCAAACGCAGCCATTGTGCCCATCATATGCAGCCACTTGTGCCCATCATATGCAGCCACTTGTGCCCATAACATGCAGCCACTGTGCTCATTAAATGCTGCCACTGTGCTCATCATATGCAGCCACTTGTGCCCATCATATGTAGCTACTTGTGCCCATAATATGCAGCCACTGTGATCATCAAATGCAGCCACTTGTGCCTATCATATGCAGCCACTGGTGCCCATCATATGCAGCCACTGTGCCCCATCATATGCAGCCATTTGTGCCCATCATATGCAGCCAATGTGCCCATCATATGCAGCCAATGTGCCCATCATATGCAGCCACTTGTGCACATCATATGCAGCCAGGCTCGGCTGTCACTTCACTAAACCCCCCGCCGTGTGTGCGGCCGGTCAAGTGTCACTTACCGCTAGTGTGGCGGGGCTCTGACATATGTGAAAACCGCAGATATGGTATTTTCTATTGGGTGTATAGATATGGTCGGATTGAAAAAAACGGCGTGGGTTTTCCCCCAGTCCATTACTAGGCCCTTTGGGTCTCAAATGGATATTAACCACTTGCCGCCCGCCCACCGTCAAATGACGGTGGGGCAGTGCGGCTCTCGTTCTGGGTGGACATCATATGACAGCTTCCCAGAACGGCCGCTCTCGCGCTCCCTCGGAGGCGCGTAGCACGGCGATCGCGGCTGCGCCATGTTGCTAGAAGACGGCGTGACATCGATCTCTGTAAAGAGCCGCTGCCACGACTGTTTAACCATGTGATTGGTTGTGTCCAATCACAGCCGATCACATGTAAACACAGAGATGCCGGTAACATAGCTGCCAACATTGTAAAAAAACTATTTTAGGGACACTTTTTTGGCTGTAGGCGGAGTTGCATTATAATTAGGGGGCATGCATTTGTAGGCGTGGCATAGCCGAAATAAATGCGGCGTGCAAAACGTGGTTTACGTGAAATGGTGGGCATGGCTTAAATAGGCGTGGCTCAAAGGGCGTGTGGTTAGAGTCTGAGATGAATGAGGGATGGAGAGGGAAAGGGGGAGAGGGATGGAGGGACAGCAGCCCCAGATCCTACACTACAATAGCAATATGTGTTTTCCAGTATTTAACAATCAGCACATAAAGATACTCCAAACTCCTGGTGTTGGAGCTTCAATCATTCCGGCGCCATGATTGTTATGGTGTCAGGATGATTGAAGCGCATTATTTCTATTATTACATTGTAAAAATAAATAAAAAAGTTCAACTCACCATAATGCAGTCTTAGTGGGAGCCCTGAGCGTGTCACCTGCCACGTTGACTGCCACCAGATGCCATCAGGTGCCCCCAGCAGAGTCCCTCCTTACATCAGGTGCCCCATCAGCAGAGCCTTCTTCACATCTGTGTCCCCAGCAGTGGAGCCCCTCCTTACATCTGTGTCTCCATCAGCGGAGCCCCTCCTTACATCTGTGTCTCCATCAGCGGAGCCCCTCCTTACATCTGTGTCTCCATCAGCGGAGCCCCTCCTTACATCAGGTGTCCCCATCAGCGGAGTCATCTTTACATCTGGTGTCCCCATCAGTCCTCCTTACATGTCGTGGTGTCCCCATCAGTCCTCCTTACATGTCGTGGTGTCCCCATCAGTCCTCCTTACATGTGGTGTCCCCATCAGTCCTCCTTACATCTGGTGCCCCCCTGTGACATGCAGACTGGCCCCCCCATGACATGCAGATGGGCCCCCCTGTGACATGCAGACTGGCCCCCCACTGTGACATCCAGACTGGCCCCCCTGTGACATCCAGACTGCCCCCCCCCCCCGTGAAATGCAGACTGCCCCCCCCGTGACATCCAGATTGGTCCCCCCGTGACATCCAGATTGGCCCCCCCGTGACATCCAGATTGGCCCCCCTGTGACATCCAGACTATACAGGCCCCAAAGTTGGTCAACCGGAGCCGCGTGGTTACAATAGAGATTGAGCTAGGGTTGCCACCTCATCCCTTTAAACCCAAACACATATTAATTACACAGGTTCTGTGGCTGATTAAGGTGGTAATTAAACTCACTTGGTGCCTTATCTGCATTAAATTAGCCTCAGAACTTGTGTAACTAATATGTGTTCGGGTTTAAAGGGATGAGGTGGTGACCCTGGATTGAGCTGCGGCACCGCCCATCCCCCGCCCCTTTCCATAACAGGTCACAGAGACTGGCAGCAGGGCGGAGCGGGGCGGGCCGCAGCTCAATTTCTATTGTAGACATCCGGCCAGCCTACTTATACTACTATGGTCTTCCTCAAAATGGCGGCTGGCAGAGACATTGTCTCCACCGGCCGCGGACCTCTAGTGGCCGTTGGAGCGGACCTTGGCGGCAAAATCGAATTTCCCAGGACATTTCCCGGGAAACGATTAAATCAGGAAAAAGGTCTACATTTCCCGGGAATGTCTCGGCAAATTCGGGACAGTTGGCAACTATGCGGTAATCGGAGCTTCTCGCCTCACACTGACAGAGTGTGAGGAGAGGAGAGCTGATCAGCGGCATCTCCTCGCAGAGGACATCTAGGTATGTAATCAGGGCACTAATCATCAGTGCCCTGATGGCAATAAAGCCCCGACAGTGCCAGCAATAAGTGCCCATCAGCCACCAGTGCCAGCAATGAGTGCCCTCCACTGCCCACCAGTGCCAGCAATCAGTGGCTATTAGGGATGCCAGTCAGTGCTGGCTATCAGTGCTGCCCATCAATGCCCATCACTGCTGCCCATCAATACCACCCATCAATGCCCATCAGTGCCACCCATCAGTGCCCATCAGTGTCGCCTATCCATGCCGTCTATCTGTGCCCACCAGTGCCGCCTATCTGTGCCCACCAGTGCCGTCTGTGCCCACCAGTGACACCCATCAGTGCCCATCATTGCCACCCAGTGCCGCCTTCCAGTGCTCATCAGTTCCTCATATCAGTGCCCATAAGTGCGGCATATTCGTGCCTCCTCATCAGTGCCACCTAATCAGTGCCCATAAGTGCCGCCTCATCAGTGGCCATCAGTGCCGCCTCATCAGCGCCGCCTCATCAGCGCCCACCAGAGAAGGAGAAAAATTACTTATTTACAAAATTTGCTGACAGAAACTAAAAAAACTTTATTCTTTTTCAAAATTTTCATTTGTTTTTTTTTTAAGAAAAAATAAAAAACCCAGAAGTGATTAAATACCACCAAAAGAAAGCTCTATTTGTGTGAAGAAAATGATAAAAAATTCACATGGTTATAGTGTAGCATGACCGCGCAATTGTCATTCAAAGTGTGAGAGCGCTGAAAGATGAAAAATGGCCTGGGCAGTATCCTTAAAGACAGACAGGCCAGATTTGACAGGGTGTGGTCCCCCTGGATCAAATACCTCCAAGCCCCATAGTCTCTAGAACTGTATGGTGGGGGACCCAGGCCGGGGGAAACGGCTCCTTCTTCGGATTCTGGACCTTTACCTTTTTTTCTCTTTCTCTCCTTTCCATTCTCCTCCTTCATCTTAATCTTACTTTATATCATTCCTCTTATCCCCTCCCTTTCTTCTCCTTTTATGTTTAAAAAAAAAACTCTACCTATGGACACAAGTGGAGAGTTATGAAGCCTCACTTGGCCTCGAGGGAGGAACAAGGTAAACTCATTTTAAAGGCCTAACCTCCTTTGACGCCAAGGGCCCTGATACAGAGATGTACTAAAGGTACTACAACTTGATTTAACATTACCAAGAAGTTAAGAGTACTCCGCTTACGGGGCAAATTTATCCTCTTTATCCCCCCCTCCCCCCCCCTTTTTTTTTTTTCTCCTCGTGTTCTGTATAACACTTTTGTATCATTTAACAGAAAATATGTTTGCTGACTGATTGTTCATGCCATTTTGTATAATTTGCAAAACCTTTAATAAAGAAAATTGAAAAGAAAAATGGCCTGGGCAGGAAGGGGGTGTAAATGCCCGGTATTGAGGTGGTTAAGGGGAACCCTGTGCCAATTTTTTTTTTAAATGACATGGGGGTCCCCCCAAAATCCATACTTGTCCCTTCAGGTCTGGGATGGATATTAAGGAGAACCCCACGCCAATTTTTTTTTAAAAAATGGCGTGGGGGTCCCCCCCAAAATCCACAAAGGCCTCATCCCCACAACCCTTGCCCGGTGGTTGCGGAGGTCTGCGGGCGGGGGGGCTTATCGGAATCTGGAAGCCCCCTTTAACAAGATCCCAGCCCCCCCTATGTGAATGGGTATTGGGTACATTGTACCCCTACGTATTTACCAAAAAAAGTTTAAAAAAAGTAAAAATTACAGGAGACAGTTTTGGAAATCCCTGTATTTAAAAAAAAAATGTGTCCCGCGATGTCCATCCATCTTCAATCATGGTGCCAACCAAGCAAAAGGATGGCAAACAAATGCTTAGGGGGTAAGCAGTGGTGGCCCATAATGAAGGACGCAGGGGTGCCACCCCCCTATCCATGCGTCCGCCCCCTAATCTACCTACAGGGCACCGGATGCATGGATCCCAGTGGGATTTGTTTATTTTTTTAAGCACATGATTAGAGCCAGAGGCTCTAATTGGCTTCAAAAAAGGGTGGGCTTGGGGCCAGGGCCGGATTTCCCCCAAGGCCACCAAGGCAGTGGTGCAGGGGCGGTGCCCTAGATTGTCCCTTAATTATGATCCTTGTTCCATGTCATGGGCACCTTCATTCCGGGACAATACAGTGTCCCGGAATGAAAAGAAGAAAAAACGGTCTGCCTCCGCCACTCTGATATAGTTACACTCATCTGCAGCAGAACTGGTTGCTAGGCTAGGGCTGCCCCGCGTCTAGCAACCAGTGACGTCGAATGACATGTGGGCAGTGCACCCTATGGCTGAGCAGAGCACCTCCGACTCTGAGACGAGTCCACCCACCTCCTCTCTCCTTCTCCGCCTCCGGCCAGCAGCAGGGAGAGAGACCAACCAGACACACCAGAGCGACAGTCAATGCCAATGAGTCCTGGGGCCGCCGCCGCCAACTACACCCGAGTCCCACAGCTGCTACAGGGGAGCACATTACAAGCAGCCTGACTTCTCCAGTCCAGTTCTCCTCCTGAGCCTCCTCCCGCCCACGAGGGCCACGAGTTTTGAGCCCCACTGCGCCAGACAAACTTCCAGGACCAGGTTAGTGTTTGTTCATGTGGCAGCAAATATCATTCATGACAGCGATACAGCAACTTGCTGGCAAATTCTTGTTTAGTCACTATTCAATTATCAACCACTTAAGCCCAGGAATGTACTGGCCATCGGGACTACCGGGAGTTTCCCGGTGGGCCGATGGCTCAGTGGGCCGGTTTCAGTGACATGTGGCGTCACTAGTGGTGGCTTTTGGGGCTATAGCCCCGAATCTAGGTCCCATAGCCCTAGTCCCAGGGGTCCCCAACCACAGAGCCGCGGCCCACTACCAAGCCATGGCCACTCTGCAGCCATGCAGCGGGCAGCATGGGAGAGCTGGAGAGCGAGCGGGCAGGCAGCACGGGAGAGCCAGGCGGGCGAGAGAGCAGAGAGATGACATCATCTCCCATCGCTCGCCCTGCATCACCGCTGTTCCGCCCTTACTGTGCAGCCACGGGCAGCAGAGAGATTACATCATCTCTCACTGCCTGCCCTCTCTCTGGGGACCTTGATGTAAGAAGTGGCTCTCTGGGGACCCTGAGGTAAGGAGGGGCTCTCCGGGACCCTGATGTAAGTGGGTGTCTCTCTGGGGACCCTGATGTAAGGGGGGCTCTCTGGGGACCCTGATGTAAGGGGGGCTCTCTCTGGGGATCCTGATGTAAGGGGAGGGCTCTCTGTGGACCCAGATGTAAGAGGGGGCTCTCTGGGGACCCTGATGTAAGGGGGAGGCTCTCTGGGGACCCTGATGTAAGAGGGGGCTCTCTGGGGACCCTGATGTAAGGGGGAGGCTCTCTGGGGACCCTGATGTAAGGGGAAGGCTCTCTGGGGACCCAGATGTAAGAGGGGGCTCTGTGGGGACCCTGATGTAAGGGGGAGGCTCTCTGGGGACCCAGATGTAAGGGGGGGCTCTCTGGGGACCCTAAAGTAAGGTGGAGGCTCTCTGGTGACCTTGATGTAAGAAGTGGCTCTCTGGGGACCCTGAGGTAAGGAGGGGCTCTCCGGGACCCTGATGTAAGTGGGTGTCTCTCTGGGGACCCTGATGTAAGGGGGGCTCTCTGGGGACCCTGATGTAAGGGGGGCTCTCTCTGGGGATCCTGATGTAAGGGGAGGGCTCTCTGTGGACCCAGATGTAAGAGGGGGCTCTCTGGGGATCCTGATGTAAGGGGAGGGCTCTCTGTGGACCCAGATGTAAGAGGGGGCTCTCTGGGGACCCTGATGTAAGGGGGAGGCTCTCTGGGGACCCTGATGTAAGGGGAAGGCTCTCTGGGGACCCAGATGTAAGAGGGGGCTCTGTGGGGACCCTGATGTAAGGGGGAGGCTCTCTGGGGACCCAGATGTAAGGGGGGGCTCTCTGGGGACCCTAAAGTAAGGTGGAGGCTCTCTGGTGACCTTGATGTAAAAGGGGGGCTCTCTGGGGACCCTGAAAAAAAAGCCATTTATACTTATAGTGGAATGTTTTTACTTATTTTTTTTTTTGCGTAATTGCGTATAGTTTATATACTGTTTTGCGCGTGTTTGCAAAATTAAAGTGGGCCGGTCTGGATGAAGTCCAGGGCCACATTTTTGTCCCAGTCCAGCCCTGCTTAAGCCCCGGACCATTTTGCTGGCCAAAGACCAGAGCACTTTTTTGCGATTCGGCACTGCGTCGCTTTAACTGAAAATTGCGCGGTCGTGCGACGTGGCTCCCAGACAAAATTGACGTCCTTTTTTTCCCACAAATAGAGCTTTCTTTTGGTGGTATTTGATCACCTCTGCGGTTTTTATTTTTTGCGCTATAAACAAAAGTAGAGCGACAATTTTGAAAAGAAAAACAAAAACATTATTTTTTACTTTTTGCTATAACTCTGGTTGCTAACTGTTCAGCAGAACAATCTTTTTCATGCCTGAAACGAGTAAAGAACTATTTACGATCATCTTTGGGTCAAGAAAGACTGAACAGTTCGGCTTTACTTGCCATTGAGTCAGAACTTTTAAATACTTTGTCCTACGAAGATATTATCGATGAGTTTGCCAAAAGAAAAGTTAGAACTAAAAAAGTTGTGGGGAGTTTCTTACCGGGCACTTACGCCCCTTCCTGCCCAGGAAAATTTTCAGCTTTCACCGCTGTGGCACTTTGAATGACAATTATGCGGTCATACAATGCTGTACCCAAACAAAATTTGTATCATTTTCTTCCCACATATAGAGCTATTTTTTGTTGGTATTTCATCACCTCTGGGGTTTTTATTTTTTGATAAACAAACTAAAAAAGACCAAAATTTTTGGAAAAAAAAGTTTTTCTTAGTTTTTGTCGTAAAATTTTAGTTTTCTCCTTCACTGACGGGCACTAATGAGGCGGCACTGATGGGCACTGATGAGGCAGCTCTGATGGGCACTGATGAGTTTGCACTGATAAGGTGGCACTGATGGGCACTGATGAGGAGGCACTGATATGTAGAATTGATGGGCACTGATGAGTTGGCACTGATAAGGTGGTACCGATGGGCACTGATGAGGAGGCACTGATATGTAGAATTGATGGGCACTGATGAGTTGGCACTGATAAGGTGGCACTGATGAGGAGGCACTGATATGTAGAATTGATGGGCACTGATAGGCGGCACTGATATGCAGCACTTATGGGCACCAATAGGTGGCACTGATATGCAGCACTGATGGGCACTGACAGGCGGGTGTGATGGGCACTGACAGGCGGCACTGATTGGCACTGATTGACACTGACAGGTGGCACTGACAGGTGGCACGGATGAGCAGCACTAATGATGAGGTACTGATGTGTTACTGAATGGTGTTACTGCTGGGCACTGATTGGCACTGCGGTGGGCACTGATTGGCTTTCTGGTGTGCTCTGATTGGCACTATGGTGGGCTCTGATTGGCACTATGGTGGGCACTTGGAGGGTTTTTTATTGGGGGAATGCTGGGCACTGATTGGCAGTGTTTTTTGTACATTTGAGGGGGCTTTGGTGATAATCAATGTGCATTATCAGCACAGACCCCCCCCCCTCTGAGGTGGAGAGCTGCCGATCGCATCCGATCGGCTCTCCCTGTCAGCGCGAACCGAGGAATGCCGTTTACCGGCACTTCCTGGTTCACGTTGTGATCAGCTGTGATTGGTCACAGCTGATCACGTGGTAAGAAGCCTCTGACAGAGGCTTCTTATCACGATCGTTGATGCGGGGTGTCAGACTAACACGCCGCACTCGCGATCACCGTGATGCGCGCCCCCCCCCCCCGCGGGCCGGCATGTTATCCTGCTGAATGTCAGTAAGTAGTAAATGGAGTGAATGGAGTGAGTAAATGCTTAGTGGGTAAGCATACAGATTAGTGCTCGATTTTTTTTGGGGGGGGATTATTGCTGACTAGGGATGAGCTTCATGTTCGAGTCGAACCCATGTTCGACTCGAACATCGTCTGTTCGCCTGTTCGCCGAATTGCGAACGATATGGGCCGTTCGCGCCAAATTCGTGTGGCCCGTCACGGCCCATAATTCACTGCGGCATCGCAGTGCATTGCTGGCTGATGATTGGCCAAGCATGCACTATGACCCGTATGCTTAGCCAATCACAGCGCCGTCTGAACAGAGAGCCGTAATTGGCCAAAGCCAAGGAGGCTTTGGCCAATTATGGCTCAGGGGATTTAGTACACGCCCCACACTATATAAGGCCGCCTGCACAGCAGCCCTGTACAGTGTGTCTTCCGGCGTTCATTGAGAGAGAGAGAGAGAGAGACAGACAGTGACATTTGATTTGAGTTAGATAGATTAGGCAGAACAGTCAGTCAGTTTAGCTGCACTTACAGTGTATTGTGTATATATATGCATCCCAGGTGTTGCATATATATATATACACTGTATTCAGTTTAGCTAGATCCGTTCCTGTTATCTTCCTACTGACAGGCAGGCTTGTCTTGTTACAGTATTTACAGCTACCTGAAGAAAATTGCTGGTGTTCTTTTGATCCTATTAGTACCACAGTCAGGCAGCTAGACTATTTACAGTTAGCGCAGTGCGTCCTGCTCACAGTGTTCAGCTAAAAATACAAGTTAGTGCTGTGCGTCCTGCTCACAGTGTTCAGCTAAAACTACAAGTTAGTGTAGTGCATCCACATCACAGTGTTCAGCTAAACCTACAAGTTAGTTTTTTGCGAGCTCTGCACAGTGTTCACCTAAAGCTACCTGTAGAAGGTTGGTGGTGTTTTCCTGATCCTATCACTACCGCAGGCAGCTAAAAAAAGCTACAAGTTAGTTTTTTGCGAGCTCTGCACAGTGTTCAGCTAAAGCTACCTGTAGAAGGTTGGTGGTGTTCTCATACTACAGGCAGGCAGTTGATTTTGCTAGCTGCAGTATCAGTACATATATATATATATATATATATATATATATATATATATATATATGTATATATCCCAGCTTAGTGCAGCTACAGGCCATTAGTATGTCTGGAAGGCCAAGAAGGAGAGGCAGACAGTCACAAGCCAATAAGAGAGGGCAAGCAGGCTCTGTGTCTAGTGCTGGTTGTAGAGACGGTGCATCCTCATCAGCATGTTGCCGTGGGACACGCTTGGCCTTTTTCGAGTGGATGACCAAGCCGTCCTCATCCTCCTCATCCTCTCTCACCCATGCCCAGGGTACTTTGTCTGGCAAAGCAGCAGCCTCTTCCCTTGGCTCAATGTCATCAGTGACTTCTTTCTCTAGCCCCACCATGTCCTCCTGAGGAGTCCCTCGAACTGTTTGACCACAGTGTTGGGTACATGCTCCAGGAGGATGCCCAGCGTTTGGAAGGCTCTGATGATGATACTGAGCTCGATGAAGGCAGTAACATGAGCACGGACAGAGGGGGTGCCCAAGAAGGACAGCAATCTGGCAGTCATGCTCCCCCTGCTGCAGCATACTTCCAGGTTTGCTCCAGTGATGAGGAGGGAGGGGATGATGAGGTCACTGACTCAACGTGGGTGCCTGATAGGAGAGAGGAGGAGGAGGAGGCGGCACATCACCAACGAGGCAGGATGCCCTCCAGGGGCCAGCCTAAGGGCAGCACATTAACTGCATCACACCCCAAAGCTCCACATGTGCAGGGCGCTGCAGTCTCTGCACGTTATTCAAAAAGTTCTTTGGTGTGGGCCTTTTTTGAGACGAGTGAACCGCTGCTATTTGCAACATATGTCTCAAGCGTATCTCGCGTGGCCAAAACATCTCTCGCTTGGATACCACATGCTTGACCAGACATATGTTGACCTGCCATGCAGTTCGTTGGCAAGCGTATCTAAAAGACCCACACCAAAGAACAAAGAGGACCTCTCTTTGCTCCTCATCAGCTGAGATTTCCAACCCCACTAGACCTTCAGTCCTCTCTGAGACCTGCACTGAGAGGAATGAAGGTGTAGAATTAGGTGTGTCACAGCCAAGTACTTGTGGGCAATCTGCTTTTGGTACACCGACGTCAGATTGTACCAGGCAAATTTCCCTGCCCCAGCTGCTGCACCGCCGAAAAAAGTTTGCTCCCAGCCATCCACATGCCCAGCGGTTGAATGCTAGCTTGGCAAAATTGCTAGCACTTCAACTGCTGCCTTTTCAGTTGGTAGACTCTGCCCCCTTCCCTGAGTTTGTGGAATGTGCGGTTCCTCAGTGGCAGGTACCCAAACGCCACTTTTTCTCACGGAAGGCGATTCCGGCTCTCTACTGGCATGTGGAAGGCAATGTCCATGCCTCGCTGGACAGGGCGGTCAGCGGTAAGGTGCATATTACCATTGACTCATGGTCCAGCAGGCATGGACAGGGACGTTACCTAAGTTTCACGGCGCATTGGGTGACTCTGCTGGCAGCTGGGAAGGATGCAGGACAAGGTGCAGTAGTGTTGGAGGTTGTTCCGCCACCACGCCTCCAAAATGCTAATGATTGTGACACACCTCTCTCCTCCACCCCCTCCTCTTCTTCTTCCTCCATGGCCTCTTCTTGGGCTTTGTCCTCGGAACCAGCGGTGCTCTGTAGCCGTTCAAGGGGCTACGCAAGTACGCAGGCCAAAAGATGCCATGTGGTGCTTGAGCTGGTGTGCTTGGGGGACAGGAGCCACACTGGGGCAGAGGTTCTGTCAGCTCTGCAGGGGCAGGTTCAGAGGTGGTTGATGCCACGCCAACTTAAGGCAGGAATGGTGGTTTGCGACAATGGCACCAACCTCCTCTCTGCCCTCCGATAGGGACAAATGACCCATGTGCCCTGTTTGGCTCACGTCCTTAACTTGGTGGTGCAGCGGTTCTTGGGCAGGTACCAGGGCTTACAGGATGTCCTGAGGCAGGCCAGGAAAGTCTGTGTGCATTTCCGCCGGTCATATAATGCCAGTGCTCGGCTGACGGAACTCCATAAGGAGTTTAACCTGCCCAAGAACTGCCTAATCTGTGACATGCCCACCAGGTGGAACTCAACGTTGGCCATGCTGCAGCAGCTGCACACGCAGCAGAGGGCCATCAATGAGTACCTGTGGGACTATGGCACCAGGACAGGGTCAGGGGAGCTTGGTTTTTTTTCCCCACGCCAGTGGGCCATGATCAGGGATGCATGCACTGTCCTGTCACCATTTGAGGAGGCCACGAGGATGGTGAGCAGTGACAGTGCATGCATCAGTGACACTGTCCCCCTTGTCCACCTGTTGGAGCACACACTGCGTGGAATAATGGACAGGGCACTTGAGGCAGAACAGAGGCAGGAAGAGGAGGACTTCCTTAGCTCTCAAGGCCCCCTTTATCCAGACAGTGTCCCTGCGTGCCCACCGATCACACAGGAAGAATACGAGGAGGAGGAGGAGGAAGATTGTGTCAGTATGGAGGTGGAGCCTGGCACTCAGCATCAGCAGCAGTCTTTAAGGGATCAGTCCCAAGAAACACATGGACTTGTACGTGGCTGGGAGGAGGTGGCTGCGGACCATGTCGTCCTTAGTGACCCAGAGGACTCCGGACCGAATGCCTCAGCAAACCTACGCTGCATGGCCTCCCTGATCCTGCAAAGCCTGCGTAAGGATCCTCGTATTCGTGGTATCAAGAAGGACCAATACTGGCTGGCAACCCTCCTTGATCCATGTTACAAGGGTAAGGTTGCGGACCTTATCTTGCCATCGCAGAGGGAGCAGAGGATGAAACATCTTCAGGAGGCCTTGCAGAAAGGTCTGTGCAACGCGTTCCCAGAGACTGGGAGGTTACAAACTCCTGTTTCTGGACAACGTGTTGCTGAGGCTTCGATCAGTCAAAGAAGGAGCGGTGGAGAAGGTGGCCGTCTGACCGATGCGTTCAGACAATTTTTTGGTCCGCAGCCCCAAGGTATGATCGGTTCCAGCAACCATCGCCAGCGTCTGTTTTACATGGTGCAGGAATACCTAGGGGCAAGATCAGACTTGGACACCTTTCCCACCGAAAATCCTCTGGGTTACTGGGTCTTGAGGATGGATCACTGGCCAGAGCTTGCACAGTATGCAATTGAGCTACTGGCCTGTCCTGCATCCAGCGTACTTTCGGAACGCACATTCAGTGCTGCTGGAGGCATGGTAACCGATCACAGGGTGCGTCTGTCCACCGACTCGGTCGATCGACTGACCTTCATAAAAATGAATCAGTCTTGGATCACCACCAGCTACCAAGCACCTGATGCTGATGTAACCGAATAATTTTTTTTGAAATCTCAGATCCCTTCAAAGACTGCCTATGTTGATGCTGAGTGACTATCCCTGAGTAATTATCCTCTTCCTCCTCAATCATCACGCTGATAGCTTGTAAGAACATTTTTGGTTCTGGGCGCCACCACCAGTGCCTAAGGCCCAATTTTTCTGCCCCTGGGGCGTGTAATTACAATTTTTGATGCAATACTTTGCAGCAGGGCTCGTTCCTGCGTTCCAACTAGAGTGTCTGTGAGGGGTTGCAGTGTTGTGGCACCAGTGCCTAAGGCCCAATTTTTCTGCCCCTGTTTAACAGGGGCGTGTAATTACAATTTTTGATGCAATACTTTGCAGCAGGGCTCGTTCCTGCGTTCCAACTAGAGTGTCTGTGAGGGATTGCAGTGTTGTGGCACCAGCACCACCACCACCAAAGGCCCAATTTTTCTGCCCCTGTTCAACAGGGGCATGTAATTACAATTCTTGATCTAATATTTCACAGCAGGGCCCATTTCTGCACCCACCAAGAGCGAGTGAGGACTTACAGTGTTGTGGCACCAGAACCACCACCACCACCACCACCAAAGGCCCAGTTTTTCTGCCCCTGTTCAACAGGGGCATGTAATTACAATTCTTGATCTAATATTTCACAGCAGGGCCCTGTGAGGGCTTACAGTGTTGTGGCCACAACAACACCTAAGGCCCAAATTTCTGCTGAGTATATAGGGCAGGACCCTACTTTCAAACATCTAACTTACAAACGACTCCTACTTGCAAACGGAAGGAGACAACAGGAAGTGAGATGAAATCTACCCCTAGGAAGGGAAATTCTCTCCTGTAAGAGTTGATATGGGAAAAAAATTCTCCTTTCCACTGATGCTTTCCAATCCTTGTTCCACAAAAAAACCCAAATTTTCAAAAAACATTTTTCTTTGGGACAAAAAGTGAGGTGAAATCTTCTGAAGAGGAGGAAAGACAGCAAAACAAATGTCACAGGGGTGATAACCCTTCCCTATGTTTTCCAAAAAGCTTAAAAAAGATTTTTTGGCTGGAGCTAAACACGTTAAAAATGTACCCGTTCAAAATTACAAAGAGATTCTACTTACCAACAAACCTACAGTCCCTGTCTTGTTTGCACCGCCTGTATACTGCTGTTCAGAGTATATAGGGCCTGGTGGCCCCACACCTTTCCTTATTTTAATTTGGGTGCGGGGTTCCCCTTAATATCCATACAAGACCCAAAGGGCCTGGTAATGGACTGGGGGGTACCCATGCCGTTTGTCTCACTGATTTTCATCCATATTGCCAGGACCCGACATTACATTAAACCCGCAAGCAGTTTTAAATGAGATTTTTTCCTTTAAAAATGACATTTGGTGCAGGGACTGTTCTAAACATGGGAAACACGCGTCACTTTACAGGCATACTGTAGACATCTCCCAGGTACGATATTTAAAGGAATATTTCACTTTTTTTTTTTTTTACTTTAAGCATCATTAAAATCACTGCTCCCGAAAAAACGGCCGTTTTTAAAAGTTTTTTTGCATTGATACATGTCCCCTGGGGCAGGACCCGGGTCCCCACACCCTTTTTAGGACAATACCATGCAAATTAGCCTTTAAAATGAGCACTTTTGATTTCGAACGTTCGAGTCCCATAGACGTCAATGGGGTTCTAACGTTCGTGCGAACTTTCGGTAAGTTTGCGGGTTCTGGTGCGAACCGAACCGGGGGGTGTTCGGCTCATCCCTATTGCTGACGCATAATGCTCATACATGTTGGGGGGGGCGCCCCAATTTGGCATGCTCGCCCTGGGCTCTAGATGACCTTGCCCCGGCACCAGTTGGCAGGTGGCAACAAAGAAGAAGCTGGGAATGAAATGTTATTTGTTGGCAGTTTATCAATACATCTGATAATTTACATTGTTTCCAATTGTTTTTTCTTCAGCAAAAAAATGAAACATGTGAAGGATCATTTCTGGATATATTTGAAAAGGGAACACAAAAGATCTCACATCGTTTTCAACATAACAAAATTATAGACAACATCAGCAAAAACATACATACATGTGTGAAAAAATTGGAGAAGGAGTGTCCGAACCTGAAGGTGAGCCGCCTATATTCACTTTGTGAACGTCTAAGAATTGGATTTGCCACTAGACGTGTTCAGCGCGTTTCGTTCCAAATTGAAATTCGGACACAATTTTTGTTATTCCGAAATCCGGATGTATCCGAACTTCCAAATTACAATAGTAAGAAATTTAAGCAAATCCGAAATAACAAATCCAAATTTCGGACAGAATTCAAATTCAAATTGTTTTCTAATCGAATTCAAATAGTTTTTGAATCGAATTCAAATTTCCGAAGAGACTAAAATAGAATAGAAAATAAAGGGATAGAATAGGAAAGAATATAATAGAAAATAAAAGAATAGGATATTGTAGAGTAAAACTGAACAGAATACAAAATCAAAGAATAGAAAAAAAGAGAGAATAGAAAAGAAAAGAATATAATATAATAGAAAATAAAAGAGTGTAATATAATAGAGTAAAACAGAAGAAAATACAAAATAAAATAATAGAAAAAAATAGAATAGAGAAGAATATAATAGAAAATAAAAGAGTATAATATAAAAGAGTAAAACAGAAAAAAATACAAAATAAAATAATAGAAAAAAATAGAATAGAGAAGAATAGAATAGAAAAGAAAAGAATATAATAGAGTAAAACAGAACAGAATAGAAAATAAAAGAATAGAAAACAATAGAATAGAAAAAAAAGGGACAGAATAGAAAATAAAAGAAGAGTAAAACAGAACAAAATAGAATAGAAAAGAATAAAATGAATATGATAGAAAATAAAAGAATAGAATATAATAGAGTAAAACAGAACAGAAAACAAAATAATAGAATATAAAACAATAGAACAGAAAAAGGGGGACAGAATAGAAAAGAAAAAAGAGAAAAATATAAAATAGAATAAAAAATAAAGGAATAGAATAGAATAACAGCGTGTGAACAAAGGAGAGCCGGTAACTGGCAACTCTGTTTACATTGTGATCAGCTTGTGATTGGCCCTTTACCACGATCTGTGATCAGCTGTGTCTGAAAACAGGATGCAGCGATCACAGTGTGCACCTGATGCACGCCCAAGGGGGCACCTAACACCATCTAGTGGTCATAATGCCATATTTTCTTGCTGAAGACAATTCTGAAAAGTACTGAATTGTGGCCACTAGATGGAGCTGATGATCATAGGAAATACACACACTGTATTAGACACATTAAAGGTATTTGTTTACAATGGCTGAGGGGGATGCTGAAACATTTTTGGAAATAGACCCCGGTGAGTGCAAATCCAACTTTTCAAGGCCACTCAGAACCTCTTTGATTCCTCCCACTGACACCAATGATGGGGCACTATTCCTCCCACTGACACCAATGATGGGGCACTATTCCTCCCACTGACACCAATGATGGGGCACTATTCCTCCCACTGACACCAATGATGGGGCACTATTCCTCCCACTGACACCAATGATGGGGAACAATTCCTCCCACTGATACCAATGATGGGGCACTATTCCTCCCACTGATACCAATGATGGGACACTATTCTTCCCACTGATACCAATGATGGGGCACTATTCCTCCCACTGATACCAATGATGGGGCACTATTCTTCCCACTGATACCAATGATGGGGCACTATTCCTCCCACTGACACCAATGATGGGACACTATTCCTCCCACTGATACCAATGATGGGGCACTATTCCTCCCACTTATACCAATGATGGGGCACTATTCCTCCCACTGACACCAATGATGGGACACTATTCCTCCTACTTATACCAATGATGGGGCACTATTCCTCCCACTTATACCAATGATGGGGCACTATTCCTCCCACTTATACCAATGATGGGGCACTATTCCTCCCACTGACACCAATGATGGGACACTATTCCTCCCACTGATACCAATGATGGGGCACTATTCCTCCCACTGATACCAATGATGGGACACTATTCCTCCCACTTATACCAATGATGGGACACTATTCCTCCCACTGATACCAATTATGGGACACTATTCCTCCCACTGATACCAATGATGGGGCACTATTCCTCCCACTGATACCAATGATGGGACACTATTCCTCCCACTTATACCAATGATGGGGCACTATTCCTCCCACTTATACCAATGATGGGGCACTATTCCTCCCACTGACACCAATGATGGGACTGGCCCTTTTTTTAGAAAGTTGGGAGACCCCTGATCTTGTCAGTAGGGGGCGTACAGGTGCGAGAGCTGAACTGTATATTGTTGATGAAGTCAAATAGCAATTGTACCTTGTTTAGTATATATTCAGATACCCCCCCTCCCCCCATTATTCTCCGTAAATGTTACATTTTTGTCTTTTGCAGAAGGACCACTATGAAGAATGTAAGAGTAAGATACAGGGCCGGACCATGATAACATTTGTGGGCGGGTTTTTAGGATTTTCCAATAAACTTCGGGACAGAGAAACGTGCAATAAAATGTTTAAACTGAAATTCGATCGCTTTGCGGACAATTGGAATGAAACTTTGCCGATCTGCTGATTCGTTATTTTAAAGTCTTGCAAAATAATGTAGTCGCCATTTTTTACTTTATTACTTCTAAGATTTTCCCGCACTTTATCACATTACAAGTCTCTCTACTGAGTCTTTTGAGCAACCGGTGACTGGCCCCTCCCCCATCCATGAGGGTGAGCTTGGCAGGTCATCAACCAGCTTGGCCGGCGGCTCCTCTGGGCACCGTCATTCACTTGTATATTGCGTCAGGCTTCCAGGCACGCGCCCCCCCCCCCTGCTTCCCGTGCTGTGGTTGGACACGGCATGAGTCCGTCAGCAGGCTCGCAGCCAATGATTTTTGGCCAATCACAGCACGGATCTGGCTCTCTTACTGCTCAGCGCCAAAATCAGGAAGAAATGCCAGCACACAGCTAACCCTTCGATTGCCCTCCTCTCACTCATTCCAGGGTCATTAGTACAGTGACAGTGCACAGTATTATCAATGATCACTGCATTAGCCCCCCCCCCCTCACACCGAATCCGGCTTTGAAATCGCGCTACGTCACTTGAAGCCGCACGATTCAGTTCAGTGCGACTCCAGGTGCGACTTGGCTGACACCTGTGTGACTTCATGCAGAGATGTCTATGCAAGTCGCGCCTGAAATCGCAAAAGATAGTGCGGGAACCTTGTTTTTTTCCCCCTTGTTGCTGACAGTAGGGTGCGACTTGTCATGCGATTTGGATCGGTAAAATCGCATGACAAGTCGCACTGGTGTGAACGGGGGGGATAAGTGTCACTAGCGATGTCAAAATGGGGTCGATTTACTATATCTGGTGAAGCTGTGCATGGCGGCCAATCAGCTTCTAACTTCAGCTTGTTCAATGAAGCTTTGACAATAAAACCTGGAAGCTGATTGGTCTCTAAGCAGAGCTGCACCAGATTTTGCACCATGCAGTTTTGGTAAATAACCCCCCCCCATAGGGTCAGTTAGTCAGTTAGTGTCCCTCCCAGTCAGTGCCAGTCCCTGATTGGCCTCCACACTACCACAAGTCTCTGCCATTACCGGTATAGTGTACAGTGGCGGCTGGTGGGTTTTTTTTGGGCGGGGGGCGGCAAACAAACCCCCCCCCCTCCGGTCGGTGGGTCTCCGGCTCGGTTGAGTCTCTTCCAACACTTACCCCATCTAGGTTCCGGACGGGCAGCACCGCGATGGGCTGGCATCTACTCCTCCTCTACATCTCAGCAGCTTCCGCTGATCGTCTCCTCCCTCCTCCTCCTCCTCCTAGGCGTCCAATAGGATCGCCTGTCCTTTCAGCCAATCAGGTGACGGGTCTCACGACCCGCTTCCTGATTGGCCCGGGAGGAGGGTCAGTGTAAGGATAGCGAATATTCATACGATATTGTCACACAACCGGGTGCGCCCCGAGCCTACCCTTTTTCGAAGCCAACTAGAGCCTCGAATCACGTGCTTCATTAAAAAAAAATAAGAATAAAAATAAGAAAAAAATTATAATAATTAAAATAATAAAAAAAGAATAATTTTAAAAGTTTAAGAAAATATAATAATAATTAGAAAAAAAAAATAAGAAAAAAAAATGCCTAGATGAAGGTCAGTGTCAGGGTTAGTGTTTGAGTCAAGGTCAGGGCCAAAGGTCAGGGCCAAAGGTCAGGGTCAGTGTTTTTTGGACTGGATTTTTTTTTTAATGAATTAGTATTAGGCTGGGTTCAGACCGGTGCGCTGTGCGATATTGTATGTGATTCGTGCCGCACTGCTGTGCAAATCACATGCGATGTCTGCGCGATGCGGATTCAACCATAAAGATTGTATGGCTCAATTTGCGTCGCATTTGGACCAAAGTCGTGCAGGACCCCCTTTTTTTTTTTTTAAGCAGCAAGATAAGCAATTCGCATAAGTATATTATTTTAGAAAAAATAAATTCTTTATTAAGGTTTACATGTAATATTCGCATGGCAGTTAAAATATGAGCTCTGGTAGCAGAATAAAAACCATTCCAAATACATAAAGTGCAAACACAGAATTATATATACATGCCATTACATGTCAGAAGGTTTGTTGTATAACATTGACGCGTTTCGACCCGTGCACTTGGTGTCTTCTTCAGAGGATTGGTTTGCTGCAAAGAAATTGCATTTAGCATGGTGGAAGGGGTTAATGATTGTGCATTTGAGTTTCATTTCTGTTTGTTATTTGGCTGTTATGTATGAAAAGCCTTCCTGCTATTAGAAATGACACAATGGTGTAATAAATGTATCCATTTAATTAATGCTAATAAAAAAATACATTTTGCTTCTAAATGCTGGCTGTAAAAGACGTTTGTCATGTGACGTCCATTATTTCCAGGGTAGCGACACCAGTCGGGGGGGGGGTTTTATGAAAGCAGGGGGTCTGTGTGCAAGATCATACCTGGGGCCCTTCTGCCAGAGAAGTGCAGTAAGCACCGCTAACTATGCTTCAGAAATGAATGAACACAGGAGTGATCAGTACCGACATGGCGCACAGGGTGTTTCCGGGTGTGCCTGGGCACAACCTAATCCGAGGGCTCGACAACCCGCTGATCACGACCTACCTGTCAATCGTGGGCGTGTGACGGGTAGACCGCAAATCTTCCTCGCTTACCCCCAGAAAAAAAAAAAAAATTTATAGTGTAAAATTTAATTAAACAATAAAATAAGAAGAATCTACTGACACCGTCCTCTGCCCTACTGATACCAATCTCTGCTCTACTGACTATATATTTATATATATTATTGTATATACACTATACTACCAAAAGTATTGGGACGCCTGCCTTTACACGCACATGAACTACAATGCCATCCCAGTCTTAGTCCGTAGGGTTCAATATTGAGTTGGCTCCGCCCTTTGCAGCTATAACAGCCTCAACTCTTCTGGGAAGGCCGTCCACAAGGTTTAGGAGGGTGTCTATGGGAATGTTTGACCATTCTTCAAGAAGAGCATTTGTGAGGTCAGGCACTGATGTTGGATGAGAAAGCCTGGCTCACAGTCTCCGCTCTAATTCATCCCAAAGGTGTTCTATCGGGTTGAGGTCAGGACTCTGTGCAGACCAGTCAAATTCCTCCACCTTAAACTCACTCATCCATGTCTTTATGGACCTTGCTTTGTGCACTGGTCCAAATCATTTGGTGGAGGGGGGATTATGGTGTGGGGGGGGGGATTATGGTGTGGGGGGGGGATTATGGTGTGGAGGGAGGATTATGGTGTGGGGTGGAGGGGGGATTATGGGGTGGGTTGTTTTTCAGGGGTTGGGCTTGGCCCCTTAGTTCCAGTGAAGGGAACTCTTAAGGCGTCAGCATACCAAGACATTTTGGACAATTTCATGCTCCCAAAGTAAGGTCCATAAAGACATGGATGAGCGAGTTTGGGGTGGAGGAAATTGACTGGAGACCTTATGATTTGCCTGGAGCGATACAATCCCTTTACCTCAATACTGAACCCTACGGACTAAGACTGGGACGCCATTAAAAGTTCATGTGCGTGTAAAGGCAGGCGTCCCAATACTTTTGACAATATCGTGTATGTATAATCTTGTTTGTTATTAAAAACAGATTGCATTTACAAACACTGTAGCCTCCCTGACGGTATTCCCGAGTGTGGCTCGGGGGTTAAATTTCAGTCCCATTAGCGGTAACCCCCGAGCCACACTCAGGATTACATTGCAGGATCCTGGCGTTACTTACCTTGTCCCCGGGATCCTGCGATGTCCCCCCCCCCCTCTGTGTCCGCGAGCCGTGTCCTCCTCCGAAGCCTCTCCGTGCCAGACTCCGTTCCCTGCGAGCGTCGCGACGCAGGGAGGTGGAGCTTGGCGGCAAATTCAAAAAAATTTAAAAAAACCTTAACACACACAGTACTGTATGAAATGATTTCACTTCCCTTTTGTCCCCAGTGCTTTGTCCAATGCCCGGCATGCAGTTTTATGTTATATATACTGTTCTTTCTGCCTGGAAACTGGAGATTGTCCATAGCAACCAAAGAGTGTCCCTTTATGTCAAAAGTGGCTTTAGACCAGCTAGAAAACAGCGATAGTGAATTAGAAGACTTGCAGAATTGAGCGATAGTGAATCGTGGGGGAATTTATTTTATTATTATTATATTATTATTATTTTTTTTAGTTATTTATATTTATTTATTATATTATAATTTATGTTTTTGTGTTTCAAACTTCATCATACCCGGGATGTCTACTAGACTCTTGTTTGGACAGATATAAGTGTGTTATTGTTAAGAATTACAGACCTACAATATAAAACGCCAAATTTCCATGCAAAATAATTGTACCGCTTTCAGCACCTAAAAATCCGAAATAATCATCCCGCCGGGGAGGTTAAGCTAAGGTCGTGCAACAATCACAACAATGAACGGATTAGAAAAAGAATTAAAAAAATAAATAAAAATCAAATCTGTTATCAGTTATAAAAAAAAAAAAAACATCTAAATGAAACAAAACCTCAAACCTCAAACTTTGATTCTTTGTTTCTCAGTAAGTCTTGTCTTATTGGTTTAAGTGGTTTGGCTGTTATATATATATATATATATATATATTTTGTGTATCCCAGACGGTTCCGGGACAGTGATCTCCATGTTCCTGAACGTCAAATAGGGTAAAAAAAGTCAATAAGTAAAAACATAACAGAAATCATGTTGTCAGATCAAATAAAAGCACCAGGTAAAAACAACTAGATACATTGTATGCAGATATACACAGTATCTCACAAAAGTAAGTACACCCCTCACATTTGTGTAAATCTTTTCTTCTATCTTTTCATGTGACAACACTGAAGAAATGACACTTGTCTACAATGTAAAGTAGTGAGTGTACAGCTTGTATAACAGTGTAAATTTGCTGTCCCCTCAAAATAACTCAACACACAGCCATTAATGTCTAAACCGCTGGCAACAAAAGTCAGTACACCCCTAAGTGAAAATGTGCAAATTGGGCCCAAAGTGTCAATATTTTGTGTGACCACCATTATTTTCCAGCACTGCCTTAACCCTCTTGGGCATGGAGGTCACCAGAGCTTCACAGGTTGTCACTGGAGTCCTCTTCCCCTCCTCCATGATGACATCACAGAGCTGGTGGATGTTAGAGACCTTGCACTCCTCCACCTTTCATTTGAGGATGTCCCACAGATGATCAATAGGGTTTAGGTCTGGAGACATGCTTGGCCAGTCCATCACCTTTACCCTCAGCTTCCTTAGCAAGGCAGTGGTGGTCTTGGAGGTGTGTTTGGGGTGGTTATCATGTTGGAATACTGCCCTGCGGTCCAGTCTCTGAAGGGAGGGGATCATGCTCTGCTTCAGTATGTCACAGTACATGTTGGCATTCATGGTTCCCTCAATGATCTGTAGCCCCCCAGTGCCGGCAGCACTCATGCAGCCCCAGACCATGACACTCCCACCACCATGCTTGACTGTAGACAAGACACACTTGTCTTTGTCCTCCTCACCTGGTTGCCCCCACACACGCTTGTCACCATCTGAACCAAATAAGTTTATCTTGGTCTCATCAGACCACAGGACATGGTTCCAGTAATCCATGTCCTTAGTCTACTTGTCTTCAGCAAACTGTTTGTGGACTTTCTTGTGCATCATCTTTAGAAGAGGCCTCCTTCTGGGATGACAGCCATGCAGACCAATTTTATGCAGTGTGCGGCGTATGGTCTGAGCACTGACAGGCTGACCCCCCACCCCTACAACCTCTGCAGCAATGCTGGCAGCACTCATACATCTATTTACTGAGGTTTAACTGAGTATTCGGATATAGGTATCAGCGTTGGAAGGTGGAGAGTTGGTATCGTCAGGGCTGGTGCAAAGATTTTTGACACCCTAGGTGAAACCTTATTTTGCTGCCCCCCCCTTCTTGGCTCCACCCCTAATGCAACCCCCTTTTCCCTGCCCATGAAAACCCCACTTTTTCAATGAAGCGCCCATCAAATGCAGCCTCACCAGCGCCCATCAAATGCAACCTCACCAGCACCCATCAATGCAGCCTCACCAGCGCCCATCAATGCAGCCTCACCAGCGCCCATCAGATGTAGTCTCACCAGCGCCCATCAAATGCAGCCTCACCAGCGCCCATCAATGCAGCCTCACCAGCGCCCATCAATGCAGCCTTCCAGTGCCCATCAATGCAGCCTCACCAGCACCCATCAATGCAGCCTTCCAGCGCCCATCAATGCAGCCTCACCAGCGCCCATCAAATGCAGCCTCACCAGTGCTCATCAGTGCAGCCTTCCAGCGCCCATCAATGCAGTCTTCCAGCGCCCATCAATGCAGCCTCACCAGTGCCTATCAAATGCAGCCTCACCAGCGCCCATCAATGCAGCCTCACTAGCACCCATCAAATGCAGCCTCACCAGCGCCCATCAATGCAGCCTCACCAGCACCCATTAAATGCAGCCTCACCAGTGCCCATCAATGCAGTCTCACCAGCGCCCATCAATGCAGCCTTCCAGCGCCCATCAATGCAGGCTCACCAGCGCCCATCAATGCAGCCTCACCAGTGCTCATCAATGAAGCCTTCCACCGCCCATCAATGCAGCCTTCCAGCGCCCATCAATGCAGCCTCACCAGTGCCCATCAATGCAGCCTCACCAGCGCCCATCAAATGCAGCCTCACCAGTGCTCATCAGTGCAGCCTTCCACCGCCCATCAATGCAGTCTTCCAGCACCCATCAATGCAGCCTCACCAGTGCCTATCTAATGCAGCCTCACCAGCGCCCATCAATGCAGCCTCACCAGCACCCATTAAAGGCAGCCTCACCAGCGCCCATCAATGCAGCCTTCCAGCGCCCATCAATGCAGCCTCACCAGCGACCATCAAATGCAGCCTCACCAGCGCCCATCAAATGCAGCCACACCAGCGCCCATCAATGCAGCCTCGCCAGCACCCATTAAATGCAGCCTCACCAGCACCCATCAATGCAGCCTCACCAGCGCCCATCAATGCAGCCTCACCAGTGCTCATCAATGCAGCCTTCCACTGCCCATCAATGCAGCCTTCCACCGCCCATCAATGCAGCCTCGCCAGTGCCCATCAATGCAGCCTCACTAGTGCCCATTAATGCAGCCTTCCAGGGCCTATCAATGCAGCCTCACCAGCGCTCATCAAATGCAACTTCATCAGCGCCCATCAATGCAGCCTCACCAGTGCCCATCAAATGCAGCCTCACCAGTGCCCATCAAATGCAGCCTCATCAGTGCCCATCAATATAGCCTCACCATTGCCCATCAAACATTGCCTGAACAGCACCCATCAATGAATGTTTGCTTGCTACCATTTATTCGGGAGTCGGGACACAGACACAGTCCTCCGCCGCCGCTGCGCCTCTGACACTATGTGCGAATGGAGCAGTGGCTGCCTGCTGATGCTGAGACTTAGTTGCTTGCTGCAGAGAGAAGAGAGTAGGAACCCCAGTGGCCGGGGGCCCTAGGCAGCTGCCTAGTTTTCCTAGTGGTAGCACCGGACCTGGGTATCGTCCTCGAGTCGGTGTGTTGCGACTGGGGACCTTGTGTGGTCACGCTGATACTAAATAGATTTGGGGTCTTTTCAGTGCCTTCAAAGATCAGCAACCTGGTTAATAGCTAGATTATTCCATGTAAATTAAATGTTTATGTTTATTTGCTAATAATTGGCCGGTACGGACAATTTTACTCCAAAAAGGGCGTCGTCTGGTCATTTAATATGGCATACAATATGTATGGGACGTGTAGGGGTTAATAGTCAGTTTGCATCTGTCTTGCCATAGTCATGATGCCGTCCATGTAAACTATATAAAGGGCAACGGAATTAGCAGCTCCTGTCCTATAGATACTGATGTCGGCTTTCCTGACCATTTATTAAGCTGACTGTTGGTTGGGATGGTCGGCCTTTACTTTAGGGGCCCATTTAGGGTTAACACATATGAATTACACAGGTTCTAGACATGTGCAATTCATTTAGTTCCAAAATCGTTTATGATCAAATTTTGACAAATTTGTTAATTCTGAAATTCCCGCATTTCCGAATTTAGAATTTCCCAATTTCCGAATATTCGAAAATTCGAACTTTCGGAAATTTGGAAATTCGAGATTTCAGAAATTCGAAATGCGGAAATTCGAAATTTCGGAAATTCGGAAATTCAAAATTTCAGAAATTTGGAAGTTTGGAAATTCGAAAATAAGAATGAAAATTCAAAAAAATGAAAATCCGGTAAGTCGAAAAGATTCGGAAATTCCAAAATTCTGAAAATTCAAAAGAATGAAAATCCAAGAATTAAAAAACTCGGAAATAACAACTAGTAATAACTTAACTATTACTAACTATTAGATTATAGGTATTGGAATTTCCTTTCAAATTTGGCTGTTAGTGAACGTAACTAATATGAATTTATCCAAAGTTACGAATTATCCAAAATAAAGAATGCCGCATCTAAACAAATTGAACGTAACAATCTACTAATAATAAATAACAATAAAAATAATAAAAACTTTTTTTTTTAATTATTATTTTTTATTATTTGTTCCATTCCATTCGTTTAGATGCGGCATTCATTATTTCCGATAATTCATAACTTCTGATAAATTTGTATTCGTTACGTTCACTAACAGACAAATTTGAAAGGAAATTCCAATACCTATAGTTTAATAATTAGTTATAATCAGTTAGTTATTATTTCCAATTTTCGGATTTTTGGTCTTTTGAATTTTACGGATTTTCTTTCTTATTTTCGGATTTTCAAATTTTCTAATTTTCTAATTCTGAATTTCCAAAAACTCTAAAATTCGAACATTCGGAAATTCAGAATTCGAAAATCCGAGAATTAATTTTTATTTAAAATAAACTCTGTGTATAGCTCTAAATATGATTATATTTCTATAGATTTCCTAGAGGTTGCAGAACTGCCAATATTCTACTGAGTGGATATCCTAATATAAACACCCAGAAAAAAAATGTTTTATATTGATTGCAAAATTACAACTTACCCACCTCACCATCACCATCTCACCATCATCACACCATCTCACCATCTCACCACCACCATATCACCATCTCACCATCTCAGCATCAACATCTCACCATCACCATCTCACCATCACCATATCACCATCTCACCATCACCATCTCACCATCACCATCTCACCATATCACCATCACCATATCACCATCACCATCTCACCATCCCCATCTCACCATCTCACCACCACCATATCACCATCTCACCATCTCAGCATCAACATCTCACCATCACAATCTCACCATCACTATATCACCATCTCACCATCTCACCATCACTATCTCACTATCTCACCATCACCATGTCACCATCTCACCATCACCATCTCACCATCTCACCATCACTATATCACCATCTCACCATCACCATGTCACCATCTCACCATCACCATCTCACCATCTCACCATCACCATCTCACCATCACCATGTCACCATCTCACCATCACCATCTCACCATCTCACCATCACCATCTCACCATCACTATCTCACTATCTCACTATCACACCATCACCATATGACCATATCACCATTACCATGACACCATCTCACCATCTCACGATCATCATATCACCATCACCATATCACCATCACCATCTCACCATCACCATCTCACCATCTTACCATCAACATATCACCATCACTATCTCACCATCACCATCTCACCAGGGGCGGACTGACCATTCGGCCACTCGGGCCCTGCCCGAGGGCTCCATGCTGCTAAGTCGCCCCATCAGGGTTGCCAGCCTCAATAAAACCAGGGACAGTATGTAAAAATCTGTGTTTTTTAAAAAATCCTAAGATTATAGCTGCCCCGCCTCTCCAGTACCTTTCCAGTGTGTGTATGTGTATTCTGTGTGTGTATACTGTATGTGTGTATTCTGTGTGTGTATACTGAGTGTGTATATTGTGTGTCTGTGTGTGTATACTGTGTGTGTGTGTATATTGTGTGGCCCCATAATCTATTGCCTGGGGGCCCCATAATCTCCTATTGCCCGGGGGCCCCATAATCTCCTATTGCCCGGGGGCCCCATGAGTTGTCAGTCCGCCCCTGCATCTCACCATCACCATCTCACCATCTCATCATCACCATCTCACCATCTCATCATCACCATCTCACCATCACCATCTCACCATCTCACCATCACCATCTCATCATCACCATCTCATCATCACCATCTCACCATCACCATCTCACCATCTCATCATCACCATCTCACCATCACCATCTCACCATCTCATCATCACCATCTCACCATCACCATCTCATCATCACCATATCACCATCACCATCTCACCATCTCACCATCACCATCTCATCATCACCATCTCATCATCACCATCTCACCATCACCATCTCACCATCTCATCATCACCATCTCACCATCACCATCTCACCATCTCACCATCACCATCTCACCATCACCATCTCATCATCACCATATCACCATCACCATCTCACCATCTCACCATCACCATCTCATCATCACCATCTCATCATCACCATCTCACCATCACCATCTCACCATCTCATCATCACCATCTCACCATCACCATCTCACCATCTCACCATCTCACCATCACCGTCCCAGAAGATGAGGATCGGGGCCGCTCTGTGCAAAACCATTACACAGGGCAAGTAAGTATAACATGTTTGTTTTTTTGTTTTTTTTAAATGTTTTAACAACTAGAAACCCTGTGCTGAAAAACACATTGAACTCCTCCCCTTCCAGAAAATGCATGTAGCATGAAAAACACATAAAAAAAACTTCAATTTGCGCGATTAAAAAAATTCTGAAAATCGGATCATGTTGCAGCTGCATTAATGTGAACCGAGCCCAAAGGTGCTTCATGAGCTTACCACGATTGTGCAAAAAAGTCTTTCTTCCAAGCAAACAGCAAATAAAGAAGAATTCCAGGTAAAGGCAGTCCCCGAGTTACCAACATCCGACTCATAATTACATACATCCGACTTACATCCAACTCATAATTACATACATCCGACTCATAATTACATACATCCGACTTACATCCAACTTACATCCGACTCATAATTACATACATCCGACTTACATCCAACTTACATCCGACTCATAATTACATACATCCGACTTACATCCAACTTACATCCGACTCATAATTACATACATCCGAGTTACATCCAACTTACATCCGACTCATAATTACATACATCCGACTTACATCCAACTTACATCCGACTCATAATTACATACATCCGACTTACATCCAACTTACATCCGACTCATAATTATATACATCCGAGTTACATCCAACTTACATCCGACTCATAATTACATACATCCGACTTACATCCAACTTACATCCGACTCATAATTACATACATCCGACTTACATACATAATACAGAGGAAGACAACAGGAAGTGAGAGGAAATCTCCCCCTAGGAAGGGAAGTTCTCTCCTGTAAAAGTTATCATGGGGAAAAGGTGTCTCCACTGAGGCTTTATCACCAATCCTTGTTTCCACAACAACCCCAAATTTTCAAAATCCAATTGTCCCCGGGACAGACAGAGAGGTGAAATCTTCTGAAGAGGAGCACAGACAGCAGAACAAATGTTACAGGGGTGATAACCCTTCCGTATGTTATCCAAAAAACATAAAAACTATTTCTGTCTGGAACTGAAATTTTTTTTCAAAAGGACTTTTTTCTCTCCCACTTAAAAAATCTACAGTGCCTTGAAAAAGTATTCATACCCCTTGGAATTTCCCACATTTTGTCATGTTGCATGCAAAAAATGTAAATGTATTTTATTGGGATTTTATGTGATAAACCAACACAAAGTGGCACATAATTGTGAAGTGGAAGGAAAATGATAAATGATACAAATAAATATGTGAAAAGTGTGGGGGGGGGGGGCATTTGTATGGCGCCCCCCGGAGTCAATACTTTGTAGAACCCCCTTTCTCTACAAGTCTTTTTGGGGATGTCTCTACCAGCTTTGCACATCTAGAGAGGACATTTCTGCCCATTCTTCTTTGTAAAATATCTCAAGCTCTGTCAGATTGGATGGAGAGCGTCTGTGAACAGCAATTTTCAAGTCTTGTCACAGATTCTCAATGTGATTTAGGTCTGGACTGTGACTGGGCCATTCTAATACATGAATATGCTTTGATCTAAACCATTCCATTGTAGCTCTGGCTGGATGTTTCGGGTCATTGTCCTGCTGGAAGGTGAACCTCCGCCCTGGTCTCAAGTCTTTTGCAGACTCTAACAGGCTGTCGTACAAAAATTTTTCTTATTGTGAATAACTTCTTCACTTTCGACATGAGACTAACATGCCACAAAAAACGGTTCAGTCATCCGAAAATTAAGAACAAACCTACAGAACTGATCTTGTTTGTACCCCGGGGACTGCCTGTAAGTGAATTCCATTTAAAAGGATTGTGCCCACTGACAACAGAGTAGAACTTTTCCCCCTCCTCCTATTCCTCCTCCTCTTTCCTTCATTTGGTTCCCCACCTCTCCCATTTTCCCTTTCCTCTCTTCCTCCTTTCCCTCCCCCCCCCTTATTTCTCCTTATGTCTCCTCATTTTTCCTTACCTCTCAGCTCTTCTTTACACTTTCTCCCCCCCCCCATCTAATCCCATTCCCTTTTTCCTCTCCCACTCCCCCTTCCCTTCCCCTTTCTTTCTTTTCTTATTCCCATTTTCCTCCTTTCCCTTTTCTCCCCATACCCCCCTCCTTTTTTTCCCCTTTCTTCCCTTCCCTCCCCCTCTCTCTTTCCTTGCTATTTCTCCCCCCCCCCCTTTTTTCCCTTCCCCTCCTTTCTTTCCTTGTTTCTACCCCCTTCTTCCTCCCCCTCTCCTGCCCTCTCTCTTCACCCCCCCTTACCTTTCCTCTTCCCCCTTTTTCTCTACTTTGCCTATAACCCTTCCTCTTCCCCTCCCCCTGTCGGCGGGTAGATGGGTGGTACATTCTTCAAGTCCCCTTTCCTCCTCGGGCGCCAAGTGTAGGTCACATGTGTTAGCGGAGTTAGCCCTAGGTGCATGCATGGAGTTAGCCATAGGTGGATGCATGGAGTAAGTGTTTTATGAATTTTTGCATTTTCAAATTTATGAATTTTTGAATTTATGAATTTTTAAATTTACGAATTGCGATCATAATGAATGACCCCAAAAACGAAAAAAAAAAAGGAATGAATGGAAAACTATGTTTTTTCCGGCAGTGCACATGTCTACAAATCATAATGTTTTGCTGCAGGCAGTCCTTTCTCCCATCCTCCTCCCACTTATGGTGTTGGATCATGGAGCATGGAGTCAGCCCTAGGTGCATGCGTGGAGTCAGCGCTAGGTGCATGCACGGAGTCAGTGCTAGGTGCATGCGTGGAGCACTAGGTGCATGCATGGAGTCAGCACTAGGTGCATGCATGGAGTCAGCACTAGGTGCATGCATGGAGTCAGCGCTAGGTGCATGCATGGAGTCAGCACTAGGTGCATGCGTGGAGTCAGCACTAGGTGCATGTGTGGAATCAGCGCTAGGTGCATGCGTGGAGTCAGCGCTAGGTGCATGCACGGAGTCAGTGCTAGGTGCATGCGTGGAGCACTAGGTGCATGCGTGGAGTCAGCGCTAGGTGCATGCATGGAGTCAGCACTAGGTGCATGCATGGAGTCAGAGATAGGTGCATGCGTGGAGTCAACACTAGGTGCATGCATGGAGTCAGCGCTAGGTGCATGCGTGGCGTCAGTGCTAGGTGCATGCATGGAGTCAGCACTAGGTGCATGCACGGAGTCAGCGCTAGGTGCATGCACGGAGTCAGCGCTAGGTGCATGCGTGGAGTCAACACTAGGTGCATGCACGGAGTCAGCGCTAGGTGCATGCATGGAGTCAGCACTAAGTGCATGCGTGGAGTCAGCGCTAGGTGCATGCACGGAGTCAGCGCTAGGTGCATGCACAGAGTCAGCACTAGGTGCATGTGTGGAGTCAGCGCTAGGTGCATGCACAGAGTCAGCACAGAGTCAGCACTAGGTGCATACGTGGAGTCAGCGCTAGGTGCATGCACGGAGTCAGCACTAGGTGCATGTGTGG